>ML681998.1:3878706-3929955 GCA_007922195.1 Podocnemis expansa | reverse complement strand
AGATGAAGCAAGAAAAAGAGCCTCAGAATTCATGGAGCCTCAGAATTTGGAGCAGCTCATCAGAAGTGCTTGGACAGAGGAATAAGAGGTTCCAGCTGGAAGGTCAGCACAGCCAGATAACCCCTGTGCACAGCATTCTGTTGGGGCAGTTGATGGATGCTCTTCCACAATACCTGATTTTCAGTCACCAGCTGAATGTTCTTCATTAGCAATGCTCAGTTCTGTGCCTAGCTATGTTCTTAAATATGGGGAAGTCCACTTGGCCTGTTCTTGGCTGGGCTCATTTGAAGAAGCTGATAGTGACTGAGTAAGCAGTAGGGACTGGGACATAGATAGTCATGCGTAACAGTTAGAGTCAAGCGCCTGGAATCAGAGCCAGGAACCAAAACAAAAGTCAGAGTTGTAGGCAAGACAGATGCTGAAGCCAGAGTCATTGACGGGGCACAGAAACAAGACAGGAACAGGTTCGTGATAAGAAAAACAGGAACCAGAAAGTGGCTGGGAGGGAAAGTCAATAGCAGTAGCCAGCCAAGGATTCACTGCCTGTGCCTCTTTATGATTTAAAGATATGTAAAACTATTAGGAAAATCTTTTTCATTAAGAGGGTGATGATGTACTGGAAGGAGTTACTGGGCAGGTGGTGGAATCTCCATCCTTAGAGCTTTCTCAGGTATGGCCTGGCAAAACCCTGGATGACATGATTTAGTTGGGGTTGGTTCTGCTTTGAGCAGGGTGTTGGACTCAATGACTTCCTAAGTTCCCTTTCAAATCTAAGCTTCTATGATTCTACAGAAGAGTGTGTCCCAGCTGACCAGTCAGACTGGACATCTCCCTCAATCAGGAGCTTCCAGGGGGGGTGCTATTTGCAAGCTAAAGCTTTACTAGTCTCCTCTGAAAGTTCAGCTGGTCACAGTGATGGACTGAGCACTCATTAATAACCTGAAGACTAGGTTCTTCAAAACTAAAAAATGAATGAAAGAAAAAGCCATCATAGATAATCCACAAATTCCAAGTTTCCACACAATACCTATTCAAAAGTCTAGGAAGACAAAAATTTGTAGATGGCCCTAAAAGCCACAAGTTTTAGGCAATTCCATTCCACAGTAATGAATTCTGAGTTCAGAGTACACAATGGGGAATAACTTGCTGGACTCTTACACCACAGGGACTCCACTGCAAGTGTTTCTACTTTCTCCATCTTGGCTCTGGGATGAAGTCAATATATCATGTCCCAAACCATTTAGATTTAATTATGTTAAAATAAGCACCTTGCATTCTACCTGGAAACCTCCTGCTATCTAATATAGGATTAAGCATGACAGTGTAAAGTGCTGATGGATTTTAATAAGCAGGCAATACATATATTCAGTAGCTTCTGTTTATGAAGCCCAGTAGCCTACTTGGATGGTCTTATGTAGACAACATTACCTGTAATCTAATACCTGGGAGGCATTAATGTGGATTGCTAGAAACAATGAGCAAGAGAGAGAAAAAAGAGAGAAGACAAAACAACCTGAGAGAAAGAAAAATGCCAGGAGTGAATAAAAGGAATATAAATATGAAAGATGGGAACTAGTAAAAAAAGATATAGTGTTAGGATTAGTAAAAAATATGTAATTAATTTTTTCATTGAAATGCATTGTGGTAAGAATACAAATCAATTGAAAACGATGTTTTACACAGATATACTGGCAGTTTATAGGCCTGTTCCCCTCAGGCTCATGGCAGGTAGATAGGTTGATAAAAGGTGCCACAAAAGTTGCACACCTGTGGTATTAGGACAGAAAGCTTTGAGACCTTCTTTAACGTAATACACAACAGTATACAAATGTTAAATCTAATTTACCATCAATTGGGGAAGGTATGAAGTGAGAGTAAATCGACACAAACTAAAACCATTTGGAATTCACATAACATTACCTTGTGTCGTGTGTCTACTAAATATCATTACAAAGTGCTAATTTGTTTTACACTACTATAGCTAGGGATAGATCTTTATAAAAAGAAAAATGTCAATGATTCAAATCCTACTTGTCAAAAACATTGTAAGCCTTCTTGTTCCTTAACTGGAAAGTGTTTGAGAAGTAAACAGAAAGTAATAGGAAATGTATAATATTATTTTTAATAAAATGTTCATTAGGTCGAATTAAAAAAAAATAGCCTGTCTACACAGGTTTCTGCCAATTTGACCTAAGGCTTTCCTTAGGTCGAATCAAGGAGATGATGATTTGAATTTACAAAACCTGCTGTAAATTCAAATCAACTGTTGATTTGAACTAGCTAATTTGAATCAATGGTAGCTAACCACGTTAATTCGAACTAACATTAGTTCGTATTAACTGCAGTTTTCCCTTCTCCTTCCTATGGTGCTCATGACCAGGAAGAGAAAGTGCTGACCACAGAATGCCCCCACCACCACCGGCACAAGCACACTGTGCCATTGAGAGGGAGAGGTGCCAGGTCGAAAAGAGTGGCAAAGGGCAGCAGTGCCAGACAGGGTCAGCGGAGGGCTCCAGTCTAGGGCCACCAGGAGGTCCTCTGTCTCCTAAGCATTTGGGGGACAGAGGACATCCTATCCTGGCTGTGGAGCTGCCACCGCAACTGGGACATATATTCACAGACTGCTACAGCCCTCACCACCAGGAGGCACCTCCAGATGACAGAAAAAGTCCAGGTAAAAATAAAGGCTCTGCAGCAAGAATACACATGGGTCAGAGAGGCAAGGTGGTTGTAAGGCTTGTATGGGGTGGCACATGCCCTTACTTCAGAGACCTGGACAGGTTCCTATCCAGCAAGACCAGTGGCCTGCCATCCACAGCTGTCGACTCTGGGGAGCCCCACCAGGAATCCAGCACCCTGGAGGGAGGATACACAGAGGAGGATGCTCTCGTCAATATTGAGGCTGGAGAGCCTGAGAGGATGCCACTGCCCCCTACCACACCTGTCAGCCCTGAACTCCTTGGCACCCTTGATGAGGGAGGAGTCACCGGTGGGGAGCAAGAGGAGAAGGAGGAGTGTCCCCCCACAAGGAGGCCCCAGAGGAGGAGGGAACATCCCAACGGATGTTGGCAGCACCCATGGGTGAGTGCTCCTTTCCTCCCTCCCTGTGGCTTGCTCTATGCTGTTCCGAGGTACTGGCAGGGCATGGAGTAAGTGTCTCCAGCTGGGCAGGGCTGAAGGGCCCTGAGAGGCATCACGAATCCACAGGGTACAGGACCCAGGAACTGTGTGCCAGCAGGAGAGGTGGACCCCTGGGCATTATAGGCATTTAGAGTTAGGAGTGTTGGGGGAAAGCACTGCAGGTAGCATCAAGGGCATGCAGCATGCAGCCCACACCCCAGGCATAAGGCCTTGGTGGGCAGTGGTGGGCTAAGCTCTGGCAGTGCCTCACTGCTGCATGTTGCTGTGGCCACCATGGCCAGGCCGGGGCAGAGGGCATTGCTGTCTATGCCCAGGGGGTATTCCACACGGCGGGGATCAGGGGCAGGTGGACAAGCGGCATGTAGGTGCTCTGTGCTGTTAGACTGCACACAGCACGAGGTATGCACACAGGAGACTAATATGATGTTCCCCACTTCTCTCCAGCAGCGCATCATGACAGCCGTTCTCATGCTGCAGGGAGCCTGCCCCACAGTGCCCAGTGGAGGAGAGCAACACGCTGGACCCGGAACGAGCTCCTGAACCAGATCCTACACCTGGGCCAGGGGGCCAAGGAAGGTGTGTGGGCCTGGCGGAGCCAGGTGGCAGCACACCAGGACTCTGCCCTCCATCTCCTCGCGTGCTCTGTCACCATCGAGGAGCAGGGGGCTGCAGTCCAGGAGCAGGTGGGCACAACACTCATCAACATGGCCAGTGCTCTGACTGGCATTGGCACAGCCCTGCAGGGCATGTCAGCCAGCATGGCCAGGCTGGCAGACCATCTGCCCCCCCCAAGGGCAGCCAGACAGGTCCTCTGGCACCCTGGCGTGCCTCACCTACAATACCCCCAGATGTAGAGTCACCATGGGGAAGGGTGACCCCGACCCCCCCACGGCTTGGGGACAGCCCCCACCATCTGACCCTGTCATCTCCCCATACCCCATGCTGTCCCCCCAACTCTCCAGTTCTGCCTCCAAGTCCCCTGTTGTACCCCCAACCCCCAGTTCTGCCCCCAAGTCCCCAGTTCTTCCCCAGAGTCCCCTGTGCTGCCCCCAACCGCCCAGCTCTGCCCCCAAGTCCCCAGTTCTTCCCCAGAGTCCCCTGTGGCGCCCCCCCTAACCCTGCAGTTCTGCCCCCAAGTCCCCTGTTCTTCCCTGAACCTCCCTCATGATGGATATGTATGTAAATAAACACTCTACTCCAAAAGTTCTGTTGTGTAATGTGTTTTTATTTAGGTATAGTAAGGGGTCTGTGTGGGGTGGGTATGCACTGGGAGAGGGTGGTGAGGGAATGGGTGGTGCAGTTAGTCCTCACTGTGCCTCCTCAAGGAAGACGTCTGCTTGGGCCTCCCGGATCCTGACAGTCTTGATTGGGCCCGCTTGGTGTCCCAGGCAGTCTGTGGCTGTGCAAAGTGGCCGGAGAGGTGCTCTGCCTCAGTCTCCCAGGTGGCGGGGGCCCTCTCCCCTCCGCAGTTCACATAAATTGTGAAGGATGATACATGCACTAATGACTTCTGGTATGGTGTCCTCAGCGGGATATAGGCATGTCAGCAGGCACCTCCACCTCTCCTTCAGCCTCCCAAAATCCCACTCCACAACCTGCCAGCACCTATTCAGTCTTTCATTGAAGATCTCCTGGTGTTCGTCTAACTGGTGTCCAGCAAATGGCCTCATTAGCCATGGCAGGAGTGGATAGGCTGCATCCCTGACAAGCAAGAGGGGCACCTGCACATCCCTGATGGTCATCTCATGGGGGGGAGGGAAGGTGCCTGATTGCATGCCCCTGAAGAATGCTGAGTTCTGGAGCACTTGTGAATCATGTGCCCACCCTGGCCAGCCAACAAAAATGTTACTAAAAATGCCGCGGTGGTCTACCAGGGCCTGAAGTAGGATGGAGTGGTACCCCTTCCTATTGCGATACTCTACTGCACAATTTGCCAGGGCTCTGACTGGTATATGTGTGGCATCCAGGATGCCCGCACAGTTCGGGAATCCAAGTCTGGAGAGCCCAGGTACGGTGTCCTCCAGGTTGCCCTGTGTGACAAGGCAGGCCAGCAGGACCAGATTTATGGCCCTGCAGACCTGCCTCAGCACAGCTCCCACAGTGGCCTTCCCAACCCCAAAGTGGCATGCCACAGAGCAATAAGACTCTGGGGTCACCAACTTCCACACAGCTATAGCCACTTGCCTGTCCACTGGGATTGCAGATCACATGTGCGTGTCCCTGTGCTGGAGTACCAGGACAAGGTCTCTGACCAGCTCCATGAATGTCCTCTGCGTCATGCTCAGGTTGTTTTGCCACTGCTCCTCATCCCATGTCCTCAGGACAACTCTTTCCCACCAGTCACTACTGGTTTCCAATACCCACATGCGACGGGGTACAGAGCTTGGCAGGCTGGCAGCAGCCACTTGCACAGCCAGCATGCTGGCAGTGCTGCTGTCCATCTCAGTGCTGCTGCTGTCCAGGGACAGCATGCTCCACCCTAACAGCACTGCATGAGGCTGAGTGACTGCTGGGCACCGAGGTGGCAAGCAGGAGTGGCTGGGCATAGGCCATGGCCTTGCTCTGCTCCTTGCCTGACTGAGTATGCAGAGGAGGTGAAGTCACTTCCCCCTTTAAAGGCATTAGCTGTGGGAATGTCCCCCCGACAACCATTTTGCCACACTTCCCATGATGCCCCCCTCCTGGGTTGAATTAGCAATTCCTGTACATAGACATGCTAATTCGACCCTGATTTTGCAGCACAGACATGTTAATTCAATTCCAGTTAATTAGAATTAAAGTTTATTAGGTCGACCTAATTAGTTTGACCTCTGTTAATTCGAATTAACAGGCTATGTGTAGACATACCCTTTATGTGTAAAAACTCCCTTTCTATTGTCTTGATAAAGACAAAGCTTAGAGTTTCCTACATATTATTAGGGTTTCATTCATGTAAAGAGCTTTCCAATAATTTAGTTCTTTCAAAAACATGATTTAGTTCTTACAAAATAAACATGATATGGTCAAAGTATGAGATGCCTAAGACTGAACAGAAATATCTCCTCTTCACTACCTGTGTTTTTCTTTCAAGTTCTGCCAAAAGGTCCATGTCTCTCTCACATTAAAAAACCCAGAGACGACCAGTGCAAGCAATAGTTTCAGTGTGGATTTCAGAAAGATGTTATTCTTCCTTCAAATTGGGCTGAACTTTTCCAGTCTGATTGTTCATGCAGTTTTTTTCCAAAATTTCTGCCTTTGATCCCTCATCAGTAATGACTGACCCCAGACACTTGAACGGTTTCACTGTATTCAGCCTGTGTCCATTGATGTTGATGTGTGTGTTGTTCCCATCACAGTTGTTCGTTATCAGCTTGGTTTTCTCTGCCTTAATTTCCATGCTGTCTTTTGCAGAGTTTTCATCCAATTGCTTCACAAGGTTAACAAGTTATTTTTCGCTACCTACCAAGTCATCAATGTCATCAGAGAATGGAAGACTTGACATTGTTTGCCCACCCAAATACTGGTTGTGCATATGTGATCTTCAGTCATTATACACTTCGATAAGATGCTAAATGGTGTGCGTGAAAGAAGGCAGCTTGCCAGACTCCAACTCTGCTGTAAAAACATTTTCCTGTTGTGCCATTAATGAGGACTGCATGGTTGGCCTTGGCATGCATTTGTTTAGTAGTAAAAATAAGATTACAATCAATGATGTACTTGCCCAGAGAGCTTCATGCCATATGCAATTAGGCATCTTTTTTAAGTCAACCAAGATGTGGGAGATGTCCTGCTGATGTTGTAAGTATTTCTTACATATGAAGATTGAAAATCTGTTCTATGGTATTTCTTCCAGCATGAAAGCCAGCCTTTTCTTCAGTGGTGATATTCTCCACTTGTGGCTTTAATCTGTTCAATTTAATTTTCAACATCACTTTGCTTTGTTCAAGACTGGAGTGAAAACTGAAAATTTTTAAATCTTCTGCAAAAGAAAATTCTGAAAAGAAATCGTTTTATGGTGATCAAAGCATTTCATTTCTGCATTCCAATGGAATATAAAATTTCACAGGCCAGCTCTCTAAAATTTATCTTCTGTCTGTTTTTGAAAAATCACAGGGATAAAGAAATATACACCAGGTGAAACCACAAGACATTAGAACAAGATTCAGTTTAGTTAAAATGGAATGGTCAACTCATATTTCAGCAGTAGACCAGAGATGCTGTGGAGCAAAATATTCAATAATGTTGCAGAAGTTGTATTGATCTGGCTGAAGAAATATGGGTTTATATTAAAATATAACAGACTAGTTTGAAATATATGGGCCTTTTTCACTGTAGTCAGCTCCAATTTTTGATGGAATAACTCCAATGAAATCAACAGAATTACTTCAACATAAAACTGGTATGACATAATTGTGAATCAAACCTGTAATACATAACTAGTAATATTCACATTGAAAGCAGAATAGCATCAGTTCAGCAAACAAAAATTAGTATGATGAATCCACTAAGCAAGGAATACTTGTCCCTTAGTCCCCTCCACAGTGTTCCTCTCTTTTCCCAAGTGAGGCAAGTGAAAGGGTCCTGAACTGGGAAGTGGCTAGACTCTGTTCAGAAGCAACAGTCTCATGGCAAACCAGGAGGAACTGTATAGAACAGTGCACAGAACTGTGTGTTGAACAGGCTTTGCCTGGCAGACATTTCAATTGGACGCTGGTCTGCATGGGAAATATGGGGAAGAAGCAGTGGCTGGGCGCAGGTCCAGCTCAGAGCGTCCCAGGATAGACCCTAACTGAGTCTGCCTTGGAAACCTACAAATGTCTATTTGCTTAGAACAGAGATTAGACTGGAGACAGCACCCCAGGCACTCTAGGCCTTAAGAAATTTGACTGCTCCTGTGGCCCAAACGTTTACTTTGGTTGCTCTTTGAACTGTAACTTTTACGCCTCTGTATTGAGGGCATCTGAAATCTTTCCTTTCCTGCCAGCTCTAGTAAAAATAACCCGTCATTTATCACAGTTTCTGAGTATTTATTGGGGCCCATCAGGACTAGTGTCTATAAGTCCTGCTGAAGTACCTAATGTGTTGGCCTCTAAGCTGTGGTAGACTGTCACATTACTGGCACTTTATAGGTCTGGTGTGCTTCACTGAGCAGTCTCAAAAATTACAGTAGAAGTAATAACCAGTATTACTTATTTAAGCAATATTTTTCCTTCAAAATAAACACATATGCCTATTTATTCTGTAGCCCCAGATTTCAACATGGAATGAACTTCATGCAACACAATTCTGTTCCATAATTTACTTTTTTAAATTATATATTTTACCTGTATTTTGCAAACAGTTATGTGTGTGTTTTTAACTTTGAAGGTAGTGGAGCTGTTTACATGTGTGAAGTTGCATATGTGCATTGCTGTGTATGCATTGTATATTTGGAACAAAGAAGAACTGAACAAGAGACTATGAAAGATACATAGCTCACACCAATATAGCCATTCCACCTCTATGTTAATGTAACTAAAGAATAACTATACTTTCAAAGATCAGATGTTAAAAAGAAGAGCTTTTTCTTTTCTTTTATGAAGAATCAGTTATTTAATATTTTAGCTTAGAAAAACGGGTGCTCAAATCCATAAAACCAGATCATCAGGATACAATCACTGCCTCATAAATAGATGACCTTGTTCAGTCACAGTCCAACTCCTCTCACTTGATTGCAAACATTAACTATTACTATTTGTTCTTTTCCTTCATTGATCTTTTGGGTTGCAGATGTAATTACACTACTGAGGAGTAGTAAGTTCTGCTGTCTCTGTAGGATATATTCTCCACTCTACTGAGTGAACCCAGAGTCAGATCCTTCAACTTTATTTTTCTTTCTCTCATATAGAATCATTTATTTCTAGATTAATTAATTAGTTCAATTAGTCTAGCTCAATTAATTCCTATGGTATACTAAGTCATATCATTGTCTTTATTTACATGCTCATAATTAAATAGAAGCTTTTTTGATGGGGAGAGTATGTTGGATTTTTTTTAGTGCTTTGGGGATTTATGAATATTTGAATTTTAATTATGACAGAGATAGAATACTAAAATTTAATTGACTGAACTTTCTTTAAATACTGAATACTGGCAATATATTTAATTAGTTGTGGTGAGTTTTCATAATTGGTGTTAATTGATTTGTAACTCATTTGAGGCACTATGTTAAAAAGAAGGACTCCTAAATGAGGAAGATAGCAGTCCCTTGGGGAAGAATTACAAGGACAAATGGGTAGTAATTTAGCAGACAGCCAAGACCCTATACCGAAAACCTACAGATCTTAATAGCTACCTACATCCCTCAAGCTTTCATCAAAAACATATCACACAATCCACTGTCTACAACCAAACCCTAAGATATAACCACATTTGTTCCAATCCCTCAGACAGAGACAAACATCTTCAGTATCTCTAATAAGCATTCTTAAAACTATGGTACCCACCTGTAGAAGTGACGAAACAGATTGACAGAGCCAGGTGGGTACCCCAAAGTCAACTACTACAGGATAAGCCCAAGAAAGAAAACAACAGAATGCCACTAGTCACCACCTACAATCCCCAAAGTCAGACCTCTACAGCACATCATCAATGATCTACACCCTATTCTACAAGATAATACTTCATTCTTTCAAGCTGTGGGAGACATACATCCCCTCACTCACAGATAGCCCCCAAACGTTAAGCAGCTACTCACCAGCAGCTACAGAACCATCAAAGCAGGCATATATCCCTGTAACGAACCATGTTGACAACTTTGCACATATATCTACACAAAGACACCTTCACAGGACCTAATCAAAGGAGGTACTCCATCAAGTGCTCATTGATCTGCTCATCCACCAATGTGATTTATGCCATCACATGACAGAAATCCCCCCACCCATATATTAAAAAGACAGTAAGTAATCACTTAAATTTTTCTGATCACTCTATTGATTTGCTAATAGCTGTACCCAAATGAATAGCACATCAAGGCTTCAAAGAAAAACTGCAGAACTGGAATTCATATAAAAATTTGACTTTCTCTCTTCAATACTAAAAATGACTTTGGATTTTTTTTTCTTATTTCAACAGGTGATTTGACCTTGTCTTCCTCTATAGAAAAGCCTATATGTCATACATACACGCATGCGAGCGCGTGCACGCACACACACACACACACATTTTTTAGAAAGTTGAAATATAAGAGAAGAAGTGGGACCTAAATTAATTGGAAAAAGTTAAAGTAGATAAGATGAATTATAGGAGATTAATTATTCACCAATATACTTTTACACCTTGTGACTCTTGTGCTAGCAAAATACATAGTCATGTAGGATGTTTTATTTGACACACTGTCTGGAGTGGCTCACAGCCATGAGTACTTGCCTCAGGGCATGTGGCCAAAAATGACTTACACCCCAAACTGTTATACTCTATAAAGATTTTACCAAATAAGTAACAACTGTGAGCTCCTGTAGCACTATAACAGTGTAATCATGGAATCCTCTTAGAATATTTAGTCTACCTTGCCACCCAGATAAGCTGTACTTAGTGATAAATGATCACTAAGCAAAAAAACCACACAATATGCCAGTTGTTTACAGTACCAGGAGATCACTCATTTACTGCAGGTCAACTGCTATCCTCAATCTAACAAACAAATAAACAAATGAGAAAACCACACCTGTAACATTTCCTGTAATAAAGGTTTATTATCTAGTGAAAAAAATAAGATGACAGAGGTGTGCTGACCTGTCAATTCAAAATGTCTTTCAGGGCAGATTCAGAAGTAAACCCTGATGATCTCTGTTTTAGTTTAATTTCTCTTGAACCCTGAGAGTTCAAATAGCAAATGGATGAAAAACCTTCATGTCAACTATTTTCCTTTCGCAGCACTCAGGTCAATGGGATGAGGCCTTCTGCACATACTTCTCCATGGATGGATGGGGGAATAAATAAACCTTTTGTCTTCTGATGATATACCTAATTTTTCTTCTTCTTCTTTCATACAGCTGGTGTAGTGCAGCAACTGCAATTTCACCTCAAGATGATCAAGCCACATGGCTACATGGATAGTGGAAGTATTTATTATATTGATGTCTCCTTCATACTTACAAACTGGGCAGTTGATGGTGACATTTTTGTTGGTCTGTCGTGGGGAGCCACATTCACATGCCAGGGAGTCCTTAATTCTCTATTTGTGAATTAAATATCTTCATCTACCACTGTTTATTTGAATTCATTTCAGAGTTGAGCAATATGCCCATGAGAGGTCGAATCTAGGAACCTGCTATGTGGGATCCAGAAAAAGGTGCTTGTTTTTTAAGTCTTGTTTAGTTCAACTTCTGGATGGTCAGAGTGGGTGATTCCTGTGCCTGCATTCATAAATTCAGAGCAAAAATTTTAAGTCATAAAGGAAAACTTGCGTATTTCCAGACAGTTTAAGTGAGGTTAATGCACACGGCAATTTTTAATAATTTTATAGAGTCTATCCACTAAATGAGTTCTTATTTTGAACAAAACTAACATACAAGGAAGCTGGTTTGGTTTCCAGCTATGACCAGGGGCAGCATTTGGGGTAGGTGAAGCAGGCGGCCGCCTAGGGCCCCAAGGATTAAGGGGCCCCCTCCTCAATTTGGTGGACAGAAATGAAAATACAGAAAAATATAAAAATTGTTCCCATCTAGCAGAGCTAGTAGGGCTGGAAGCCTAAGCCCTTTTCACTCTTGGCTCACCAAGGCAAGCTATGATTAGGATCTATGCTTCGTCTGAATTGCAGATTTCACCATTATCTGCCCATCACCTTCACACTGACATGCTAAAAAAGCAGGAGCAAGCAATAGACAGCACAATAGCAGGAACTTTTCCAGTGGCCTCAGCTTTTAATTCCTGAGTGTGGCCATTTATTCTGCCATTTTTTAATTTTGTGAAATATTGCCTTTTCCTTTTCTTTTTTACCTGTTCTTTTGCCTTAATATTTTTGAGGGGGGATTATAAACTTGAGTACTTCAGAGAATTTCATTGAAATTTGGTGTTTTTCATTTATAGTTACACACTAGGAATCTTCTTTTGATTTATTTTTTACTTATTTGTATTAAATATCTAGTTCACATAAACCTAAGCCTATATGAAATAATTGTAAGATTTGACTGCCAAAATTTTAAAAGGGGTATTTGTTATTTTTGAGCCATCATTAATGTTACCACTTTTTATTTATTAATGCTCATACTTTTTAAATTTTTTTAAAATGTTCAATTTTAACTTTGTAGTTTAGCATTAGCCAATTTATGTTAGTGAAAGCTGATCAACTTACAAGCTCCATGATGGGAAGATCTTTGAAAATATCATACCCAAGAATAATTTACGAGGTCCAAAGGGGTAGTCATATTACTTCAATTCAGCAAAACAAACAGTGAGTCCTGGGGGATGATGTGGGGTGGTTAGGGGTACAGGTGGGACTGGGGCAGGGGGATGGTAGCTGTGGGAGCCAATAGTGGGCCCCTTAGGGGGCCCCACAATGGGTCTTTGCCTAGGACCCCCAGTTGCCTAAGGCCGCCTCTGGCTATGACTTTGTCATTTCTTAGCTAATACCTTTGGCCTTGGCCTGGGCTTGTATTTGGTTTACTAAGTGTCACAGCGCATAACTCTGATCTAAGCAAGATTTTGTGTCTTGTAGGTTGTTCTAGTTGGGAAGAAAAAAAATGGTGAGAAGTAAGTAGTCCTTTGATACACTTGTGTTTATTTACAAAGACCACAAAGTCCTCATTCACTGAACATAAAGGGAATAAATGGTGGGAGGCAGTGTCCTTGCTGACAGGTCCACACCTCTTTCAGCTGGTTCCCCAATCCAATGCCTCTCTGCTAGTCATCTCCCGGAGCCACATACCATGTTTTCAGGTTGTATCTGCTTGGTTTTCCTTTGGCTTCTATCTGTGTGCATCCCTTCTTGTTGCTCTCTCTCTCTCTCTCTCTCTCTCTCTCTCTCTCTCACACACACACACACACACACACACACACACACACACACACAAGAAACTCAGCCTGTTCAAAGCTAGCCCTGAGTAGCAAGGAGCTTGTGGCCTTCCTATGAGCTTGGTCCTGAAGAAGGACTTGAACACCCCTCCAAGACAGACCTGAGTCCTCCACTATTCAGGACCCAGAAGCAGAGACTTGGAGCCAGGACAGGGAGGAGAAGTTGAAAAGGTCTGCTCAGCAACTAAGTTTGGGAGAAGCGGCTGAAGAGAAAGGACACTTCTTCCCCAGGCTGTGACCTCCCTGGCCCTAACGACTTGGAAGGGCTACCCAAAACATCGGACTGGGAGGGACTCCTCAGGGCTTGCCCATTGCTAGAACCCTGCCAGAGCTGCTGGAACCCTGTGCACCCAAGGAACTGCTGGGGCCTTGTGACCAGGAGAAGCTGCCATCCACTGATAGGCCCAAGGAATTCTTGGAGAGGCCACCAGTGGACAGAGAGGGACTGGTCAGGCTGCCACTGCCTACTTATCCTCAGGACCATGAGGACAGCCCATTGATATAGGGATGCAGGTTTAGGGTACGAGGAAGAAGCCCAGAGGCATCTGACCATAGTCCAGCTGACTGTGCTTATACACAAACATCAGCCTTTTCACATACTTATGTTTTTGGTGCTGCTGTTTTGAAATCAGCCACTTTTTTAACATTGGCATCTTTAGTTTTATCCTCAATGAAAGGCAGAAGCTATGCCCAAACGATAGCAGTATTAGAGGGAGCAAACCTGAAATGGGGAATGAACTAGATGACCTAATATGCTTTTTTTATTTTGTTCATATATGGGACTTGATGCTGTAACAGGAAAAAATGGAAGAGACTCCCTCCTCGCAAACATTAAGTTCTACTACAAAACTGGTAAAGGACTATCAAATTTGATAGCTCTAAGGCACAGCATTATCTTAGCAGAACATGACCACCCTAAATTCTTATTCTTTAATTGAGAAGCTTCTTGGAATTAGGGACTGTTGACTGGCTGGCATACATTCTCTAGAGATAAATTAATTTGTATGAGTCACAGAGCTCAGCTAAAATTGCTGGTGAGCAGCTTAGTGTTCCAAGTTAATATTCCTTACTCTACACACATACACACAAAATCCTGATTCTTTCTCTCCCACAAGAAGCAGAAAGACTTTCTATGAAGTCAGTATGGTAACTATAGCAGATGTGGTTAGAATCAGATTGTTACACTGCAGGGTGATTAGTATATTCAGAAACATCTAATATTCAATAATTCTTTTGAAGTACATTTATCTCAAGACAGGAACATTCCCATCATGCCTTAAATAGTCCTGAACATTTTATAATGTCGATCCTGAATGCATCAACTAAGGCACACTTTAAACTAAAGGTCAGACAACTCTCATTGAGAATAACCACAAAGCATATGATCCTTTTAAAAAATAACCTTTTCTTAATTTTCTATTATCTTGTTTTATTTTTTTAGTAGGTCTTGGGGTCAGAAATCAAACTACATACATGAGTTTCTTAATGGCAAATCCAGTTTTAAATTCAAATCATATATCAGCCTGAGTAAGGATTCTTTCCTCCTTTTGTTTCTTTCTTTTTTCCTTTCTTTATTTCTGAAAACTAAACAATAGATACATTTTTAAGGAGAGGATAGTCTTCTTAAATGTCAAGATCTTTTCATCTTTATCGGAACTGTCTTTCTTTCTTTGGGTGCCACAACAGATTATACTTAAAAAAAGAAAAGGAAAAAAAAAAAAAAGCTGAGTGCATAGACCAGCAGCAATTTCATCAGAGAAGAACACTAGACCAAGTTGACCAAATTTCTCTCCTGTATCTGCAGTCGGGATCTTAGTCATGTATTCTGCTTCATTTCTATGCATGATTTTTTTTTTTTTTTACATCAGTGGGAATTCTATGCACAGATCATGCATCAGCCAGAGTTTGCAGCATGGCTCAGTGAGAAGAATTGTATCCTAAATTATAAAATGTTTACTGAGGGGCTGGATAAAAGTTATAGTTAAAGATCACTGAAAAATATTAGATGAGAAATTCAGAAACGAACAAGATATACTTGGCTTCTTTTACAGGAAAATTATGTAGAAATTTTAAAGACTCATGTGCTTCAATAATAAAATTTAATTATTTGAATCTGAAAAAAAGGAAGAGCTGTAAAACTTGCCTTACTTTGTACAACATGCATAAACTCTTTTCCTTTTTACACTGTAATTGTAGTCCATTTGCCTTAACATCTTCCAAAGAACATGTATGTAATAGTCATTATGAACACAGGTCTATTTTGAGATTACTGTAGTTAATATTATCGTGACCCAGGGACTTCAACTTGCATAAGAATATAGGAATCCTCTGGATTTGTTTTTATGTTCTAGTTCTCCAAAGTATGTTATGATAGGGTATTAATGAAAGCCTGTATCACAGTGGTCCTCAACATCATTGGAAAATGCATGTACAAATGTTCTGTAAGGAGTTACACACACAGTAAATTATATTCTCTGTTGCCAGCAAAAGTGAAAACTGAGCTTTCTTTCACCCCCAAAATAAAATCTGGCTGCTAATATGTAAATTATGTATTGTATGCTTCACAACAAGCTTTCAAAAAGTACTTGGAACTGAGTGTTAATGAACTGTAAAATCTCCAAACTAAAGAAACTTACAGGAAGAGGTAAACTGCAAGAGTTATGCTTTCTAGGGGTAAAACAATGAACTTTTGAAACTATATGTCTGAGGTATAGATGAACCCCCCTAAGTATTCCCTCAGTCTGTGAGCCAATCAGTCAACAGGCTGATCCTCTGAAGTTTTTTCAACCAAACTGGTTAAAAATGCTGAGTAAAGAACTGGTGGGTAAGTTTTATTGTAGAAGATAGGGGCTTGCCTTGTTTTTTTACTGTCTAGAAAGCAAGTTATGATTTTGTTTTATATGTAACCATTTGTTTCCAATATTCTTACTCACCATTCCGATGAGCAGAAAGAATAGCAAATGTGGGAGGTGCCCAGTGTGGCTTAACAGAGAACTCTGCACTAAGCTAAAGCATAAAAAGGAAGCTTACAGGAAGTGGAAGCTTGGACAGATGACTAAGGAAGCATATAAAGATATTGCTTGGGACTGCAGGGATAAAATCAGAAAAGCCAAAAGACAATTGGAGTTGTGGCTAGCAAGGGATGCGAAGGATAACAGGAAGGGGTTCTACAAGTATGTCAATAACAAGAAGAGGATCAAGGATGGCGTAGGTCCCTTACTGAATGGGGCAGGTATCCTCGTGATGGAGGATGAGGAAAAATCTGAAGTGCTCAATGTTTTTTTTACTTCAGTTTTCACAGGCAGGCCCAGCTCCTGGCTAACTACACTGGGTATGGCAAATTGGAGAGAAGAACAGAGGCCTTTGGTAATGGAATGTCAAGTTAGGGACTACTTAAAGAAGCTGGATGCGCACAAATCCATGGGGCCGGATGAACTGCATTGAGGGTGCTGAGGGAGTTGGCCGATGAGATAGCAGTACCGCTGGCCATTATCTTTGAAAACTGATGGCAAATGGGGGTGGTGCCGGAGGACTGGGAGAAACGCAAATATAGTGCCTATCTTCAAGAAGGGGAAAAAGGAGGATCCTGGGAATTACAGACCTATCAGCCTCACCTCAATCCCTGGAAAAATCATGGAGCAGGTTCTCAAAGAATCCATCCTGAAACACTTGGAGGCAAATAGAGTGATCAGGAACAGTCAGCATGGATTCACCAAGGGTAAATCGTGCCTGACGAAACTCATCACCTTCTATGATGAGATGACTGGATTTGTGGATGCAGGAAGAGCTGTTGATGTGATATACCTCAACTTTAGAAAGGTATTGACATGGTTTCCCACAGCATTCTCATCGGCAAGTTAAGGAAGTAGGTTGGATGTGTGGACTGTAAGTTGGATAGACAACTGGCTAGATCAATGGTTTCAGCATGTAGGAATCAATGGCTCCATGACTAGTTGGCAACCGTAATGAGTGGTGTGCCCCAGGGGTCAGTCCTGGGGCCATTCTGTTCAACATTTTCATTAATGATCTGGATGATGGCATAGACTGCACATTCAGTAAGTTTGTGAATGATGCCAAACTGGGGGGGAATGGTA
Organism: Podocnemis expansa; assembly: GCA_007922195.1. Lineage (NCBI taxonomy): Eukaryota > Metazoa > Chordata > Testudines > Podocnemididae > Podocnemis > Podocnemis expansa. The sequence goes on along the minus strand of ML681998.1, from coordinate 3,912,685 downwards.
GACATGCTGGAGGCAGGGACAGGATTCAGGGAGACCTAGACAAATTGGAGCAGTGGGCCAATAGAAATTTTGTGAGGTTCAACAAGGACAAGTGCAAAGTCCTGCACTTGGGACAGAAAAACCACATGAACTGCTACAGGCTGGGGAGCGATCAGCTAAGTAGCAGCACTGTAGAAAAGGACCTTGGGGTCATGGTGGATGGGAAGCTGGATATGAGTCAGCAGTGTGCTCTTGCTGCCAGAAAGACCAGTGGCATACTGGGCTGCATGAGAAGAAGTATTGCCAGCAGATCAAGGGATGTGATCATTCCCCTCTATTCGGCAGTGGTGAGGCCGCATCTGGAATACTGTGTTCAGTTTTGGGATCCCCACTACAAAAAGAATGTGGACAAATTAGAAAGAGTCCAGCAGAGGGCACCAAAAATGATCAAAGGGCTGGAGTACAAGCCCTATGAAGAAAGACTGAAGGAAATAGCAAAACAAAACAAAACAAAACAAAACAAGGACTCATCTGGCACTTAAAGACTATCAGATTTATTTTTCGCATGAGCTTTCATGGGAGAAAATCTCACTTTGTCAGATGCTTCAAAGATAGGTGAACTTACAGAATGGAATACAAATAAATGCAAGGGGGTGTAAAACATAGGATCACATCACACAGTAAAAGCAAATCAGAGCAGTTGTTAGGTTCAAACCATGGGAATCCTGAAGTCAAATTGCCCATAGTCTTGATTCAATCCTCCTTTCACAGAATTTAATTTGCATATCAATTTGAGTTCAGCTGTTTCTCTTTGAAGTCTTGATGTCCTAGTCACATCTCTGACGATGGTCATTAACAAATCATTTATCGAGTGATTAGAAAGATGGAAGTGCTCAGCAACTGTTTTTGTTGTTGTTGTTGTTGTTGTTTTGTGATTTCTGATATTAGTTCTATGTTCATTTATTCTTTGGCACAGGGATCATCCTGTTTGTCCAATGTGTAAGGTGTTGGGGCATTTCTGGCACATTGTGGCATAGATCACATTAGTTGATGAGTGAGTAAATGAGCCTTTGATGGAGTAGCAGGCTTGAGAAGGAAATTCTGTGAAAGCAGGATTGAATGGAGACTCTGGGTTCTTTTCCCATTACAAAAGGTAATTTGACTTCAGGTTTCCCAGGGTTTGAACCTAACAACTGCTCTGATTTGCTTTTACTGTGTGATTTGATCCTATGTTTTACACCCCCTTGTGTTTATTTTAATTCCATTCTGTAAATTCACCCATCTTCGAAGCATCTGATGAAGTGGGATTTTCTCCCATGAAAGCTCATGTGAAAAATAAATCTGTTAGTCTTTAAGTGCCACAGGATTCCTTGGGGTTTTTTTTTGCTGGACTAGACTAACACGGCTATCCCTTTGGAAGTTGAAGGAACTAGGCTTATTTAGCCTGCAGAAGAGAAGACTGAGTGGGGATCTGATAGCAACGTTCAACTACTTGAAGTGTTACTTCAAGGAGGATGGAGCTTGGCTGTTCTCAATAGTAACGGAGGACAGAACAAGGAGCAATGGTTTCAAGTTACAGCTGGGGTGGTCCAGGGTGGATACTAGGAAAATCTTTGTTATTAGGCGAGTGGTGAAGCATTGGAATGGGCTACCTGGGGAGGTGGTGGAATCTCCATCTTTGGAGATGTTTAAGGCCCGGCTGGACAAAACCTTGGCTGGGATAATTTAGTGGGAGTGGTCCTGCTCTTTTGGGAGGGGTTTGGACTAGATGGCCCTATGAGGTCCATTCCAACCCTACAATTCTATGATTCTATGCTTCACAGTGACTATATTTAAGAGCTGTGTGTTCATCAGAATTGTGTTCTGAGGTTTAATTAGTAGGCTGTGGTGTGTTGATACTTTTGGAATGGCAGGTTTGCTAATTCTGAGTAATCAGTGGATAAGGGACTGCAGACTATAAGAAATGGTTGGGACTGGTGTGTGTCTGTGGCTAACCTGTACGTAAAAAGCAAGATCTGTGTAGAACTGGAAGGCAATGCTGGTGTTGCTAGAGCCTGGAAGCTTCAGGGAACTGATCCACAATTGGCACATGCAAGACTTTTTTATACTAAGGATAGGTGGTGGTGAGGTGACACACGATCTTGGATAATGTCACAGTTACATGAATGTTATCTAAATGTCTGAGCCTGTTTTGAAAGCACAAATATTACATTGAAATGGGCCAGACAATACAAGCCTATAGACACATAATGGCCCTTTTGTATCAATATATGTCATATGTATATTTGTATGTGTTCTTATCTCACTCGGGGATGATAAATGCAGAAATCCCAAAAATGATTGTGCAGATACCCAGCCTTTTGAGCTGGCCTCTCTGAAGAGAGGGTCAGTAACTGGTCTTGCTGTTTTCAGGATTCAGAAAGGAAACAAAGAAACAAACAAAAATCCCTTTAAAAAATTAAAACATGAAATTGCAGAATTGGAATCAATATGCAAACTAGATACCTTCAGACTGGGTTTGAATAGAACTCTTGAAAGGCTGGGTCATTCCAAAAGCTGATTTCCTTTCTATCATCCCTGGGTTCAATTCCCAGGGGGTTGGACTCGATGATCTCACGAGGTCCCTTCCAGCCCTATGATATGATATGATATGATATGATATGATATCCTTCTCAGCTCTCATTACAGCTCTGACTTTTCCTCTTACACATTGTTGGAATCAAAACAAATCTTGTTTACTCTGCAGAGGTGGGCTAGCAGGCTATCCCTCTCGATGGTTTAATTTACCTTGTGACACACACTTCTCTGTTTGTATATATTTGCAGCTAACATGCAACATTGTCCATTTCATGCATCTGACAAAGTGGGATTACAGCATAAAAACTTACAAGATAAATAAATTTGTTAGGCTTTAAAAGTGCCACAGAACTCCTTTGTTTAAGTTTACCTGGAGCAGATGAACACCACTACCTCTCTGGAACTTGTCAAAGATGGAGCATTCATGCAAACAGGATAATCATAGTCAGCAAGTAATAATTTTTCCATTGATATTTTACTTAATGTACATTGTAACAAGATTTGCTGTGATGTACAACAGTGTTGGCAACAAAGACATGTATAGTCATATTTTAATCATACACAGCCATATTTGAATCACACAGTGTCACTAGACAGATTCATTCACACACACAAACACACACACACAATTTTTGTTGGTTGGGATGGCTTCATGTCTTTCCTTCCCCAAAGGAGTGCCTTAGGAAAAATTGTCAGTGTCTATGGAGAATGTGCACATTATATCATCTTTTTCTTATTTTCACAAACATTTGAAAAAATTTCATATGGCAACACAGTACAGGTCAACATTTATCCCTGGTCCTTGTTGTGCTATCAGTCAAAAGATTTTTAAAGTACAGTGAAGCAAGAAAAATCCATCTTTGCTATTATCAACACCTAATAAAAATCTAAGTCTGAAGACCAAATCACATCTTTCTCAGCATTTGTACTGAGGAGTGTCAACAGACTGCTGACATTTTAGAATTAAAGTTAATGATATCTTCATTCACTTTCAGCTGGCTGGCATCCCTACCAGATAACAAACTTTATAATTACAATGAACTACAAATGTATGGTATCCTTTACATTTCACTTATGGTTTAGTGTTGGTGATGATAACAAACCTCTTAGAAATGATTGGTGACCTACTGTTGCTCAGTGATTTCCTCTTTGCTGATTAATCCATCATGATTTCCTCTACAATGTAACAGTGAGTTTTCCTCTTTCATTTGTAATAGTAAGATACTAGGTTAGTGACTGGGATCATAAATTATTTTTATAAATATTCTGCCAACCTTCATACACCTATTTGCAAGTGTGTTACTTTCCAGTTATTAAAAAAAGCAAGGAGTCCTGTGCCACTTAAAGACTACCAAATTTATTTATCTGATAGTCTTTAACTGACACTGGACTCCTTGCTTATTCTGCTGAACTAGACTAACAGTTACCCCTTTGGAACTTTCCGATTATTAGTCCTTCTTTTGTTGAAACTTTTTGATGAATTTCTCTTAGGTTTTCGACAGGCTCGTACAGTGAAACAGTGCTGATCACATTTTATAAGGAATCACTGTTTATTGATTCTGGACCATCTGGCATCTTGGTAGTTAGAATTATCCTCTGCCTTTTTAGCTTACTGATCATCAGTGTTACTACTAGCTTATTTAAAGCATATGGTATGCTTGACAGGAACAGTATTTCAGTGCCTCATCTTACTTTCATTTTTGTGCTTAATTGTTAATTAGTAACAGTATATTCCTATTCTCAGAGATTGATTACTGGCACCATTTATTTTATGATCTATTTGAGCTGTGTAGAGGATAGAAATTCCATTTTGTAAAAGATTTTGAGATTTCAAACTCTGTTTTAGTTCCAGTTAGGAATTAAATCTGATAATTTCAAAATTCCCCATAGTTCCAGAGGGGTAGCCATGTTAGTCTGTATGTAGCAACAACAACGAAAGTCCTATGGCACCTTAACGACTAATAAATTTCTTCAGAGATAAAGTTCTGTTGGCTCCAACCCACTTTGTCAGATGCATTCTCAAAAAAAAACAAACAAACACAAAAGATGCTTCTTTTAAATCAAAACGTTTCATTTGTTTTGATTTTTTTAAATATATTTTAAATATATTTAAATAAAAAATCAAAACTGAAATGAAATGTTTTGATCTAGAAGAACATATTTTGATTTTTTTTTTTGAGAATGCATCTGACAAAGTGGGTTGGAGCCAACGGAACTTTATCTCTGAAGAAATTTGTTAATCGTTAAGGTGCCATAGGACTTTTGTTGTTGCTACATACAGACTAACATGGCTACTCCTCTGGAACTATGGGGAATTTTGAAATTTTCAAATTTAATTCCTAACTGGAACTAAAACAGAGTTTGAAATCTCAAAATCTTTTACAAAATGGCATTATATATTTGGTTAATACTGAACTGAATTTTCTGATGGGAAAATTATTCCATCAATATTTTTGCAACCGCGTCTAGTACCTGATGGCTAATATTGTTCAGCATTTTGGTGAGAGGTATAAAAATCACTGTTAGACAGAAGTTACTCAAATGTATGTTTCTGTTTCAGTTAATGAACACAATATAATTTCAGTGGTGTCATTTGGGTCGATATCAAATCCGGTGTGTCTGATGATATCCTCAAACATTTTTTATGTGACAGTGAAGATACCTCTTGGCTGCACGCTAGTTTAATTTTTAATATGACTACGAGTCACTTTAATGGAAATAAAATTGTTCTAGCCTCTCCTCGAAAGAGCTTAGAGGTCATGCTTGACCTCACTTCACTCGCTGAAACTCACAAACACATTAGTTAAGGTATCTTATTATTGCAATTTAAATAAGACAAGTTCACCAAGGAGTTTGGGCTCATCTAACAGATACCATTGTTTTGTGTTTCCTTCTATTAAATGTTAATCTTGGAAAGGCTATCTAGTCCTTCCTAGCTAGGTTATTATAACCAATTACAGTGTTGACATATGGAGCTCCAAATGGTTTGTGTCCCCCAGAGCTGAAATACCTCCTCTCTCCTTGTACAGTGTCAACGTAGCTGCCTACTGAGAAGCCTGTAGATTCAGCTGCTTTGTTAAAATGTGTGGGGACTAGCAGCAAGGTGTGTTCAAGGAATTCTCCCTGATTTTGGAAATCATTGTCTCCCACGGATTTGAGAATCTTCTGGACATTTTGCAAGACTTACCTGTTTTCTCAAGTGAAGCAGAGGAGCCTGCTAGGAGCTAAATAAAATGAAGGGATGAAGTACATTTTAGGAATGAGGGGGGTTTTTTGCATCTATTATCTTAAGGTGTATTTGAAATCTTTTGTTCAAGTTCTGGAACCTCAATCCTTTCCTACTTTAAGTTTGCACCTAGCTCAGCTGATCAGAGAGAAATGGAAAGGTGGCTCTAAGCTACTCTTCTACTACCCTAAACCTAATCATGTTCTGTTAGAGATCTGGTGGAGCTCCATGACTACTCTTTTCCCTGTGCTGTGCCCTCAGCCCACATCTGATTGCCCCCTAACTCACAAGATAAAGGAGGGCTGGTATAGTCAGTTACGCTGGCTTTGTGCTACCAAAGGATTCCTTTTGTTGTCATTAGGTCTTCCTTTAGAATCATTTTGCATTTGCTTTGTGCTGCTTCAACAGTGTGAGCAAGCTAAAAGTAGGAACCTTAGATTCAGCCCTTGTTTATCATTTTTCTAATTAGAACTAGAAAGTATGATGCCCCCACATAAAATGAACAATTAAATATAATAAATATTTGTACAATTGTCTGATAACATATTGATGGATTTTACTTACTATATAATGCAGCATCTACCTTTCCCGGGGAAATACAATGCTTTACATATAGAGCACGGAGTCTTGTGGCACTTACAGACTAACAGATTTATAGTGCCACAAGACTCCTTGATTTTTTTTTTTTGTGCTTTATTAGCCTAACATGGCTGTCCCTTTGGAACTTGGCAAAATGCTTTACAAATGCGTAATAGCATTTTTTAAAATGTGGACATTGATGATGAACTTAAACAGTAATTTGATTTTCATTTCATATTGTGTACCGCTATGTCCTGTTCAAAATATTTTAAGCTATAGTATAATAGAAAAATCTGCTGAACAAACAGGAAAAGTACATAAGCATTTTTTAAAACATTTCTGGAAACTGAAAAAATTGGTTTAGATTCAGCTGCACCAACATCTCACTGAGGACTGAAATCTCACAAGGATTGCTTTTCTTGAAAGATCTCATCCGTATCTGATTGCAAATAGAAAATCTGCCTCTGTTTTGGATTTTATCTAGATCCAAAGTCATAGTGAGTTTCAATTCTTGGCAATGTTCACCCTTCTGACATTTTAGGAGATATGAGTATAATAGTCCCTTTTGTAGACCTTCTCTAACATCAGCATGCAACATATTGAGAAACAAATGTTTACAAATTAGACTCATAGGCTCATAAACTCCAAGGTCAGAAGGAACCAGTATGATCATCTAGTCTTACCTCCTGCGCAATGCAGGCAACAAAAACTCATGCACCTGCTCCTGCAATAAGCCTCTAACCTATGACTAAGTTACCGAAGTCCTCAAATCATGATTTAAAGACTTTCAGGTGCAGAGAATCCACCAAAAAGTGAGTCATACCCCAGGCTAAAGAGGAAACTGAAAACCTCCCAGAGCTTTCACTAATCTGCCTTGGGAGATAATTTCTTCCCAACCCAACATGGCAATCAGCTAAACCCCAAACATGTACTGAGTGACTTCAAAGCTATGCAATAAGAGACTGGAAAACCAAGAAGATTTTCTTCACCCTTTAGGTTTGTTTTCAGTATGATCCAAGAGATACAGATAATCACAAGTGTTACTGCTTACTCATTTGTGTATCAGATTTAGCAGGAAGAATATTAGTTTTAGAGTGAATGTTGACTTAAGATCTTTAAGGATGATTAGCTTCTTGGCTTCCTGTATATTGTTCTTAGGAATGAAGGAGGAAAAAGAAGTCAGTGGTGGATCAGCAACACTTTCTGAAAATCAGGTTGCTTTAAACTAACTCTTATATAGTGTTTTTGCTCAGTAGATCTCAAAGCACTTTACAAAGTGAATGCTATTATCCCCAAGGTGTCTCAATTTAGCTACTCAAAAATAGAGTTATCAAAATCAGTTATTTTTTACATTTTGGCTTAATGTGGGCCACTTCTTGTCATATATTCTTTCTAGAAACAATCCTAAATATCTACTACATACCTACTTACTGTTCATTGCTAAAAGCCTTTCAACTGTGACTAAAGACATGTCCACAGTGTGCACTGTTCACACTAGAGGGAAGTAAATTTCTATTTCATACAGTACTGCTATTTTGAGTACATGACTGTGTGTTCATGTTTTATAGGTTTTTATTTTTCTTAACAATCAGAAGTGCTGTTTATTACTTTTTTTCCAATAAACTTATTTATTGCTAGAGTGGGTAGGTGAGGTACTGTGGCCTGCATTGTGCAGGAGATCAAACTAGATCAGTAGTTCCCAACACATTTTTGTCCTGTGGCACACCTTGATACCTTTAATCAATTTGAGGCACACCACCATATAGTTTCTAAATGAGCTCATGAATATTCATGAGTCAATGAGCCAATCGAGAGTTCTTTGAGTAGGTTTTCAAAAAAAATTGTGCCATATCTGCCCAGACCTAATGTCACACCTGTGTGCCCCAGTACACTGGTTGGGAAACACCAAACTAGATGATTATATTAATCCCTTCTGATCTTTGATCTATGAATCTATGAGTCTATTTCATTTACTATTTTATGTTTAACAGCGTAAATAAAATATTATGCAGTCTGTTAACATTCACAGTTTTTGGATAACATGGTAATATGAAATAAAAAGTGAAGTTCAGAGATGGCATTAGTAACACACTTATGCATCTGACTGGCAGCTATCAGAAAAGTCAGATCCATTTAAAAGATTGCTCATGCATTGTCAGGTTTATGGTTAATTTCAACAGCTATTGCTTGCAGCTAAACTGTTACAACTTCAGAACATTAGCAAAGATACAATTTTTTCCTTCGGAAAGTATTCTTTTGCATTTGTGTTTGCAAGTTGCCCTTCTGGAGTTGAGAAAGCTAAAAGCTAAGCTGTAGAGCCCAGCAAATAACATGGCAGAGGAAATTTAGTCATTTTACTATAGCAATGGGAAGTGCTACAGTCCTGCATTTCATACTTTAACTGTTTTATGACTTTCAGGAAACAGCTCAGCTGCACACAAAGGAATCGCAAATTTATCCTGAAGTTGCCATTACAGTGGCTAAAAATTCTTTCTATCCAGACTCATCCATCTATTAAACATCTAGGACAAAGAGCTAAGCACAGCAATGTATTTTCAAGCTGTCAGTTTTAACTTTGGTTCCAAACCTCTAGTTAAAAAGCCTTAGAAGCAAGTAAATTAACAAAAAATAGTCAGGGAACTCTGTGATTTTTGTTTTTCTTTAAAAAAGTTATCATTGTTTTTGCAGAGATAAAGATATGGGGCAACATCCTATGTCAGGCAATATTTGTTTCATTTGAAGAACAGTGCAATATTCATCAAACAATTTATCCTACATATAATTTTTGGTACATTGGACCAGCTCTTTAATTGTTTATATATCGCTTGGTGTATATCTAATTCAATTAAAGATGGAGGGAATGGAGAGCAAAGTAAAACAAAAGGCCAGATTTGCACTAGACATCTGAAGAGCAGGTAGGCACCTAAAGGAATTTACCACCATGACTAATTGAATTAGCAAACTAAACTTTTTGTCTTTAGTGGGAGTTAGTAGCTTACCATGCTCAGGTGCTTTTGTCAATTCCACTGGGAACCCTATTTGCAACTTTATATGCCAAATACCTTTGTCAATCTGATCCAACTTGAACAAACTGGTGTTTCACATTTGTGTTGTTAATTCTATGATATATGATTATTTCACTTAAGATCTACTATATTCTATTCTTCCCTGCTTATTCCTCTGCCCCTGAACAAAGCTCTTCTCTAATCTGTACTACCACTGACTTCATCCTCTACCCTTTACCATCCACTTTCCTTTATCAGGAGGTACTGTGCCTGCACAGAATTTGAACCAATTGATTCTCAATTGGTGTGGGTATATAGCTGCATTAAAATCAGCCTGCTGATTTATGCAACTCTGGGCTAATACTTCCTTGACCTCTGTGCAGCATAGTTGAAAAGCAGCTTCTACACCAATCTTGGTAAGACTGCAGGTTCTTGGTCCTTCCCCTATCACCTATGCAGGGTTAGCTCCTTTGGCCAATTGTGTGTAAGAAGAAAAACGTCAAGGCACCACTTTTGGCCTTAGCCTTTTTTGTCAGTGGAACACAAGGTTCAGATTGTGCCCATGCCTGCATAGTGGTGAAAGGAGGGGGGGAAATGTATTTTTGCCCTCACTACCCAACCCCTTCTTTTACAGAGCTGAACACAAGAGACCACTAAATATTTGAACTCTTCAAATTTGTGTTTAATGATTAGAAGCTTCTTGTGTGTTTGTTGTTACTCCATGACTGGGATTGCTTGAAGACTGCTTAATGTGTAACTCACAGAATATTTGAATACTGTGAAGTTACAGATTTTGGCATTGCAGGTGTTACTTTCCTTGAGGGAAGAGGAGGATTGGGATGCTTTGAACCTGAACATCTGCTCCATGCATGGTGAACTTGTCAGGATGCTGACAAAGGAGGCAGCTGCCAAATATATTGTATGTGGGTCACTGACATATGGCTTTGTCTGAAATCTCTCCCCATAACCTCTTTCTTCAGCTGAAGTTTGAACAAGCAATAAATGTAATCATGATCAAAAAATGTAAAAGAGAGAGCTTCTGAAAGAAAGAGATCTGGGTGGTGTTATATTGTGAAAGGTATCATTAGGCATATTTAAAATGCATGTTTTGAGTTTGGAGAAAATACAATGTCACCGCAAGAAATTAGAACTTTCCTATCAATCATCAAAAATTCATCAGGTTTATTTCAGTCTTGGGCTTCCTGTGTCTTTTCTCTTCATAGCATCAAATTACTTCAAATCATTCCACACCTAATGCAAGTTGACTTGACTCAAAGGATATAAATCTTTCATTAGCTTTCTTTATTCAAGCTGCATAAGCTAATGCTAAATAAAACAAATATGCCCTGTATTTTCTAATCTTCTCTATATTTTGTATATTTTTGAGTTATTAACAAGATAATTTATTCAATGAAAATATTGAATTACTTTAAGTATTCAAAGGGCTGAGTTTCAAATCTGTGTAATGAAGAAACATCTCAAAAGATGAAAACCCACAAATATTCATTGAAATCAGCATGTTTATGAAGAGTCTGAAGTTAAAGATTTCCATTGACTTCAGTTGCTAAATTTTAAGGAGAAAATAGTAGCAGGATACTTATTCTAGTCACCCAGAAAATAAAAAAACAAGTTTAAGGTTAACACGTGTCTATATAATACTATTTATTAAACTATTGTAACTGTCAACTTATTAACAGTCTCAAAAAACAGAATGGTAAAATAGACTGATCTTTCTTCTGAATCATAGCAGTGCTCCCTCTAGAGCAGGGGTCTCAAACTCAAATCAGCACGAGGGCTGTGTTAGGACTAGTACAGGACCACATGAGGACTAGTATGTTAGCTTGAGGGCTGCAACACTGAAACCTTTTCATACAGTGATATTGCAAATATCAGTAACAATAGTGTCATTGTGGGAGGCAGGAAATAGCTTTAAGGGCCACGTGGCCCGTGGGCCACGTATTTGAGACCCTTGTTCTAGAGCAAGGCTGAAATATATTGTTGGCACAGTATAGATAAGCTAGCACTGCCACCGGCTATGCAGCACCTCCTCATTGAACACTACAGAAACAAATTCAGCACTGTATATAAGGACTAAACTACACTGACATTTAGTTGTATGTAATATTATGGTATATTTAGGACCATGCTGTAATTGCCCTGAGAGAGAGACATAGAATGCCTGTGAGTAGAAATCCCACTTAACGCAAGAAAAGATGAGCTGTGTTTTTTCTGCATTAGGGAGCAGTCTCGGTGTCTGTTCTCTCTTTTTCTTGAGGTTATTGTTTTGTAAATATTCTAAATGATAAGAAATAAAGTAATGTTATATTGCAGATTTCCAGGAAGTGGATTTTTTATCCAACTTCTCTATGTGCAGCTGTGAACATAATACTAATAATAACCTGTATCAGCTTGAATTTTTCAAAAGATTCTAATAGTGTTAGATGCTCTGGTCCCAATAGACTCCTTTGAAATTTTCAGCTTCAATGTCTTTTGTGTAATTATGAATCCATCTTATCTCAAGGAAATTTTTTTGTACATCATTGGGATGAAGTACACAAAACCTACACTGATCCCAGAGAGGTTAAAGGACAATCTTAGTCTCAGGTAGCCCTGTGCCTCGAGACCTTCAGAGCAAGTGTCAACTGGAGAGGAAGCTTAAAAAGGAGCACTTCAACACAGGAAAGGGATGGGGGAGGAAATAGACCTTCTCTGAAGGCTCCTGAACACAGATGCTGAAGAAGCCTACCTGTGAGGAAGGGGACTGCCTACTGAGCCCCGCTGGGGTAGAAGGGTTATCTTATACCTTATGTTATATTGAACTTGAAGGCATGATGGGAGATAGGTGTTAGGAAGTGACCCTGGGAGGCAACTCTGAGGACACTTAATGGTCCAGACATAAGTGGTGCTCATAGGGCCCTGTCTTAGAGTCAAGTGGAATGGGAAAGCCAGGGATCTCCTACCAGCTTCCCTTGCTGCAGAACAGGCATAAGCCTCATTTCTATCCCATTTGCCTTCTAGTAAAGAGAGGACAAAGACAGTTAAAACCCTGAGGTGATGCTAGGCCCCGTACGAGTGTTAGGAAGTGAAGTGAAAACCCTTCTCACTGAGCAGTGTGGCTGGAACCTGAATGTGCTACCAGGAGGTAATCTGGCCTCCAAGGACTCGGTTACAGCTATTAACATAGAAGGTGTCCAAACAACAGGCAGTATTCCTGGAAAAAATAATGATATACCATTAATGAGAGCCAACCTAAGAAACTTAAAAGTGAGTATGATAGGTGAAATGTGTAACATGGTAATATATGTGTAATATGGTAATATATGTGCAAAACAGCATGATGTGTTGAATAATAAGAAAGATAAATCCAACTTTATTGCTAGAACAGATTATCAGTAGGCTCTGTCTCAGTGATTTAAAATCATATGTGCCAGTCAATTTTAACTTCATTCCAGAAAGCACTGTGGAATATTTCACATCAATAATGAAATGTAGGGCAATGAAAATGTTAAAAATATTTACAGTTTTCTTTTTAAAAATGCCTTCTGCTAATAATATCCCAGTGGTATAAGGGATTAAACTTTAGTGAAAAGTTGGAAATTGACTTCCACAGTAAAATAAAGCCTTAACAGTGACCACATAGGATTCTATATCAGTTACAAAACCAGCATGCCCAACTGTCAGACATTCCCTGCATTTAGGAAATTACTTTTCCTAAGCATTGCTGAGATTACTGTTTGAGTTTTATGACAGAGCACAAATTTGACAAAAGTGGAGTAAGTATTACTCTGAAGTACCAGTGGGAGTTAAGAGAAAGCGGTAGGCTATGTCTACGCTATAGACCTTACAGCGGCACAGCAGTAATATTGCAGCTTCACCACTGTAAGTTCTCCCATGTAGCCACTCTATGCCAACAGGAAAGATTTCTCATCAGCATCTCTCCCAGTGAGTAGAAATAGCTGTGTTGGCAGGTGAGCATCTCTCACCAACATAGTACTATCCACCAGTGCTTTTGGCACTCAAAGACTAACAGATTTATTTATTACTGTTAGTCTTTAAGTGCCACAAGACTCCTTGCTTTTTTTGCTTTAGTAGACTAGCACAGCTGCCCCTTTGGAACGAGTACTTTTCTTAATAAAACTTCAGTTGGTCATGGTTATGAGATTTCCTCACAGGATCTGGTGTTGTGCAGTGCTGAGACTCTCACTCTACTTCTGAATCCTGATTCACCCTGTTTAGCTAGGTAAAAACTCACTCCTGAGTTAGTGCATGCCAACCTTCTCCATGTAATCAGTCCGAGGCGCTGAATGTGTGGCCTCCCCAGTCACTTAGAGGATCGACCACCCAGCAAGCATCCCCAGCTGTCAGATGCCACACTGGGGACTTCCATCCTTCAGGGATTGGGACCCTTCCCTAATCATTGTAGACTCATAGAAACTTGTTCACCCATTTATGCCAACCCTCACTAATTCACATTCTCTGAAGTTCACATAGCTTTAGAGGAAACAAACACTAGTTTATTGATTAGAACATAATTTTAAGAGCAGGGCTGGTGGAACACAGTAAGCATGGTAAGCGCTGCAGGGGGGCGCCAATGTTTGAAGGATGCCAAAATGCCCTGGGTGGGGCACATCCTTGGCTCGGCCAGGATCAGACGAGCCAGCCAAAAAGGCAGCCAGGTTGAGTGCTGTCGGTGCCCCCACCCACCATGTGCGCTGCTCTCTGCTCTGTTCCGGAGCAGCGTGGAGGGGGTGGGAGGCAGCATGGAGCCGGTATCGCTCCTCCCAGCCTGGTCATTCTGCCTCCTGGCCCGTCCCTGCTGCTCTGGCACAAAGGAGAGAACAGCGCCCGTGGCTGGGGGAAGGGGGAGGGCGGGCTGTCAGCACTGCACCACTGCCCCCCGAGGGACCAGGTGAGCAGCCAAAAGGGTGGCCTGGTGCAGTGCTGCTGGTTTGCCCCCCTGCCCCTCCGGCCACATGCACTGCTCTGGGCTCTGGGCTGGAGCAGTGGGGAGGGGGCGGGAGGCAGCACGGAGCCGGTATTTCTGCCTCCCCCTCACCCCAGCTGCATTGCCTCCCACCCCTTCCCCACTGCTCCTGCATGGAGCCCAGAGGAGCGGGCATGGCAGAGGGGGCGGGCAGACTGGCAGCACTGCTCTGGGCTGCTCTCTTGGCTACTTGCCTGGTACCCGGCGTGGGGGGTGCAGCAGTGACAGGGGGTGGGGGAGGGGCGCAGAGGGCAATTTGCCCGGGGCCCCACATCCCCTAGGGACAGTCCTGCCAGAGGGAGGGGGTGGGAGGACAGCACCCATTTATAGGTTGCAAGGGGGCGCCAGAAGCCTTAGTGCCAGCCCTGTTTAAAAGTGTAGCAAATCAATGCACAAACATTTAATAAAGTGGTCAGGAGTTATCAGAAGCAAATAAAGGATGTAAGACATATAACCTATATCACTACCTAACTTAAACTCATGATCCAAGATTACTCACGATATGTTCAGCCGAAAGATGTTTTTACAGCCAGTCTCTGCCTATCACTAGGCAGGGCCCAGATCTTGTTTGAAGTTGAAGAATATTTCAAGATGGAGTATACCCAGAAGAAAGCCCCTAGCAGCTCAAAGTGTATCTTTTTGTTTCCCATCCCCCTCATCCTCTCCTCATCCTGGGCTGAGGTGATTTCTTTTGTTGCACCTGAACCAGGAAATCAATTTGCATTGTCTTTGTCATGCATCTCTCCAGCCTTTGAGCTGAGAGATAGCCCTGATGATCTGAGCTATGTAACATGTTTCATATCTATACACATACAAGTTATGCTAAAGGGCTGTTATGAGGAGGCGGGAGAAAAATTGTTCTTCTTAATGATAGGACAAGAAGCAATGGGCTTAAATTATGGCAAGGGAGGTTTATGCTGGATATTTGGGAAAAAATCCTGTCAGGGTGATTACTGGTACAAGTTGTCTAGTCTTAAAGTGCCACACAACTGCTTGTTGTTTTTTTACTGGACTAGACTAACACGGCTATCCCTTTGGAAACTGTGGAATCTCTACCACTGTAAGTATTTAACAGCAGGTTAGATAAACACCTCCAGGGATGGTTTAAGGTGATACTTTGCCCTGCCATGAGTGCAGGGGACTGTACTCAATGACTTCTTATGGTTTCTTTCAGATTCTATGATTCTATGCTACAGGAAACATGATACCATAATAATAAGGCAGACCACTCAAAAGGTAACCTTGCATGTCAAAATTGGCATCAAACATTGCAAAAGTGAACAGAAACATTACATAGATCATAATCTATGGGTGCATGTATGTGCATACTGTGATAGGGGTGTGGTTTTTCCACATCCCCGAATGACAAAAGTGCTAACATAGACACAGCCTTAAAGAATGTCAGAATGTGTTGAAGGCAGTATAAGCTTGAAAGGAGTGGGCAAGTCTTATGCTTTAATATCTTATCTCCATTTTTTTGGACGTTGGGTGGATGGAGTATGCCCTCCACAATAATAATTGTCGATAACTAGAGTGTCTTAAAATCATATGAGGTAAATAAGATGATGTCTGAAATCAGGTCTAATTAGTATGTAAGAAATTAGTACTAAAATAATATATCATTAAAAGAAAGACTTGGGGGGGTTGGCACTCAGGATACCAGGTAAAGATGGGTGGCATGGAACAAGTAGGCTTCATTGTCATAGTTGCCTCTTCCACCATCTTACCAGTATCTACCATGACACTGATAGGACTTTATCAGGCCTGATTCTGATTGATGTCCTAATCAGACTAGGTCAGAAGAAGGGACCCAATGACTTCAGCATCTCCACTGGCTTTCTTTAAATTCCAAACAACACCTGGAATGTGCAGTTTTGGTTTCCAATATACCCTGCCTTCCTGTCCTTTTCCTCCTTCTACCATTTTTTTTTCCGAACTCTTTCTTTTTGCCTTCTGTTCAATGTGTTTATCTTAGCCAGCAAAGACCATGTCCTTTGTGGTGAGGTCATGATCAGAATAGCAGCTAAAAACAATGTTTTAAACAGGCCAATATTGGTACAAGTTTGACAGATCCCAGGCACATCAGAAAATCTTAGCAAACACCCTATCTCAGGTAATGAGGTTGCAAGTAGGAACTGGCACCAGAAAGAAGCTGTATTTTTTTTCTTTTTCTAATCTTTATTGTTCTTTTCTCTCCTCTTTTGTCTTTTTTGTCTTGTTTATTTTTCAGGAAGAAGTATTAGGCCTTAACAACAGCAACAGAAGATTTCTTCACATCTCAACTAACCTCTTGTCTCCCCTCTATGTCCCACTACTGATGGAGAGTTATTACCATGTGTAATATGTCTAATAATGTTTAATGGGCAATTTTCCTGATAAAATCTTTGTGCTGCTAGAGCGAAATGGAATCAGGAATATTATTAAAATGAAAACATTACTTAATACTTTACTTTACAAATGCTTTAAATGTTTTCTCTTCCTTTCAGTATCTTTAATAGCAGGCTATACTGAATAAGCAGGCCAGTGTGGTAGTAAATTTTTTTTTATTCCCTGAGCTTATTTCTTCCACCCAAATTTATACAACAGGTGTGCATGGGTGTTGCATAAACTCTCTGCTTATTTTATATTTTTTAAGAAAAGGGAGAGAGATGTAATCAGAAGCTTCACATAGCTCTCTTATATGTGGTTCATAGCTGCAATTAATAATAAGGGTAGTTAATTTGGCCAGAAGTTTCAACTGCACTCAGAAGAGATGATATTTGAACTTCTTGTGTCTTGTCAGCTCTGTTTCCTTTAAGCTATCACGTAATTTAGTAGACAGTCTCTGTCTATCTCCCTCTTTCTTTATCCTTCCAAAAAGAAGTTCATGGCATGACTCATCTGTAGTTAAATTAAAATTTAGAAGTTTGAGGCTATCACATATTTTCCATTATGACTAAAGAGTTAAAAAATGGTCTAAAGACAAACACTACTGACATATAATTGCTATATATTTGTAATCATCACATGGGAAGCAACAATGTAAGCAAAGGATGGGTCCTGGACCAATTTGGATTTCTTGCAAAAGAGGAACAAAAGACAATCTACTATTTTTTAAAAAGTGATTTAAAAAAAAATCATGATACTTCTAGAGGGCAGCCATATTAATCTGTATACAGCAAAAACAACAAGATGCCTGTGGCACCTTGAAGACTAACAAATTTCTTTATGCATAAGCTTTCGTGGGCTCCAACAGTCTGATCTGATCCTATGATTTACACTTCCCTGCATATATATTCTTCCCATTCAGTAAATTCCCCATCTTCAAAGCATCTGACAAAGTGGGATTTTCTCCCATGAAAGCTCATGTGATAAAGGAATTTGTTAGTCTTTAAATGTGCCACAGGGTTCCTTGTTTGTTTTGAAGCCATACCTGTCTGATTAATAATCTCAGTCTAAGACTGAACGCTATATTTATCATTTATAATCAGTTACTCAACAAGAACCTCTTCCATGTAAACTAAGGACCGAGTTCCCTTTCACTCCTCTTCCTGAAGTCCTGCACTGATCAATAACCAAAATACGTAGTCTGTTTTTAAGTTATAACTCCACCACCAACCACAAAACCATGTTCTGAAAAGCTCCTCTTCAGCTTTTTCAGCAGCAGCACTGCCACCAGAGTACAGCCTTTGTGTTTTTCTTGATTGCCTCACATTCACTGCTGTCACTTTCGTCACCATTATTCCCTCTTTATCTTCCATCCAAGAACTGCCACCCAGGGTTCTGATCACTCTGAGCACAGCAGCCTCAGGATGTTTAGAATAGCACTATACTCACTCATCCAAATATATTTGATAATGTAAGAATCAATTAATCTAATTGTTAATATTTAAATTTATTCTTCCTATAAAAAAATTTGATTACAGTTTATGTAAGGTATCTCAGCAGACACAACTAGCCTTTTCCTTATATCAGATCAATAATCAACTCAAATAATGTTGCACATTTAATCATATTACTCTGCAAAACCAGAGCAATTAGTCCTCCCAAACATAATTTTAATAGATAGCCTTATCACCTACTTAGTTGCTTGTTTGGGTTTTAGGCTACATCCAAGAGAAAATAGTATTTCACTTAACAGAGTAAGTCCCTTATAAGAGATGCTTACTTTTAAAGATATGAATGTTCCTGTTGAGTTTAACGAGACTACATGAATACATTAAGTTAAGCATATGCACATGTCTTTTCAGGATCAGGACCTTATTAATCCTAGAATCCAAAATTGGTTCTTGAAAACAAGTAGTGTGAATATTAACCTTATTAATATTACAAAGAAGTATGCCGTAACTGAAATGTCATCACAGTAAAATCAACAAAGGGCTCAAAGATTTGTTAGTTATTGGAATGTATTGCCTGTTTTATTTAAATCCCTAGGGATCTGATTTAACTCCAACTAACGTCAAGGGGTGCCTTTCCATTAGGTGCATTGTGTGTTAGATCAGGGACATTGTTTTTTTCTCTCATTACAACAGGTGATTTGACCTCATCTCCCTCTGTATGCTTTTCCCCAATATTTAAATCTTTACAACTGTTTTGATTTGCTATTCTAGTGTGACCTGTCCCCATGACTTACATGACTTACCTGCATTTATTTCCTCCCATTCTGTAAGTTCTCCCCATCTTCAAAGCATCTGACAAAATGGGATTTTCTCTCACGAATACTCATGCAATAAATATGTTTGTTAGTCTTTAAGTACCACAGTACTCCTCATTTGTTTGTGTGGCTATGCTATTTATTTTCCCTTTAACAATTTTTACATAAAAATAGAATCAACTAGGTCACATCTTTGTCTTTAGGCAATTTTTACAGATGTTCATATCTGTGTTATTCCTAATTTAGGACTAAAAAAAAGCTGTTCCCTGAGCAAAGCCAAGGAGGTAATATGGTGGGGATCCTGCACAGGTGAGGAAGGAGAAGAAATTCATGTCACAAGCAATAGAATGGCAGTAAAGCAGCTCTGGAGCCATGTTTGAAAAATTACTAATGTCCATAGATTGTGTGCCTCCATTTCCATGGGGAGACTGGAATTTGGATGGTGGGTACAGTGGTTGCAGGTGTACGAATTCTTCTCGAGACCCCCAACTGTCTCCCCTTCAGATCACAATACACAGTAACACAATACAGTTCTACTATATACAGAATCTATTGCCTTTGAAGTAGAAATTCACTGGTTTCACTGCAGTGAGCTTCTTCTATGTAAAAAAGTGATAGCATTTGTTCCTTAATATAATTAATAATATTAAACTGATTACATATATGAGCAAAACCTATGATTTATATCTCTAAGGCAAGGAGCTCTCTGCTCTCATCTGTGGTGAACTGAAGAACAGAGACAGAGCTGCTTCATCTGCATAAGCTATTTACCCAAACTCCAGGTGAACAGAAGTTCCAGATGGAACAGAGCCTCCTGTCCCCATCTGCTGGTCAATACAGTAAAGTGTAACTCTCAAACTCTGCATAAATTCCTCTAGTTACACCCGGCAGTACATAAACTCAAAATTGGTTGAATAGCGGGATAGGTGTGCTAGAAAGAGAGAAGGAAAATAGTGCACCCCTGTGTCAAGTATTCTGCTCAAGGATCCTAAATGTCACTAAAAAAAAGCAAGGAGTCTTGTGGCAGTTAAAGACTAACAGATTTATTTATCACATGAGCTTTCATGGGATAAAATCCCACTTTGTCAGATGCTTTGAACAGGGGGAACTTGGCTAAATGCTACTAGTTTCCCTCCAGTGAAGGGAATCATATATGACTGGGAGGATTCTGAGATGGTCCGCTGCAGAAGTCACTCTTTTTTGACATCCCAGGGGACAGTAGCAGAGCTGAGTGAACTCTGTTCACAGTCTTCCTACCCAGTTGGTAATCAAATCTAAAATCAGGGGTTAAAGTGGGCCAGAATGTGGGGGAATGCCATTCTGGGGCCCACTATTTTTGGGGTTCCTCAGCTTTTCAGGCCCCCTAAAAATAGAAAATGGAGCCAGAACACTGCGTTCTGAGGCCCACCCTTTAAAAATAGTGGGCCCTGGAGCGCAGCATTCTGGTTCCTTTTTCTATTTTTAGGGGCCTGAAGGCTGGGCCCCTAAAAATAGCTGGCCCCAGAACTGCACTTTGCAGCATTCCAGCAGGCAGGGGGAAAGTGGAGGAGGCGTTCTTGGCTCCCTGTGCATGTGCAGACTGTAGGCTGCCTTGTCTCTTGGCCCAGTGTGCAACTGCTGGTAAGTACTGGGGTGGCTCAGCTCACACACTGGTGGGTGGGGCATCGGGAGCGCCTGAGTTAGGGGTGGGTATTGGGGATCGGGGGTGGGACAGAGGACAGAGGAATGGATATTGGAGGCAGTAGCTGGGATGAAGGAGGGGGGCCTGCAAATAGTGTAGTGGCTAACACCTCTGCTTAACATGCAGAAGGTCCTGGGTTCAATTCCCAGGGGGTTGGACTCAATGATCTCATGAGGTCCCTTCCAGCCCTATGATTTGACTTGACTTGACCTGTACGGGAGGTGGGCCTACCCATGTGGGAAGGGGTCCCGCCCGATTAGGATGGTTCCTGGGGTTGCCAAATTAGACTTTAACTCCTGTCTAAAATTACTATAGCTGCCTTAAGTGGTGCAGCCTCAGTATAGAACTACTGCTAAAATTTTCATGGAGTGTTTTAATATTTATTGTGATTTCCCAAGTTGCTGGTCTGCTCCATTTCTACCTACCTAATAAACTTTTCCCTTTTTTTTCCCCCCACACATATACCAATTCAGGGCTCTCAAGTGGATTAGGGCATCCAGAAAGGTATTTAGTGATTCCAGAAATTTTGGGTGGGGGCTCAACCTGTTGGTGTTTGTCAGTTTTTAGAAGAGATCCCCCTAACTCAGATGTCTGCAACTTGTGGCTCTAGAGCTGAATGCCGTTCTTTGGCTCCCCCTTGTGACTCCGGGCTTCCTCTCCGCTGCTGCCACTGTGAGGACCTGTGGGCTACCCAGTGCAGGTTCCAGCCTCCCTCCCACCCCTTCCTCCTTT
Source organism: Podocnemis expansa (assembly GCA_007922195.1). Taxonomy (NCBI): domain Eukaryota; kingdom Metazoa; phylum Chordata; order Testudines; family Podocnemididae; genus Podocnemis; species Podocnemis expansa. The sequence continues at coordinate 3,891,289 of ML681998.1, read as the reverse complement.
CAGGGGGCCCAGTTCCCTCACCAGTAGACTACACCCATTGCAGCTCTCAAAAGGAATTTTAAAAATGACTCTTCTTATCTTTTGAGTTGCTGACCCCTGCCATGTTTGAACCTAGTTCTTGTTGCTGCAGACGACACCTGTGAGAACAGTCACTTACGCTAATGTAGAATTGTTTCATAGGGTTTTTAGCTGTAACTGTCATACAAAGAGCCGTTACTAAGTTCAATGGGAGTGTGTGTGTAGAAAATTTTCAAAATCATCCCAGCCAAATCTGGAAACAAATGTAATAAAGACAAAGTCAACTATATATTAACTAAAGCGCAAAACAAATCTATGAAACATCCTGATAGGGTGAATATGTGCTGAACACTGAAACTCCCAATGAAGTTACTGGGACTAAAAATGCAATGTAGCCTAAGGAGATATTAATCAGTTAATTAAAAAGCAAGGAGTCTTGTGTCACTTAAAGATTAACAGATTTATTTATCGCATGACCTTTCATAGGAGAATACCCCACTTCGTCAAATGCTTTGAAGAGCATCTTCAAAGCAGCTGACAAAGTGGGATATTGTCCCACGAAAGCTCATGTGATAAATAAATCTGTTAGTCTTTAAGTGACACAAGACTCCTTGCGTTTTTTGCTTTACTAGACTGACATTAGAACTTGGCTAAATAGTTAATTGTATTTATCTCAGTAATTTCTTTGTAGGGTGGTGTTAGTGAATGATTTTGATTTTCTCGGTTAACAATACAAGCACGTGGAAGATTCAAAACTAAACTTTCTAATCCCCAGGCTTCCAGAGTAAAAAAGTTCAGGTTGGAGGGTTTTTTTCTTTAAGAAAATAAATATTAGAAATAAGAAATACTTACAGCAATGCAATATTCAGCCTTGGCAGCTAATAAGTACAAATAATATAAAGTCTATGTGCTCTGCTTAGCTAATGGCTTTAATAAATCTAAAAGAAACTTGAATGCAGCCTTCCAATGAAGGATCGACAATGAGATCAGTATTCTGTTTGAAAATGAATGTATTATTTATTTCAAATAATTACCAATACAATGATGTTTAAAGCTAGAAATCAGTTTACATCAAAAATCACTTTATTACTGTTATTGCAGTATATATGGCATATAGAAACAAGAAGTCCTGTGGTGCTTTTAAAGACTAACACATTTATTTACATGTGACCTTTCATGATAGAAAAATCCCACTTTGTAAGATGCTTGGATGATGGGGGAGCTGACAGAATGAGAGGAAAATAGGTGCAGTGAAGTGTAAGTCATAGGATCAGGTCACACTGTACCAGCAAATCAAAGCAGTTATTAAGATTCAAACGCTGGGGAACAGCATATAGAGGAAGATCAGGTCAAATCACCTGCTGTAATGGGAAAAGAATCTAAAGTCCCTATTCAATCCTGATTTCACACAGTCAAATTTGCATATAAATTCCAATATTCTGTATGACATATAAACTAAGAGTTACAGAAAGTGCAGCTCTATCACAGTATATATGGTGACATGTTCCAGAGGGACATATATGGTACTATCCTTAATGTAAGGTAAAACAAGTTGAACAGTTTAAGCAGTTAAACAGTAAAATCCTTGACACTTACTCTTAACATCAGCAGTAACTTAATTGTCTGACAATCATTCAGCAAATGTTAATCAGTTGCTTGATGAATAGAGAAACTAACGCTCACTCAGCTTTATTTCTGTTCAGACCCAAGCACTCTTTCCTTACATAACCTTTTCACAAAATTCCTCTGATTTCCTCAAAATGTCCTCCTGTTCTGTCTCAAAGGTTTATTTTTAGGCTGTGAACAGAATGTGAGAACTGAGTTAGCCCAGGCACTCAAAACCCGAGACACACCTGTGCCTACTCTGATGAGTCTTACCAATGATTGGATCCTCACAAAATCTCTTTTTCTCACTCCCTTTCTCTGGTTTCCATTTTCTATAATACTGAGGTGGAGGTCTCTTTTGCCTGGCTTCCCTCAGGTATACCACAAACTCACTGACTAGCAGAAGCATTGGTGCCCCAGGGAAGGACAGCAGGCAGAGGCACAGGCCCCACCCCCTGGCTGTGGGCCACACCCCTGGCCCTGATTCTGCTCTCGCGCCCAATCCGGCCTTGGGTGCCTGCTGCCGCCAGCCTGGCCCCAGATCCCTGGAAGTGGCAGCCGCCACCACAGGTGGCCCAGCCCCAGATCTCCAGCCAGAAACAGGTCTGGGAGAGGCAGTGGCTGCACCAGGACTTGGGGCACTGGCACTGGGACTCACGTGCCAGGTGCCAGCAATGCCCCTGCTGACTAACCAGCTATTTACATGCTGGCATTGTGAGGGAGGCACGCATGATATGGGGTCATTAAGCGAAGTGGATGAGAGGTGACTTCCTGAGGGCTATGTTAGGGACATGTGGTGGAGGGCATTAGGGAAAGGGGGAGGAGGGACCACACTCTAAGGGCTGTGTAATCAGCAGGTAAGGTACCCTTGGGGGTGCCAAAGGGGATTATTTTCAATTACCTGTTGCTGAACTTCCTCTTACCTGTATATTAACACTAATTACTGTTTTGAATATCACAAGATTTCTTATTATTGTTAGCATCTTATAGCCAGATAACTGAATCAATTACCATCTTTCAAGCATTTTAAACACCTTTTATGGCTTTTCTGTCAGTTTCTTCGCCAACATTCTATCTGGAAGTTTTAGATAGTTTGGGACAAAAAATGCTTGGCTACTGGAGCTGTCCTTGGGGGGAGCGAGAGGGGTGACTGCTCCAGGCCTCGCAGTTCCACGGGGCCCACACAGCTGCACTGTCCCTTGCCACTGACCCACGACCAGCTGTTCCATCCTGGGGCCAGGGAAGGCCAGCATGGAGTTGGGGTGGGAGAGTGCAACTTGGCTTATGGGTCAGCCCTCCACACCCACAGGGTGGAACAGCTGGCCTAGGGGTGGGGTGGGCTGGGCCAGCCCAAGGGGCCAGGCTTCACTTTCCTTCCCTGCCTCTGGGCCACCTGTTCTGCCCTGGGGCGAGGAAGGGTCAGCTCAGGAGACGGGTAGGAGCTTGGGGCCCACCTACCCTGGCTCACCAGCATGGAGGAGGGTGGGGGACCCCACACGCCAATTGGCCCTGGGCCCTGCTCCTACCTAGAAATGTCCCTGTTGGCTATATATATATATATATATATATATATATATATATATAAGAATTTTAAATCTTGACATTTTATAACTGAACTATGAATTTTCCTCTATTCTAGTGATGGTCATGTCACTTCACTAAAGAATATCAACCAACTGGTATAATCAGAAAAGGAAGTTACTTATAGCAATTTGAGGCCAACTGTTTTTGTTTTTTTTTACACCCAAGAACTGGTTTTCTGAGAGAGCGTTTTGTTCGTCATTGCTAAATACATGTAGTAATCAGTAGAGTAACCATGAAATAAAATTACATGGTAGTCTGTACAAATTAAAATAATCTCCATGAGATCCATGCCCCCACTGCCCAGGAAGTGGAGGGGAAGAGGGGTACCCCAATTGTTTCCCTGCCAACAGGAAAGCAGTGTGTAAAAGGGACACCCAGATCCTTTCTCTGCCACCAGGAAAGCGGCTCGGAAGAGGGGTGCCCCCCATCATTTGCCCACTGCTGGAAAAGCAGTGGGGAAGAGAGGTGCCCTGACTCCTTCCTTGCCACCGTGAAAATGTCAGGGAAGGGGGGAGTTCCCATTTGTGCTCCCAGGGGCTTTTTTAGAGCCAGTGGCAGGGGATTGGGTGGCAACATGGCCCTGCCAGAGGGCCATGTTGCCGCACCTCCCAGGGTGCCCCTCTCCTAAGTCGAACTAGCAAGCCCTTTCCCCAACATCCTAGTTCAATTTGTGGGGACCTGTTAAATTGATTTAATTTAAATCAATTTAATGGTTGCTATATCTGTCTAGTATGAATCGCTTCAAGTAAATCGATTTAACTCCCTGCATGTGACATAGCCATTGAGTATTGTCCTTTAAACCACTAATCAACCAAAGGATACATTTACACTTCTTTTCCTTTTGAATCAGTGACAGTTTTGCGACTGACTTCACTGAGCACGGGATTGTTCTTTCTGTGAAAGCACAACCACATTCAACGGAAACATCAAGTGATTTCAAGTTCTATGCTTGAAAATCTTACACTGGCTTCAAACCAAAACTCTTCAAAATAAAGACTTGCCAGATACAAAATGTTGTACTTTCATCAGGGCTAGTATAATCTTGAAGGAGATTTTAGAGCTTCAGAACAGCTAAAATGAAATAGCTGGCCATTTAAGCAATGCATTAATCTGGTGACCCTCACGTTGATTTCATATATTAAATAAATCACTCTCTCAAGCAAAAGAACTATATTACTGCTGAGCAACCTTATAGGTTTATTTCAGTTCCTCAATTATATTAGATTTTGATTTGCATCAGATTACACTCATTTTATAATCCACCAAATGACATTTCTCCTAACTGAGAATAAATGAGTGTGTTCAATACCGCCACAAAACATGAAACATATTAAAAGGCTTGGCACATGCTGAAAACCTAATTAGTATTCAATGTGTTCCTGGAAACTGCTAGTAGCCTAAACCATGGGTCTGCAGATAAAGTTGACATTGTATAGTCTGCAGTTTCACTATTTGGCACATGTTGTTTGAGTTATTAAATAGCTTTATATATCAGTGATCTATCTAACATTATTAGCAAAATGGTAATGTAATGATTTTAGTCATTATAGACCTTTTTTGTGATAAACAAACAACAATTACGTATAATCAGTAATGAGTGTTGGCCAAATCGTGCAGTCCTTAATCTTCTTTGTTTCAGGCTAATTTCCTCTCAAAGGGGAGAGTTGAGAGAAGAGCAGAATTTGCCCTTATTCATGATGATAATGGCAAAAGAATGGCATGCGTTGCATTTCTATCATCACTTTTGTCAAGTCAACATGGTTGTCCTAAGTCAACATTTATTAAAAATAAGCAAATAATTTCATATGCTTGATTAGAGTCTCCCAGTCTTTTACCCAAACACATCCTAAAAATGAATACACAGTCAATTATAACACGAGGTAATGTTCTTCAGAAAGGTCCCTTACACATAGCTCTCCACCTGAAATACTGACTAAAAATCTTTTCTTTATCATAGTAGGTGACATCAGAAAGCACGCAAAATGATGTGAGCATAACCAACTGCACCTTCCATTTGATTCAACTTCTTATCCCATTTTAAATAAGTATTGATTTGCTAAAAGAAAAAGTGACAGAATGAAACCTGTATCGAACTGAACACTGGTGTAATGTGCCTACACTCATTAATGCAAGGAAGTAGCATAAATTACTTGACCAGCTAATTGGTGTGTGAGTATTTTTTTTTGTTTTCATTAATAATTCAGTTAGAATAGAGTCCAATTAAAATGGAATATCACTTCAAGTCAAATTTGTGGAATATACATTGAATTTCAATTCCAGATGATTGAGAGGCATGCTAGGAAAATTAAGGTTTTCATGTTTATAGCAGCATTTTCACTTTCATGTGCTTTGCACATGCAATGTTTACCCAAAGATGATCTAATAATAAGTCTTAGACAATTGAGCAATCCAATACCAAATGAACTGAAAGCTTCTATTTCCATTTCAGAGTTAATTTGACTTCCACAATATAAAGTGATTTGCAAAAATAATCCAAATTATTTAAAATTTATTTATTGCAGGTTTGATTTGCTTTAATACTGTCAGTGCTCAGAGATGTACATCCACAGGAAAGGCATAAAGGCTTCAAAGATTTTAGCATCACTGAATTCAACTCCTACCAAAGTTTGCTGAGATTTTTAGTTGTTCAAAGTGTTTTATTTATATATGTATCTATTTTTATTTTTCATGTTAGCTTGTTTCATTATTTTCCAGAGATGTCAGCTGAAGCATGACTGACAAGCCTGCAAAGCACAAGAACAAGGAAACATGCACCAAGGGCTAATTCATAAAGAAACATAGTTATGGTGATGCTAAACATTGCCAGATGTAATTTTTAAGTGCTTGGAAAAATCACAGTGTCATAAAGCCTCAGATCAGAACCTACCAATGATCCCCTTAAGAAGAATAGGGAACATAAGAATGAATATACTGGGACAGACTAGTTCCAAAGGGGCAGCTGTGTTAGTCTAGTAAAACAAAAAAAGCAAGGAGTCTTGTGGCACTTTAAAGACTAACAGCTTTATTTATCGCATGAGCTTTCGTGGGAGAAAATCTCATTTCGTCAGATGCTTTGAAGAGGGGGAAGCTTACAGAATTAGATGAAAATAAATGCAGGGGAGTGCATGGGATCAGGTCATATTGCAGACAGACAGACTAGTGGCCCATCTAGCCCTGTATTTTGTCTTGCAATACCTGCCACTACGTGATGCTTCAATTGGATTCAATGGAACAGAGCAATTATTGAATGATCCACTCATGTCTTCCCTTCCCATCTTCTGGCAGTCAAATAGGCTGTGTCCACACCAGGGTTTTATTTTGAAACCACGGCCATTGTTTGGAAATAAAGACTGGAATGTCCAGACGACATGCAGTTCTTTCGAAATGTTGGGACCCCATTGTTTCGAAATAAATGCCATCCATTTGATATTATTAAACCTAGCTGGCAATCGAAATAGCCCTTATTTCAGAAGGGTTGTTTTGAAACAGGGCTTTTGACCTTCCTTCCAGGGTGCATGGCACACTGGCAGGAAATTCCACCCACGCTCTTAGCACCCTGGCCAGGGAGCCGATCAGCACCCTGGCCAGGGTGCTGAGGGGTAGTGTAGGAGGGTGCAGGATGGCAGCAGGTCCCCAGCCAACTGGATTCATAGACTAAGGTCAGAAGGGACCAATATGATCATCTAGTCTGACCTTCTGCATAGTGCAGGACACAAAATCTCACCAACCCACTCCTACAATGAACCTCCAACTCATAACTGAGCTATTAAAGTCCTCAAATCATGATTTAAAGACTTTAATACAGAGAATCACCCAGCAAGTGAGCCATGCCCAATGCTACAGAGGAAGGCAAAAAAAAAAAAAAAACAGTGGCCAAGCCAATCTGCCCTGAGGGAAAATTCCTTCCCAACCCCAATATGGTGATCAGTTAAACCCTGAGCATGAGGGCAAGTCCACAACAGCCAGTCAAGAAGAACTTCTCTGTAATAACTCAGAACCCACTCGATCTAATGCCCCTTCCCACATCCCTATCATACCCATCACCAGTAGTAAAAGACAGACAATGGCCAAGCCACACTGTCCATCATATCATTCCCTTCATAAACGTATCAAGCTTGGTTTTGAAGGCACCTAAGGCTTTTGCCCCCACCACTTCCCTTGGTAGACTATTCCAGAACTTTACTCCTCTGATGGTTAGGAATCTGCATCTAATTTCAAGCCTAAATTTTCTGAAGCACAGTTTGTATCCATTTGTTCTTGTTTCCACATTGGCGCCGTATTCAAATAATTCCTCTCCCTCCCTTGTATTTGTTCCCTCTAATGTATTTATAAAGAGCAATCATATCTCCTCTCAGCCTTCTTTTGGTCAGGCCAAACAAACCAAGCTCTTTAAGTCATTTCTCATGGGGAAGATTTTCCCTTCCACGAATCATCCTTGTAGCTCTTCTTTACACCTGTTCCAGTTTGACTTCATCTTTCTTAAACATGGGTGACCAGAACTGTACACAATACTCCAAGTGAGGTCGCACCAGCGCCTTGTATAACGGTACTAACACCTCCCTGTCTCTACTAGAAATACCCCTTCTGATGCACCCCAGGACCGCATTAGCTTTTCTCACTGCCACATCGCATTGGCTACTCATTGTCATTCTGTGATCAACCAGTACACCCAGGTCCTTCTCCTCCCCCGTCACTTCCAGTTGATGAATTCCCAACTTATAAGAAAAATTCCGGTTATTTGTCCCTAAGTGTATGTCCTTGCACTTCCCATTGTTGAATTTCATCCTATTTCTAATGCTCTGTAGCAGAGGGGAGCAGTTAGGCAGCTGCAGAGAGGCAGCTGGGTGCCCGCACTCCCCCTACTGGCCAGAGGAGACCCGGCAGAGCGGCCGGGGCCGAAACCAAAGGGAAGGGCACTGGGAGCAGGAGGACTATAAAAGGGAGCAGACCAGGCAGCCATGGAGGGAACCCAGAGGGAGGCAGCTGCCACTCCTGGCAGACCTCCCTCCACCAGGAGGAGGGGAGGCTGACAGGCGACCAGACTTCCCACCTGCGAAGGGTCAGAGCACGGAACCTTGGGCAACTGTACCCCTGGAGAAGACTCCTCCCGGGGAGGACCTTGACGAGCTCCCCTCTGCTGAGAACAGTGAGCCCGCCCTTCCAGACTCGTGCGACCTGGAGGAGCTGCCGTTGGCCGAGGGGGCCGAGTTTCCAGCCTTGCCTCCCGAAGATAGCGAGGGCCTGACGGGTATGCCCTGGGGGTCCTATCCAGAGGATCACAAGGACGGCGTGCCCCAGGTCTCGCCGGGCAAGGGAAGGAAGTAGCCTAGGGACAATTGTAAGTCAGTGCGTTTCGGCAGGAGCCCCACTGACACAGTGGCCCTTCGTGTGGCCACTGCTAGGGCCCTGGGCTGGAATGCAGTGGAGAGGGTGGGCCTGCGTTCCCCTTCCCTTCCCTGCTACCCGCCAGACTAACTGTTTGTTTGCCTTACCCCAGCCGGGGTTGAAGGCCTGAACTTACTGACTGTTTGTTTGCCTTACCCCAGCCGGGGTTGAAGGCCTGAACTTACTGACTGTTTGTGTGCCTTACCCCAGCCGGGGTTGAAGGCCCAAACTTACTGACTGTTTGCTTGCCTTACCCCAGCCAGGGTTGAAGGCCTGAACTTGCTAACTGTTTGCTTGCCTTACCCCAGCCGGGGTTGAAGGCCTGAACTTGAGAACAGATTGCTTGCCTCGCCCTGACGAGGGGAGGACCCGACAACATGCTCCAATTTACTAGGTCATCCAAATCATTCTGTATACTATCCCGATCCTCCTCTGTATTGGCAATACCTCCCAGCTTGGTGTCGTCTGCAAACTTAATTAGCACATTCCCACTTTTTGTTCCAAGGCATATAATGAAAAGGTTGAATAAGATGGGTCCCAGGACCGATCCTTGGGGAACTCCACTAGTGACCTCCTTCCAGCTAGACAGTTCACCTTTCACTATGACCCTCTGTAGTCTCCCCTGTAACCAGTTCTTTATCCACCTTTCTATTTTCATATTAATCCCCATCTTCCCCAATTTAACTAATAATTCCCTGTGTCGAACTGTATCAAATGCCTTGATGAAATCTAAGTAAATTAGGTCCACCACATTCCCTTTATCCAAAAAATCTGTTATCTTCTCAAAAAAGAAGATCAGGTTGGTCAGGCATGATCTACCTTTTGTAAAGCCGTGTTGTATTTTATCACAGTTACCATTTTCCTCAATATCCTTGAGTACTTTCTCCTTCAAAATTTTCTCCAAGACCTTGCATACTGCTTAGGTCAAACTAACAGGCCTGTAGTTACCTGGATCACTTTGACTTCCTTTCTTGAAAATAGGGACCACATTAGCAATTCTCCAGTCATAAGGTACAACCCCTGTGTTCACCAATACTTTAAAAATCCTTGCTAAAGGGCTCTCAATTTCATGTGCAAGTTCCTTCAATATTCTCGGATGAAGATTATCTGGACCCCATGATTTAGTTCCATTAAGCAGCTGAAGCCTGGCTTCCACCTCAGCTGTAATTTCCACTTCTACATTCTCATTCCCATTAGCTGCCCTATATCTGTCCCAATCTCATCATCACCTGCAATAAAGATAGAGGCAAAGTACTTATTTAGATATTCAGCCATGCCTAAATTATCCTTGATCTCTACCCCATCCTCAGCGTATAGTGGTCCAACCTCTTCCTTCTGTGTTTTCTCTCTATTTATATGGCTGAAGAACCTTTTACTATTGGTTTCGATTCCCTTCACAAGGTCTAACTCTGCTTGACTTTTGGCGTTCCTCACTTGATCCCTACATGCTCTGACCTCTAAAAGGTAGTCCTCCTTTCCTATCCCTCCCAACTTCTACTCCTTGAAGGCCTTGTGTTTCCTCCTAATCACCTGTTTCAGATGTACATTCATCCAACTTGGTTTAGAACACATGCCTGAATTTTTTTTCCTCTTCTTTGGAATGCAGGCTTCAGATAGTTCCTGCAACTTTGTCTTGAAGCAGTTCCCAGCATCCTCCATGTTCATATCCATGAATTTGTTGGTCCAATCCACTTCCGTAGCTAATTCCCTTAATTTTTTGAAGTTGGCCCTTTTGAAGTCAAAGACTCTGGTCACAGATTTATTTTTGTTTACCTTTCCATGCAGTTTAAATTGGATTAGCTCATGATCACTAGAACCTCGGCTGTCCCCTACAACTAATTCCTCTTTGTGGTCCTCACTATTGACTAATACCAAATCTAAGATCACGTCTCCTCTCATTGGTTTGGAAACCGCTTAATGGAGAAATTCATCTGCTATTGCCTCCAAGAAAATCTGGGCCCTTTTATTGCTGCCAACGCATATCCTCCAGTCTATACTGGGAAGTTAAAATCTCCCATAATCACACAGTTCTCAGTAGTGTTTACTTCCTTAAAGGCCTTAAAGGGTTCTCTATCCATGTCCAAATCAGATTCCAGCGGTCTGTAACACACTCCAAGCACTAATCCAGGAGAAACTCTAGTAGCTTTCTTCTCCAATGTGATTTTGAGCCAGATAAGTTCTGTCCTACTAATTCCATCACTCTGAATTTCTTTGCATTCTATTGCATCATTTATATACAATGCCATGCCACCACCTTTGCCATTACATCTGTCTTTCCTAAAGAGCACATAGCCTTTAATGCCTGTACACCAGTTGTGACTACTATTCCACCATGTTTCTGTTATCCCTATAATATCCGGTTTCAATTCCTCTACCAGTAGTTCCAGTTCCTCCATTTTATTACCTAGGCTTCTCACACTGGTATATAAACATTTTAGCTTTTGCTGCTCGGCTTAGCTCAAATTCTGTACCCGACATGGCCTTTTTTACTGCTGCGAACATCGCCCGTCAGATCAGTATTTGTGCTTCCCTCCTTTCTAGCATCTATACTGCCTCCCACATCTTTGTCTTTTCTGAATTCAGTTTCCTGCCTCTCAATGCTTGTATCAGGCATAGAGATTTTCCAAGCATCTCCCAACTATCTCCCCACACTCCTTAGTTTAAAGCTCTCTTAATCAGTTGAGCTAGCCTCCCTCTCAGAAGTCTGTTTCCCTCCCTACTCAGGTGAAGTCCGTCCCTAGCAAACAATCTTCTGTCCATGAACGCCTCCCAGTGCCCATACATCCCAAACCCCTCCTTGTAACCCCACTGCCTGAGCCATCTGTTAACTGCCAGAATCTTCTCACAGCTGTGTTGCCCTCCTCTAGGGACAGGCAGAATCCCACTGAAGATTACCTGAGCCTCCAGCTCCTTGAGAGTCCTCCCCAGCCTGGCATAGTCTCCTTTGATGCATTCCAATGAGAATCTAGCTATATCATTCGTACTCACTTGAAGGACAATCAGAGGATTCTTGCCTGCTCCCATTAGGATCCTTTTCAGCCTCAGATCCACATTGTGTATCTTAGCTCCAGGCAAGCAGCACGCCCTCCTGTTGTCAGGGTCACTTCTAGTTATAGGCCTGTCTGTCCTCCTCAGCAGGGAATCCCCAATCACATACACTTGACTTTTCTTGGAAACAATGTGCTTCTCCAGTCTATCCCCAGTTCTCTCTGTCCAGGAGTCATGATGTCTACAGCTGCTGTTTGCAATCCTCTGCATCTGCTCCTGAATGCTCCTTGGGCTCTTATTTATTACCAGAGGCTCAGATCCCCTTTGAATGGGACTAGCAGCTCTCCTCTTCTTCCTCGCACTCCCACCTTCAGTGTTCACCTGCTGGACTCCTTCATTTGCTAATTCGGCAAACCTGTTACTGAGTTCTATTTCACCTTCACTAGCTGATCTTTTTCTCTGCTGCCTTCTCACAGTCACGTGTTTCCACTGCTCACTTTCCTCACCTAGCAGTCTCCCCTCAGAAGTGGTTGCTCCTGTTTCCACCTGCAGGTCTGAGTTTTTGTCTCCAGCCTCTCCAGTCCTCTGCTCCATCAACTGTTCAAAGCCCCTTCTAAACTCAACCATAGTTGCCACCTGCATCTCCAACCCTCAGATTTTCTCCTCCAACAGCACTATGAGACAGCACTTCATACAAACAAAATTCTTTGGGGTTACAGCCTCCACGATGATGTACATCCCACAGTTTCCACATCCTCTCATCTTCACTGTCTCTTCTCTTGTTGGAGTGATTTCTGCTGCCATCTCTGCCATAAGTCTGTCTTACCCCTCCAAAAACTCCCTCTCAAACAGCCCTGGTTCTGCTGCTTGCTTGAGTGGCTGCCTTTATAGCTCCACCAATAGGAAGGCTCCACTCCTAATTGGGGTCACCTGATCTCAACTGCCACTCAGCCCCTGCAAACTGAGGGGAAAAAAAAAGAAAAAAGAAAAAAGAAAAAAAAAA
>ML681998.1:3831691-3878306 GCA_007922195.1 Podocnemis expansa | reverse complement strand
GGGCACCCCCAGTGCTCTGCCCCTGCCACTGGCTCGCCCCTCAGTTCAAGCTCGGGGGCGGCTGCCACCTGGGCAGCAGCCGTGGCCACTGGCTCTGTCCACTGCCTGGGCTCAGGGGCAGCTGCCACCCTAGCAGAAGCTGTGGACGCCAGCTCTGCCCACCACCTGTGCTCGGGTCGAGCCCGGGCAGTTGGCAGAGCTGGGGGCCACGGCTTCTGCCGGGGCGGCAGCTGCCCAGCTCAGGCAGGGGACACAGCCTGCCACCACAGGTGCCCCACAGTCCCTGCCTCCACAGTTGCTCCCCTGCTGCCCCAACAGCAGTGGGGGAGTCAGGGCAGTGGGATCCTTGCCCTGGGGGCAGCATTCCCCCTGCCTGGCTCTCCAGGTGAGAGCCAGGCAGAGGATTAGTTGGCAACATGGCCCTAATAGGGGGCCATGTTGCCACACTTCCCATGCTGCCCCTCTCATGAAGCGAAATAGCATGTCCACATGCAGGACATGCTATTTGGGTTCTAAGGGTTTCCCCTATTTTGAGTAATTTTTTTTTATTTCATTTCAAAATAAGGAATTTATTTCAAAATAAGTTATTTTGGAATAACTTATTTCAAAATAATCAGCTACATGTGGATATAGCCATATTTAGGGTAATCCAGAGCAGGAAACTGGCTAATGGCCACCGATGAAGCTATGCTCCATGAATTTATCTAATTCTTATATGAACTCTGTTACAGTTCTGGCTAGCATTATCATCCATGACACTGATTTCCAGAGGTTAACTGTGCACTGTGTGTAAAATAATTTACTTTTGTTTGTATAAAATATGCTGCCTATCATTTCATTTGGTGACCAGTTTCTTGTGTTATATGATGGGGTAAATAACACTTCTTTATTATCATCCATACCAATCATGAATGTATAGGATTTGACTTCCGATTTGTAAAGGCACTCTTTTGGCCTGTAACTGCCTCTTTTACTCTATTTAGCTATGGTGATATTTTTGATCCTCTTAGTGTTTTCTTTTTATCTGGGGTACAGATATAGTTTGAACATTGATGATGAGGCTTTAAAATAGTTTCCAAGCAGCCTGCAGGCATCTGACTCTTTTGATTGTTCCTTTTCATTTCCATTTAACTAGAATCCTCATTTTTGGTAAATTCCACTTTTTTGAAGTTAAATTCTACTGTGTTCTGATTCTTTGGTATTTTCCTCCTACAACAATGTTAAAGTTAATTACATTATGACCACTCTTACTAAGCAGTTCATTGTACTGCTGGTGCAGGGCACAGGGCCACAAGTCCTAGCACCAGTGCTCCAAATCTGGCCAGAGACCCAGGGCGGTACTGCCAGCCACAGCCCTGACCACAGACCTTGGGCTGGGCTGCCAGTGGCAGGATCAAACACCAGCTCTGACTGCACCTAGGGATCTGGAGCCGGGGTGTCAGCTAGCAGTAGCAGGAGCCCAGTCCAGGTCCCAGATGGGAACTCCAGGACAGATTGGGCCTAGGGGTTGGATCAGGCCTAAGATTGTGGACAGCACAGCAGGGGGCAGAGCCTTGGCCTGGGCCCCAACCCTTTTTTTTGGTCAATGATGCCCCTGGGTTCAGCTATATTCATCTTTTATATAAAATCATTTGTTCTGCTTAAGTATAAATTGAAAATTGTCTCTCTCCTTGTGGGTACCTGTACCTGCTGATCTAAGAAACAGTCATTAAGAGAGAAAGACACACACACACACACACACACACACACACACACACACACACACACACGGAGACACCTCAGAATAGTATTTACAAAAACTAATATGCTAAGCACTGCCTCACTGACATTAGCCAATAGTGGATGCCAAGGTGAACAGTATGAGCTAAGTATCACTCCTCTATCAGAGGCAGGTGCTGAAGTCCATCCTAGAGGGAGATGCCTCTCCCTCAGCTGCAAATCCAACTTGGTATAAGGTCCTTATGCCATTTGAGCAAGTGGTAGGGAAGATGATGATGCCTTCCCTTGCAAAATTTTCACCCAGTGGTTAGTGTATTCATTTGGGATAGAAGAAACCCCAGTTCAAGATTCCCCTTCCACCTGAAGGGAAAGAATGGATGGGAAATGAGATCTGCCACCTCTAAGTGAGCTCTTCAATTATCATGGGGTGGGGTATTTTTATGTGGGGTTTCCCCAGTCTCTCGTTGAAGCTGTTCCACTGTGGACACTAATTCTTTTTTAAAAAGTTATGGGAAAAGGATGCTGAATCCCTCAATGCCCAATTGAGGTTGCTAGCTATGAAACTACAGACTCTCTCTCACATTCTCTTGCCTAATGATTCTCTCATTTTTTGTCCACAAGCAACTGCTTTAACAAGAGAGTTTGAGGGAGTCTCCTCTCATCCATATACAACAGAACATTCCACAGTCCAGTGGTTAGGACACACACATGAGAGATGGAAGACTCCAGTTCATTCTCTGATGTGGAGGGAAAACTTAAGATGGGAGTTGTCCACATCACAGTTGTGTGCCCTAACCAGTAGTCTAAAAATTTAAAGGCTGTTCTCCACCAGCACCACTTTTTTATGGAAGTTTGATAAAGGTGTGATCTGGCAGAGAAGTTCTGAGCATGATGACTGGTTCAAGTCCTACTGGCATGTTAAATAGAAGAACACCTGTTTTCCTTCGGTTTGTGAAGCCCTCTGGTGCTGAGCATATCAAAGTCTTGCAGTGCCAGAGAATATACTACATCTCCATCTTAGGTTTCTCCTGATTTCAGGATTACAGAAATGTAACACTGGCAGTCCACCAGTTGCTATGAAACAGCTGAATTATTTCTCTAACATGATACTATTGCCATTGTAGAGTAGCAGGTAATGCTAGTATCAACTTTTTAAATTTGATTAAAAACTTATGTATAACTATTGTTTATATGGAATATAGTTTTTCAAATTTCATGGAATATAGTTTTCCAATTCTCATTTTTTCTATTGTGGTTGTTATTTTATTTTAGTACACAGTTTCCAGGAACCTGAAAAATGAAATTTTTATCAGTAAAAATTGTTCGGCTTTAGGTAAAAATTTTCATTCTTGCTTTATGAAAACCAAAAAAAGTTACAAAAACTCCATAACTTTTGTCATAAACAGTTTTCATAATCCAAAAACTTCTTGAAATTTTTTAAAGTATGTTTTTCAACCAGATCCATACCAAAATCTTCACCCTGAGAAAGGCACCTTTATGTCATATATAATGGCAGAGAAGCATAAAATAGCATGAAAACCTTGGTCCTACATGAGAAGAATTTCTTTGGTGAATTTCTATGATTTAATATAGTATTGGTAGGACTTTATGTAAGCCTTGGTATCAGAAAACATTAGCTTCAGTGAAAGAATATTTACTGAAGATTTTTTCTTATATAAAAATTCTGGGCAAATCCTGTACACTTCACTCAGACAAAGCTTTATAAGGAGAGTAGGGCTGAGATATGAACTGGAAGATTTGGTAAAAATTGCTTTCCTCCCTGTCTGAGAATTTACTACATCACTGGCAAGGAATGAGGCACTCTTATATCTTCAAGCAGTCCTGATGATCTGGCTGGCCTTTCCATCTTTAATACCAGTCTATTCACTTTTTTTTTTCCCCATGGATCAGGTACTATTTTTACAGAGTGATGAGGACATCCTTGTCTTTCAAATTCTGTAAATAAAATAAAAGTCTTTGTAAATGTGGTAGCATCTATTGTTACTTCCAGGTTTAGGATATTAAACAAGTGATTCACAATTATAACTGCCTACAACTCTAAGAATTCAGCACTGGACCAGATGGATACCTTTATATGTTACACCAGAATTATACATAGCCAGCTGTATCATAAACGCAAATCTTTTTATATCATACTTTTGTCTTCCATCTGCTTGGTCCTATGCATCCAGCTTAAAAATGTACAATATTAAGCAAGTTTATTTTTATGACTGTAAGTCTGTGCCTATTTTTAATAAAAGTTGATACTTTAATTAGAAAATTTCACAGCTTGGGGTTTCTCATAGCACAGTATACTTGTTCCATTGACTTTTTTTTTTTTTTTAATCTATCACCATTTGGAAGATAGGGACTGCATTTAATTTGAGCAAAAGTCTACATTAGGATTTTATGATTAATCTTCTTGACTATCTATAATAAAAACAATAACAGGTCAGTTGCTGTGAAGTGCTGAGTGCTTCTTGTAAACTTCCATGAAGCCTTAACTCTAGTTAGTCAATGGGAATTGAAGTAATTCAATCAAGTCATTAAATAAAACTAACACTGGTGCTGCTTGTCAATTGACAGTACAGAGACAGAAACTAAATCCTTGATTTTTTGTATTTCAGTATTGTTGCTGAGTAAAAACGTGAAATGCAAAGCTTTAGCTGTCAGTGGCCCTTAACAACTGTTAAAGTATGGGATAAAAGAAGCATTCAAGAAGACAAGGTCATTGCAGAGATGCTAAATTAATTCTTTGCATTGGTTTTCACATCAGAGCTATCTTTTTGGGTAACAAATTTAAAGCACTGTCCTACAGCAATTGTCAGTAGAAGACATTTTAGAACAAACTGATAAGGGGTAGTATCACCAGTATGAGATCTTATGCACCTAAGAATTTTGAAGGAAGTAAAATATGAAATTGCAGAAAGACCAACTGAACTGTGTAATCCATTGCTGAAGCAAGCCTCTGTACCAGATAACTTGAAGGTAGTTAAAGTAAATACCAGTTTTAAAAATGAGCTACAAGTTAATGAACCCAATCTTAGTACCGCAAATGATTTGAAACTATAATAAAGAACAGAATTATCAGACACATAGATGAACATGATATGATGTGGAAGAGTCAACATAGCTTTTAAAACAGAATCTGTTCCCTCACCAATCTACTACAATTCTTTCAGGGAGTCAGCAATCATGTGGAAGATGGTAATCCAATGGACAAAGTATACCTGGGCTTTCAGAGAGCCTCTGACAAGTTCACACACCAAAGACTCTTAAGCAAATTAAGTGGTCATAGAAAAGAGGAAAGGACTTCTTAAATTGTAGAGAAGTAAAGAACAGGGTCCCACAAGAACCTGTCCAACGAATTGTGGTGTTTATCGTACTAATTTATCATCTGGAAAAATGAGTGAGCGCTGAAGAAGCAAAGCTTGCAGGTGATACAAAATTATCAAAGATGTTAGGTCCAAATCTGATTGCAAAGAGTTACAAATGATTCTCATCAATCTGGGTAACTGGGCAATAAATTGGCATGTAAAATTCAATATATTCAATAAATGCCAATTAATGCACAGCAGATGTAATGCAAATAAAAGAAATTCTTTTTTCAGACAACATGCAATAAATCTACAGAACTCATTGGCATGGGCTGTTGTGATGACCAAAATAAAATTGGCTTAAAAAACCCCCAAAACTAGTAGCTATGTTCATGCAAGTTAGTTCCTTAAGTGTTATAGGTAAAGATGTTTGTGGGAAGAAAATACCTGCTTGAGGGGTAAAGGGGTGGGGTGATCTAACTCTATGACTGCCAGTAACTGGGTACAGAAGACAGGTGAAATATTCTAACAATCTTGTTCTGTACAATTCCTCCTGAAGCTTTGGCACTGACCACTGTTGAAGGAAGATATTGGGCTATAGTGAGTACTGATCTGACCCAGCAGATATAAATCCAGTAATCTGCATATTCTGGTTAAGGCCAGATCCTAATCTGGGGTAAATCAACATAGGTCTATTCAAGTGAACGGAGCAATAATATGTATATCTATCTGCTGAAAATCTGCCCCCTGATGCTATGGATTAAATTCATTTAATATAAATGAATGAATTGAAAATGAATTCATGTTTAGATATCTGAATTTTTGATTATATGAAATTCAGATAATGAGGTCTCAGATAATCAACGTACACTTGTACTCTTAGTGTATGTTTTATTTGGATTGTTTATCACATATTTTAGGTTATTGTGAAATCAACATGCAAAGAAATTCTGTTGCATGTAATGAATTCATGCATTAAACACAGTTAGGTATTATTATGCATAAGTGACCATGCTGCCCACTGTGAATTAGGGTCATGGGACCCTAATTACTTTTCTCACTACTCATGTAGTAACAGAAAGACAGCAAATTATACAAAACATGCCATCTTGCATGAAATTCTAATTTAGATTGCATTTATATTATAAATATTAGTAAATTAGGAGATTAACCAAAAGCCAGTTCTCAAAGTCTATCTGAAATATTTATTAAATTCTCCTAAATTCACTCAGATAACATCTGTAAAATTGTCATGGAAGTATCTGTTCTAAAATAAAATTAACTTCAGCAAATAGAGTAAGAATGCTTTTAAATGCTTCTCTCTTCTTAATCCCATGGATTACAAAATGAATACTTTATTGTCACTAATATTTAACATCTTAGATGTGCTCAGAAAATCATAACGTGTTCATATCAACCATTTCATTCACACACAGAGTAACAATATTCCAATTTCATAGCTGTACACAAATGTAAGTCTATTTAAGAAATATAGACATTACTATTTGCCTATTTCCTATGCAATTTGTATTTGCACTTGCTTTGAATAAAGCTCTACAATTTCACTAAGAATAAATTATTCTGTGTGAGTTTTACTTGCTCAAATATACTCTCTGGGAAACACCTTTGCCAGGCATTACTTTAGTCCAGCTCTCATGTGTTAAAAATACGCAATCTGTTCCAAAATGTGGCAGTCTTGTCTTTCAGTCATGGTATCATCAAGTTATCAGTCTGAAATTCTCTTTCAGAAATTATTTCTGATATTTGACCATAAAAATCAATGTGGCACTGTGACAGGGTGGACATGCCTTGCACTCAAGCACGACTGTATGCCCTGCAGAAAGAGGTAGCCCCACCCCTCAGGCCCTGCTGGGCATGCTCCAACAGCTGCCCAGGCATAAAGGGCTGCAGCTCCCCTCAGTCAGGGGCAGGCTAGCAGAGGGAGCAGATGTGTGCTGGAGGCTTCTGCCCAGATGCTGGCTTGGTCCCCACCCTACCAGAGCACCCTCTTGAGAAGCTGTAGATGCTGACAGCGGGAGACTCAGCTGAGTGAGGCATACCCTACTGCGAGGATCCCGAGACCTGGGCAGAGAATGGGGAGCAACCCGGTGGACACTGGGAGCCAGAAGGGGGAATGCCCCCCCCAGCCTCAGGTAGGAAGTAGCCCAGGGCAGTGTCTATTGGGGTGAACCAGGGTATGGTTGGGGCCTCAGTTGGTGCGTTGTGGTCTGGATCCCCACTGACTGGGTCAAGACTCATGGCATCCCCTGGGCTGGGGTTCAGTGGACAGGGAGGTCCTGAACCCCCCTACCTGGGCCCATGCCTGTTTGGGGGCACCCAGCCATTGTGACTATTGACTTTGGCCAGTAGGCTGTATTGCCCTGGACTGAAGGGCTTGGGACTATTGACTCTGGCCAGTGGGCTGCTCTGCCCTGAATTGAAGGGCCTGTGACTATTGAGTCTGGCTGTTGGGCCACATTGCCCTGAAGCAAGGGGCTGTGTTTGGGGGCTCAAACCAGGTCCCCCCTGTGTTTGAGCACGTGGGGATAGCATACCCCGCAACAGGCACCATGAGATGTTAAGTCTGAGTTCTAAATGGCTTTGTACTTGTGGCAAACTAAATTACACTGAAGACTGACTAACAAGGATTCAGATGACTGAAATTAATGAACTAAAAGTGTTCTGGTGTTAAAGTATCATAGTAATTCTACTTTGCTGTTGAACAAAAGGAAGTGCTTGCCTCAGGTTTGAAAACTGCAATAGAAATAAAAAATAAGAACAGCAGCAAAATCTAGCCAATATCATTAAAGGAATCTACCTACTAACACTCATAGGTAGTGGCAAGACACAGACATTTCTGAAATACCATCATGATTAGTCTACTACTACACTCATGGAAAGGTGTTAAAAAAATGGCTTCCTGAAAATTCATGTGGTTATTGACAATAATCAAGCTAAAAAAGGCTTTGACTTTCTTATGTGATTCTGTCTTCTCAAACTCTTGACCTCAATTAGTGCAACAAAAATGTAAAACATAAAGAAACTGAATCAGAAGAAAAACAATTTTCAAAATATCATGATTTTCCATAAAATACAATGAACATGAAGGAACTCTGTGACTATTTTTCACAAAGAAAGGGTTAGGTTCCCTGCCTTTAGAGACACCAAAGCACTGCAACCTGTTTAGCTTCCTAGAAGCACAAACTATATTGAACTTATACAACACTGATTTATAATGAAATCAAAACAAGTTCTTTAACAAGAGAGCATGGATTAAGTGATGCTGCATAAAAGAATGGTAGAGATGGTTACAAGAAAAGAAAACAGCAAACACAGTCTTAAAGCTCTAAAAGTTCATCTAGCAAGATACCATACATTCTCTTATCCACTCTCCTTTAAAACAAACAAGGAGTCTTATGGCACTTAAAGACTAACAGATTTATTTATTGTATGAGCTTCCATGGAAGAAAATCCAACTTTGTCAGAGGCTTTGAAGATGGGGGAACTCACACTTCCTGAATTTACTTCCATCCATTCTGTAAGTCATGGGATCATGTTCTTAAGGCTCAAATACTGGGGAACAGCATATAGAGGAAGATGAGGTCAAATCACCTGTTATAATGAGAGAAGAATCTGGTCCCCATTAAACCCTGAAGCAATTCAATCAAATTTTCCTTTCCAACATTTTAAAGGCTGATCTGGTTAGCGCCGATCAGAGATCAAATTGCTTGGTTTCTTTGCCTCTTGAGGTGTAGGATACAGATGGAGTCTCTTTGTTCATATATCCCCAAAAGGATGACTGTCTCACAAGCAGAGACAGATTAATGCAGAGACTGTAGAGGTTGAAGTTGCAGCCCCCAGCCTAAAGGGGGGCCTGGGCTCCAGCTCCAGGCTTCCAGCCTTGGGAGAGGGGCTGGCTGGCATGCAGTGCAACCTTCCAGGGGCCATGGCCCTGGGGGGCCGTGCACCTGAGGCTGCACCAATTGTCCCCATCCCTGGGGGCAGACTGAAAGGAGTGGAGCTGAGGCAGGAGAGCCTTTTGGCCCCAGGAGCCCCCCAAGACATCTCACCTGCATGCCATCATGGGGGAGGCCGGGGACCTTAGGCCAGGGAAGGGGGGCCCTGTGTTGGCAGAGGTAGCCTTGGGCCCTGAGGCTGGTTAATCTGGCCCTGCTTACAGGTCAGGAAGCCCTCCAGGGGGTTCCACCTCCCATCTCATCCTCGGCTGAAGAAGCCATGTTAATTTTTAGTCTCAAATTCAGGAACAAGGAAAACTCCATGTGTTTAACTCAATAGCTTTGTTTACTGCAAGTATGTTAACTGAGGTAAACCCACATGCCTTTTTCTAGGAGAGACGTTTACCAAGGAGAGGCTGTCTTATCTTAAACATGTTCTAGTAACACCATAGCAACTGAATTTATGAATTTACATATATCATTAAACACTTATTAGATTTTGCTAAATATGTCACAAGACATATTTTGTTCAAATATCATAGGAGTAGTATGCAGGGTATGAATACAGGGGTGCCTTCGTCTCAGTTTTCTTTTGAGTACATTCATTTAAATAGAGAAACAGAAAAATGTATTTCACTGCAGTCCTCAGAGACAGTAAAAGCATATCTATAACCCTATGGACTAGAAAATAAAATTCCCTGCTTTCTATCATTAGGCATAATGAGAAACCATGCATAATTACAAGGTCACTCTTCTACAATCACACTGAAGAATAAAATATGAGTAAATGTGCCGTTATGAGCCTTGTTAAGACAGCAGGAGAATAATTCCTATTCAAATGTCCATTATCCTGTGACAGAAAAGTGTTGTGTAATATTGTAAGAGATATAGGCCTGATGAAAAGGACAACAATATTTAATCTGAAGGGACTTGAGAACCTAACCTGAGTAGGTTTGAAAAGGCAAATCTCATAAGAGAAAGCATATAACAAATGAGTCTTCCATGCTATTGTTCTTAACAAGTATCTGCCCCAAGGAAATTTCAAACTAAATATATGTATTTTCATTATCTCTCATTGGTATACAATGTAAAGAAGCCAATTTTATAGTAATCACAACATTTTTATATGGAAATGTGCAATCCCATGCATTTTTTAAAAATCCTTTATGAATATAATAAAAATATTTATTCCATACTGCAGAGGAAATGTGAGCTGCTGAGACAGGATATGCATACAGCATTCTGCCCTGAATCAAAAAGGGAAAACCTCAGCCTGATTATAGACAAAAAGATGAAAGAATGTAGAGGAGACTATTCACTTAGAGAATAGGATTTCTAGGCAAAACATCACTTTCTAGAACTGACAGAGGAGCAAGAGTTCCAAAAATATAGGTTTGATGTATGACAATTGCCAACATAACAGTGAAAATGCACAGGGGGATTCAAGGATCAGAGGCAGGAATGTCATTGTGTAGATCTTTTGCAGCATGGGACCCACCGGATTGGTGACTTCTGGTGATGGTATAGGGAAATGGATCAAGTGGCCCACTGTCTAGTGGTCTGTACTCCATCTCTTCATGCTGAACTTTAATCCTGAGTCCGATCCTAGGACTTCAGCCATCCAACATGTCCCTTGTAAGTCCACCCCTTCCAGGGAAAAGTCCCACTAGTTCATCCTGGCCACTAGTTAACCAGTTAATAGCTGTGAGTGCAGGGCTGCTCCTGGCATTCTGGAGGAGTGGGAAGGGACCTGCCCCCCCTTCTCTTGGTCCCAGCCCAGAAACCCTAAGTGCCAAGATCTTGGCACTGATACAGCCACCTTCCAACAGTTTCTGCTTCAGTCTGTTTCTCTGGGCCACTTTTCCCACAGCCCCCAGTCATACAAGGAACTCTACCTCATGGTCACCCCACCTCAGTCCACTCCCAGACTATCTGTAGCTTCCTGTCCCTTCATCTCTGGACCATGCCTCAGGAATCTCTGCCGCCACCATGTCTTCAGGACCCGAGCTCCTGACCAGCTCCCTGTGGAACCCACTGAGCTCTCCAGGGTTCTGACTACTGAAGCCAGCCAATTAGGAAGACAACCTTCTCCCAAAAAAAAAAAAAAAAAAAAAGTTCTGTGACACTTAAAGACTAACAAGATTATTTATTAAATGAGCTTTCATGGGAGAAAAACCCATTTCCTCAGATACTTGGAAAGCATCTTCATGGCATCTGATGAAGTAGGATTTTCTCTCATGAAAGCTCATGAGGTAAATAATTTGATAGTCTTTAAGTCCCACAGGACTCCATGCTTGTTTTGCTTAACTAGACTAACACAGCTACTCCATTGGAACCTTCTCCCTGTGTTTCCTGATCCAGACAGGCAGACCAGCCCATGCAGCCCCTAACTGGTCCTCAGTCTCTGGCAGCCTATTGGTTGTTGCTCACAGACCCTTTTAACTCCTTAAATACCAAATTGGAGAAACAGCCCTGCTACACACTGCAATGCCAGTGGTACACAAGGTTACTATCATGTTAGAATTTTTAAGCATAACAACAGCGTTGCCGAAGCTCATGTTTGGTGTTTTTCTTGATGCTTTATCTCCTAAAATCATGTTACTTTAACTTTTTTCTGCCCTCCTGTCTATGGAGCAAAGTTTGAAAGTGTGATCCAAGAGCATGCTGAACAGTCAGAACAGAGAAGGCAAAGAAAGAGGACACTTAGTTTAAGATCTTAATTTTTATATCCATAGCATGAAGTTCAGAGCCTCTAAGAATGGTACTGCTGCAACTGCCTTCCAGAGAACAACTGGAGGGAACATGTATGTCAGCAGCTATCTTCCTTCCAATACTTACCCAACCCTCCTATTATCATATACTGAGAAATGTCTTCTGCCCCCCCACCTGATCCTCCTATCTCCTGTGCATGTTGTTGCAAGCAACCAGTGTCTCTGGTGGGTTAGGAGGGTGCCTCCTGCTGGTGGCTCAGGTGAATTAGCCTGGGTTGGCATCCCTCCAGGTAGCTGGAACTTCACTGCTAGCCCAGCCTTTTGGTTGATCAAGCATACACAGAGTCAGTAGCCCAAAGTCAATGGCTCCAGCCCCTAGGTGAGGAGGGCTTTTGCAAAGTCAGTAGACAGCTTGGACAGTAGTAATCATTCTGGGTGATCCCACAAGGGAAGGGGGATGCAGGCGTACCCGTCTCCACGGCATCCTAGCCCAGGGCCCTATCTAGTGGCAAAGTAATCTGCCACTGGGTCAGTAGGGCTCCAGCTGAAATGTGCTGACCCAAGCCATTGCTTAGCGCTCTGCTCTCCCTGGGCTACTTTGTCCCACTGCAGCCCTGGGTACCTAGTTCCAGAGGGGAAATCCATCCTTGGGGTTTCCCTCATAAATTGCCTGGGGATCCTGGTGAAACCCTCGGTGTCCATGGGTGGCAGGTCTGGGAGTTTCTCTGGGCTGTCCACAAGGGGCAACTCCTCCAGGATGTAGGGCCCGTACATTGCTGGCGGCTCCTCCTCAGCCAATGGGAGATCCTCCAGTTCACAGGGGATGTAGGGGTCTATGTCCATCTCCTCAACTGGTTATGGGTCAGCCCAATCACAGGGCAGCTGATCAGGGCCCCAGCAGGCTCTGGGGTGCCCTCCTAGTTGGCAGCCTCAGGTTTCCCCTCCCAATCACTCAGGCCAGGGAGGCTGGGTGAGCCATATAGCCTTCCTGCTAGAGGAGGCTGGGTTCGCCACTTGGTCAGGGCTGGGCTCCTCCCCTCTGGCTGCCTTCCCACAGGCACGTCCTTCTCTTTCAACAGCTCAGCCTCTACTGAGCTTCTGGCTGGGGTTTTTATGCTTCCCCTTCCTGGTTTGGTCCTGCCCTTCTGCTTCTGGGACCTTGGTTCTGCAGTTCCCCAGCCTGACCAGAGGGGTAGTTTGGGCTCTTCCTCTGGCTCTGAGGAAGGCCACAGTTCCTGGATACATGCATGTTCTCACTGAGGGTGAGGGGAAAGGAGCAGCAGGCTCAGATGCCCAAGAACCCTTCTTCCCCCCCACTCCAAAGTATATAATTAGGCATGTGGATGGGGCAAAAGATGTTTCTCTACCTATAATTTAACTGTAAATAAAGCAGTATTCTGACAAAGACCTGGCACTTATAGAAATGATGCTGTTTCTCAAAGAATGATATGTCAAGGACTTGAATCAAAAAACTCCACTACAGTTATTACTTGTGCCAGTGATGCTCACTTTTCTAATTCAAATAGTCTTCTTGAGACAATTCCTATTCACAGAGTGTGGAACTCAAATTACAGAGTAGGCAATACTGTCACAATATGATATATACAGCAAAAAGATGTGTAAAGATGAAGTGTCAAAAAATGTTGAAGAAAGAGGGCTACATATTATACCAAGCAGTACAAGGAGAACAC
Source organism: Podocnemis expansa (assembly GCA_007922195.1). Classification (NCBI taxonomy): domain Eukaryota; kingdom Metazoa; phylum Chordata; order Testudines; family Podocnemididae; genus Podocnemis; species Podocnemis expansa. Next base: position 3,864,912 of record ML681998.1, on the reverse strand, counting down.
AAGGGAATATTGATACTGTTATGGAAAGGCAATATTCACATGCCCCAAAGGAAATATTTAGTTTCTAGAAAATATAAGCTTATGAACAGAGGTATTTGTCTGGCTTAGGGGTCCTAAATTATAAGAAGATCTTGTCCAAGACCATTTTCTCCATGAGGCAAAGAGAAAAGATAAAATGGGACAATTAGAAACAGCCTTTGTCAAGAGAGCTACTTAACAGTTTGAAGGCTTTGATAATTGATGCAGCCTATACCTTTACAGAAGACTTTAGCATTTGGAAATTAAAAATAAAGAGCTTAACTTGTAAAATGCATATTTAAAGAAATACATGATACAAAGCATGTTGTGACTACCATCAAAAACATATGCCACTAATAAAAATTGTATACCCCCAGCATGCTTCCAAAACGAATGTGAACAGAATCATATGGTGCTAAGAAGGACTAAAAGTCTTTAAATTAACCCTGCCTATCATGTAAATTAATTTATAGCCAAAGCTCATGATGGCACTGCATTTATATGCTGTTACTAAAATATAAAAGAATCTTCCTTTTCGGCACAATCACAGATGCAAATCCAAGACTCATAGGACTGTTAGGTGAAGTGAAGCATATAACCAGAGATGTGCAAATAACTTATTTTTCAAAAATTCAGAATCTTTATAAAACTGAGGGGGGGATAAATAATTAAATTAATGGTATGGAGTCAAACAACCTGTGCAGTGTTGTTGCCAAGAGAGTTAAGGCTGTCCTCAGATAGATAGATAGATAGATAGATATAAGTAGCGTTGGTAGATTATAGTACAGCTGTATCTGGCACAAGTGAAGCTTCTCCTGGAATACCATGTTCTGCTGTGGTTTCCACAATTCAAGAAGGATGTTGATAAACTGGAGAGAGGTCAGAGAAAAGGCACAAGAATGATTAAAGGATTAGAAAACATGCCTCAGTGACACTCAAGGAGCTCAATCTGTTTAATTTAACTAAGAGAAGGGAAAGGAGTAATTTGATGACAGTCTGGGAGAACCTACATGATAACACCTATTTAATAATAGGCTTGTGATGGTATCAGCATGTGCCCCACACAAGCACCTTTTTCGCAGAAGCCTCTAGGCAGATATCCAGTGATTCAGTCCTCCTACTTGTTTTCTGACATGGGACCATAGTACTATGGCTTCCCTCTTCGAGACACTGTCTTCTTGAGCTACCCAACAAGGATGCAACTCAGTATTTTCTTCTAGCTAGCCAGGCATCCAATTTTTGGCAGTCTTCCCCAGGCTGTGTTTGTCCTGAAATGAACTGTCTGCAGTGAGCTGCTCTTCTAACATGTCAGTCACTGAGTCCTCCTTTTTTAAGCTCCAGGAAGCACCTGACTCTCTGCCTCTGTGTCTTGCCTTTATATGACTCTTCTGGCCTCTGACTGGTCACTCCAGCAGTCCCTCTGATTGGCTGCTCCATTGCAGCCATTCTAGGCTCCTAGGAGAACTTCCTCTGTAATATATCCTGTGGTAGGGTAGGGTGGACTTTGAGTAGAGGGCCTCTGGAAGGGGGCCTGTGGACGTAGTCCACCCTGTCACAGGGCTCCTCTAGCAGACAGAGGTAAAATAAGATCCAATTGTAGGAAATTGAAACTAAAGCAATTCAGACTGGAAATAAGACAAAGTTTTCACAGTGAGATAAATAACTCTGGGTTCCCCATCAACAGTAATTTTTAAATCAAGATTAGATTTTTTTTTTGGCTGAAATTTCACCTACCACAGTATGTAACTGACCCAGAATCAGACCCACACCTTATGAAAAACAGCTTTCTTCAAACTATGCAGAAGCATCCCAAATATCAGGTCCAGCAACATCTGTTTTATTCCAGCATACTGGATTGGATCTATCACACTTACAGACCAGTAGAACATGACTCCACAACTGAGGAGACCAAATAAGTGAATAAATAAAAAATAGGATTAAAATAAAATAAATACAGTTTAAATTTAAAACCATTTATTTCCATATTACCAGTTCCTTAATTTTAGCTGTTTTATCTTCTTAAATTAATAAAGTGAATTTTTGACTTCTTTGTTTAAATTGCTTTCTTATCCAGTGGTAGAATTTCAGTTTTTACATACTTTTTACTTCTACTGACAAATTTTCATGGCTAGATCAACATTTTTACAATGAAAAAGACAAATCCTTAGGCTTGCATTCCTGCTGTGTGAACATTACATGCTGCAACATAAATTTGATATATAAATCATAGAGCTGTTTAGGAATTTTCTGTTGGAAGAGTTTCAAGGAGCATAATCAAAACCTTCCACATGATTTTTTTTGCTAGATTTTCAATTTTCTGTTAATCCAGATCAAAACATTTTGGATGATCAAACCATATTGAAATGTGACAGTTTAGCACTAATCTCTGACCACCTACATTTCCACAGTGTCACGGTGAGTCGTATTTAAGACCATAAGAATGGCCATATTGAGTTAGGCTAAAAGGTCCAATTGGCCCACAGCCCTGTCTTCCAACATTGTCTAGTGTCAAGTGTGTCAGACAGAAAGAACAAAACAGCAAACTTTATCAAATGATTAATCTTCTGTCATCCAGTCCCAGCTTCTAGCAGTGAGAAATGTAGGGACATCCAGTACATGGGGTTGTGTCTCTGACCATCTTGGCTAATAGTTACTGATGATCCTATTCAGTATAGTGCCTCATCTGCCCAGTCAGTCTTTAGGTCAGGAGTTCTCAATCCTTCTGGTGTTGTGACATGGTTGGAAGCCCTCCCAGTCAGGACCTAGAAAGCCACCAGCAATTCTGATGGTGGCTCAAAAAAGTGGCTTCTGCTCCTATAGAAAAACTGCCACTGCAGGGACTTTTGGCAGCGGATCTCACAGGAGCAGCCCCTGATGCTGCAAAGAATTGCCACCATAGGTGCTGTTGGCAGCAGCTCTCAGAAGGGCAGCTATCACTGCCCCCAAAAATGAAGCTGCTGTGCAATTTAGAATTTAGTTCATTATCAATTTAATCTGAAGTAACACAAAACTTTCAGATTAGTTTTAAAAGCATCACCCTGGCTTAAATCATTTTTTTTAAAGATTCAAACAATTTAAATATTATTTCAATTGCTCTACCTTACCAGAGAGTACTCCACTTTGAAAAGAATATTATTTTCCAGGAGGTAATCTTTGATCCTTGTGCAGGAAAAATTCTTGTAGCCCAGTCCATGAATTTATTGGCTGAAGATCTGTCCCTCTGAATTCAATGAGTGCTGTGCATGTTTAAAGACTGAAGGATCAGGACAATGGTTATTTAAAATTCTGTCACACAATGCTGTTTTCTAATTATCAAAGGGTAAAGCAAATGTCTTTCTAAAGGAAATTTATTCAAATTAAAAATGAATTAACAGAGATGAAGATAAATAGATAATATTACAAAGTAACTCATTTATTTGGCTGATAGTGTCTGACATGAAATAAGGCAAGTATATGTGTTCTGTCTAATGATAATGCCCTGTGTTTAATACTGTTGACTCCCATTAAAAAGAACACCAAATTCCCAGACTATTTCTACTTTTTAATCTTGTTTCTATGGTAACTGGAGGAGCTGTAGTTTGTTGAAAGGATATTACAAACATTTTTTCACAAGTAACTATAATCTGGTACATGCCACAATATAAAAAATTCAACTTGAGGCAGATCTGAGAACCTGGTTGCATAACTAGTTATGTAAAAATGCAAATGAAAAGAAGTGAACTTTTGTACAGATTAAAAATTCTATAAATGTCACAACAGGTAAGCAGGGCTTCAGAATTGCCACTCAGTCATAATGAATGTCTCTAAAAGAAAAGTTAAGGAGCAGAAACTTGCCATAAGAGAGAGAGTAGAACTTGTTTGACTCACTCAAGATTCTGTCATATTGATAGAACAGGTAAATAAATTTTGAAGGATGAAGAAAATATTTCATTAAAGTAGATTAAATTAGTAGGGTTAACAAAAATGTATCAACCTCACTTTTAGGTTTCATGCATAATATGACAAAGTTCTTATTGCAGTGCATTCTGTTCATCTTATCTTATAGCATTCTAGCATTTCATGTTCTTTGACAAAAATATGAGGCGGTTGAAAGGTATCAAGATGAGAGTCATCATAATAAAAATCTAGTGTAACAGATTATAGCTAAATTTAGTGCATGGCAGTACTAATTTAAGTGATTTCTCTCTACGTGTTTTATAGAACATATCTCACTTTTTCCTTTTTAAAATGTTAGGCTTCAAGAATCCTGGGACAAGAAAAAGTAGTAACTGATCCCAATACTTTGTTATTTGAGAAGTAATATGTGATTGTGTAATTAAGAACCACTGGCTATGTGTACACCTAAAATCTTAGTTTGGACTTGGTTAGTTCTCACTAAGTAGTTCGAACTAAGCACATGGTTTTTAGTTCAAACTAGCTGTGTTTTTATTAGTTCGAACTAACTTTTTGGTTCAAACTAAAAAAAGCATAGTTAGTTTGAACTGAAAGGTAGTTCAAACTAAAAAAAAAAGGCTTAGTTTTAACTTACTTAATTCAAACTAGCATGTGCACATTGTGCTAGTTCAAACTAAATGTGCAAATAAGTTTGAAACTAAGCAGTTAGTTCACTCACCAGCCAAACTAACTAGTTCAAACTAAGCTTTGCTTAGTTCAAACAAAACAAGCAAAAAAACAAAAAAACAAACAAAAAAAACCTTTAGTTTGAACTAGACAAAGCCTAGTGTAGACAGGGTTCAAATTAGTTCAGATTAAGGCTCCTTAATTTAAACTAATTTGCTAGTGTAGACATCAGGAGCATCGCTGGTGCCTGGCACAGGGAGCATGTGCCCCAAGTCCCAGTGCCAGTGCCCTGAATGCCTTGTCTGCCTCCTGCCTCTCCCGGCCCCATCATTGGCTGGGTATCTGGGGCCAGGCCAGCCACAGTGCCACTTGCCTCTCCCAGCCTGGGATTCCACCTGTGGCACCCACTGACTCACCTGTCCCCATCCCCAGCTGGGGATTGGGGGCCAGGTTAACAGTGACAGGAGCCCAGGACCCCAACTCCAGATTCGGGCCAGGGGGCAGGTCTAGGGCTCGGGGGTGGGGCCTTGCCCCAGGGCCCAGGTCTTTTCCTGGGGCAATGATGCTTCTGGTAGACATAGCCTAGGGGGGTGGCAATATGGAGACTTTCATCTCCAGTAAGTTTAGATGAGCCCCAATCAATTCTAGTTCTTGTACTTGTCACTATTATTTTTTTTAATGTTTATTTGGAGTCTGGGCTTTGTAAAGAGTGACATTATCTTTTGTACAGCTTCTCCAGTATTCTCCCTAGTGGGGACCTGAGTGGACAGTCATCTACATATGAGTATATCATCATTCTTTGTTTGTGAAGGACAGCTATGCCAATGATTGAACTTTAGAAAATACTCCAGGGGGCTGTGGAACAACCAAATGGCAGAACCTTGTACTGATAGTAAACTTATCCCAAAATAAATCAAACTACCTGTGTCATAGATGTATGGACAGAGGTTAAAGTAAGGGGGAATGCTCCAGCACTGGTGTTCCAGGGCCTCCTATTTTTAGGGGGACAGTGTTGTGGGACCCCTAGAAATAGAGGAATGCATCAGAATGCTGTGTTCTGCCCCACCACCACCACCAAAATAGATGAACACGCTGTAATGCAACGTTCTGGCGCATTCCCCCGGAGCCAGCTCAAGGAAGGGGCTGTGGACTGGGGTAAGCCCAGCAACTCCTCTCCACCTTTCTTGGTGCCTGCACTAGCCCCACCCCTTCCTGCTGGGTTCCAGCAGTGAGTGTAGCCTGGACTCAGTCTCCAGCCCCAGCTCCTTCTTGCTGGCACCACAACCTCTCTCCCCCTAGACCATCTCCTTGGCCATGTCGGCAGCACAAGTAAGGGGACGGGGGGGGGGACAGGCAGGCAGCCAGCAGGGGAAGCATGGGGGGTCAGAAAAAGGGTTTGGAATGGTGCGTGGGGGAGGTGTGGAGGGGATTGGGGGGCTGAAGGGGGTGGAGTGAAGATGGGGGAGCTGGGGGTGGGGGTAAGGAGAGCTGGAGAGGGGACATGGAGACAGGAAGCTTAGGGAATGGGGATTGGGGCTGAGGAGGACATGGGGAAGGAGAGATCTGACAGGGACAGGTATTTTGGGGACAGCAGTTGTAGGGGGAAGTATCTGGGTGGGGGAGCAGGCATTTGTGGGGCAATAGCTGCAGTGAGGGGCAGTAGCTAGGGTTGGGACAGGTGATTGGGGGGTAGTATCTGGGGTGGGGGCAGGCATTTGGGGGGGGGGCAGTAGCTGCAATGTGTGAAGGGGGTCCACCTGTGTGTGAAGGGGGTCTGGACCTGTGTGAAGTGAGCCTGGATACTTAGGAGGGTTCTGGGGCCCACCAAATTATACTTTAACCCTTGTGTATGGCCACATGAAAGTATGAATCTTGAAAGTCGAAGGACAAAAACCAGTTCCCTTTTCTCAGTTCTGGGATTATTGTTGCTAAAGTAACCATTCTGAGCAGATGTATTTTGACTAGCTTATTAAAGTTCTGAATGGCTCACCTAAAAATTTTAAAGACTATTACTTCATGAAAACTTTATGCCAAACAACTTAAATTGCCACACAGTGGTGTGCATAGGAACATTTCCATTTTAAAAAAGGAATATAAGCTAGAAGCTTTGTGTCCCCCATCCTCCTCAGACAAACCACCAATCAAGCCTGGGGCTTCTGTTCCATATGACCTTGATGATAATATTCAAAAGGGGCATTATGTTCCCAGGGATAAGACTCCATGAAAATGATCCTGAACTTGACTCAGCAATGGCTATTATTTTGGCACACATTTCCTACATGGCACAGAGAATGACTGAGCCTTGTTTTACACCTGACCAGAACATGGACACATACAGCCAAAATGCCATTAAATAAGTATGACAATTCTGAAAACTTTCACTTGTTAACTCCAAATTCTGGCCCAGTTTGTAGACTAAAATACTGAGCTATCTTTACACATTTTCCAGGTATTACAATAAATTTATATAATTAAAATATTTTATTTAATAAAATACTCTATTAGTTTTTTTCATGAAGAACAGCTAGAAAATGAATAAACTTAATTAGAGTAAGAAATTCAAATTAGTAAGAGAAATAAATGCAAAGGGTACTATCTACAATTAAATAATACCAAGGAAAAAGTGGTTAGTACAAAAAATGACAGGGAAATCTTTAAAAATAATTATTATAATTAATGATGAATGGGAGTGCTTCAGAAATACTTATGGCACCCACAATAATACCAAATTAGTTCATCATTCCTTTTTGGAAGCTAGTGTTTAAACTGTGAATTAGAGCCAGTGTGCACAATATGATATAGTTCTCTTCATTTCTTATCTATTTTGCCATTTATATATAACCTCAATCCTGAAATGTTAAACATGGGGGAAAAGAAGAAAACTAGATTATTGATGAGCATTTGCATATAAACCCCATGACCTTAAGCTTGCCAGACTGTGATATATAGTCACGAGCAGTCATTATTCAGAGGTGTTGGCATTAAAATATCGAGCACTGTATTCCAGTCACCTCCTTGGATATCATAGTTCATGTTGTGCAATATATTGGGTAGACTTGTGAAATGGAGCAAGTCTCTAAAACCTCCTTGAGAAGTTTTGTACATCTATTTTCCATGTGGATAATAATCCATGGTTTTGAACTTTTCTTACATAACTTGTAGCCCTGTAAGGGCTCCTATTTGTAGTTTCCTCTTGGAACTATATCCCTACATTACAGATGTGAATAGCACATAATTCATGCCAACTAAGGCAACATTACCTTTAGAGTGAGCATTGTTGGTAAGCAACTAAAACTCAGGGTTATGCCACAACTGGGGAATCTTCAGAAGCTGCATTCTAACTGCTTTGCACTGCCAAGGATTGCGAGAGACTGAGGCTGTGTATGGTCAGAAGAGCTACCAAGCTCATTGCGAGCCAACGATAAAAGAGCACTATTTTTTGCAAGAGGTTTTACCCCTACATGCCAGAGTGAAATATTTCTGTTCAGTGAAGCAGCTTCTATCATAAAAAGAAACAAGGAGTCCTGTGGCACTTTTAAAGACTAACAAATGTATTTATCGCATGAGCTTTCATGGGACAAAATCTGATGAAGTGGGAGTTTCTCCCATGAAAGCTCATGTAATAAATAAATTTGTTAGTCTTTAAAAGTGCCACAGGACTCATTTGTTTCACTGAACTTGACAAATACACATACCTCATTGGAGCTTTTTTCATGTCTCTCATCAGAGGTGGCTAGATTTCAGCAAGCGGTGAAGTACCCTGGATCAAGAGTAATATTTTCAGAAGTACCTAAGTGACTTAGAAGCCTAATTCAAATCAGCCTTAAACACCTAAAGCATGCTGGGAGGAAATACTTTTCTTATCTTGCATCAGGATGAAATGTATCTTTTTTGGGGAAAAAGAAAAGCACATTGCAGAATAGTTAACAGCGCAGTGGTTAAGGACCTCATGCGGGAGTCCTAGATTCGAGTCACTACTCTGGTTAAATCAGAGCAATGCATCTTTAACTTCTCAGATCCACATCCTAACCATTATTAGCCTGGAGTGTGTGTCACTATGTAGTTTTAGCTTCAGCTGTTCCACTGTGCATAAACATTCACTGGGACATAGAGTGACTGACTTCATGGCCCATGGATCAGGGGTGTTGCTGGCACTGGGCACTCTGGGGCACGTGCCCCAAACCCCAGCGCCAGAGCCCCGGATCTCCAGCCCAATCGGGCCGGAGATCCAGGACCCAGCCGCCGGTGGCCGTGGCGGCTCCGTCCCTGGCTAGGGATCTGGGGCCTGACCACCCGCAGCCGCGGCAGCCTCATCCCCTGCTGGGGATCCGCGGCCTGGCCACTGGCAGCCGCAGTGGCCCCATCCCCTGCCAGGGATGCTGGGCCTGGCCACCCACAGCGGCGCGGCAGTGCCTGGCCCTATCCCCAGCCAGGGGGCGGGGCCTGCAGGATGGGAATGGGGCCAGGGGCAGGGCCTGGGCCTGTGTCCCGGGTCCCTCCCCCAGCCAGCAATGCCCCGCCACTGATTAAAGCACTCATCTGGGATAAGGGAGATCCCAGTTTAAGTCCCTGCTACATTAATACATCATCTCAGATGTAATATATTATGCTCTGTATATCCATAGCCCATGTAAGTGTGATAGTTTGTCTATCCACTGTCACCCAGGCATACTAAAGAGTTAAAACTATACAAGTTTGGACAATAACAAATACTCTTAATGTCTACATGGCTTTAAAAATGTTTTGCTTATAAACACATATAAACCTATAAAGAGAGAATAATTAAATGCACAGGTAAAATCCCCAGGGGAACAAAGATGGATGCATTGTTATTGTTGTAAACTCAACAGTTAGCTTGCTTTAAGTGTTCAAACTGACTCTCCAGTGAAACAGCTCATTCACCAAATGTAAACCTAAAATATTGGCAGCTTTCAAGCTTGCTTTTCATGCTGAGCCCAATGGGCAAATGGCCTGGAGTTTGTAAGCTTCTTTCAAGCAAGCCTTCAAGAGCGAACTTAGAGTAATTTAGACTTTGAATCTCTGTCAAACAACTTGCTGAAGCTCCTGGACTTTTTATTCTAGTATCTATTGTGCTTTCTTCTGCATGTTTCTTCTAGTAAACAGGTAAAGACTATCAGCAAAATGACTGCAATAAATTATATACAAATTACATCTAATTATCACACCAGACCAATATTCAAAGATAGGACAGGAAGAGAGAGATGGGTTCTCCTTTATTCTCATCTGTTTTTTATCATTGTCAACTGTTTTAAGCAGTAAGTGAGACAACATTTCGAGATCTCTGGGGGGAAGGAAATAAGCCCCCCCCCTTTATTACTGCAAATTTACTTCCTTGTCTAGGGTGGATGACAATGAGCTCTTCAATATTGCCATCAAATTAGCTGCTGTTAAACAGTTGGCCCCTGAATAGGAATCAGCAAAATTGAGCATCTGATAGCAAGGTGACAATGAGTTATGCAATTACCTTTGATGGCTGTCAACCTAGAGTTCAGATTTCAGTTTTCTTTATAGGTCGCCCATCCAAGCCCAAAACTTCTTTGGATGGGATCATAATTCAAAACGATTTGACGGCTACACCATTACCTGAAAATATTTGGATGCACAGAACATCTGAAAACATGTTTCTATTCACCTGTTAAGACTGCTTTAGGGTAAACACCATACATGGCCAGAAATCTGAGTGTGAAAAGCCATTGCACGATTAATTCTCCTTCCCTCTCCTCAGATATTGTAAGATACACCTGTGGTAAATACAACTGTGATAGTTGGGGCTGGTTAGGAATTTTTCATCAGAAAAAAATGTAGCCCCCACCCACACCCCATCAGACGAGCCAGCAACACAGTTGTTTGGGCTTTCAACTAAAACATAGTGGACCCAGATTCAAGTCTGTGTTCTGACTCAGGGATAGCAGCAGGTTGAAATTGGGCCTTTCCAGATGAATGGACTACTCAGGGATTGTATTTTTATTCCATTCTAGAATTGAGATAAATGTTGAAATCTTGAATTTTTTTTTTTTTTTTTTGCAAAAAAGAATTCTTGTTTTATATCCAGTCCTGACAATAATCAACTGGGGGAGGGAGGGAGAATCAGAGAACCTACCATGGACCTCAAAATTTCTTCTCCTAGTCCTGAACAGCTGTAAAGTATTCAGTAAGCTTTGAGACCATTGCATGAAAAGTGTTATCCACAGTTTGTTCGTCTGCTGAAATACTAGTTTGATATTGATTTGAAAACCTGTCAAAAGACTTTTTTTTTCTGGAAGTCACTCAATACAAAATATGAATTTGTACTCATTCATTTATCAATGCATATTTTCTCCATGTATATCATTGTCACAGGTAAAGGTGGGTCAACTGCAGAAGAATACAATATGAAATCATTAGCTCAGACAAAGTTATTGATGTTTTTATTACAAAAGCACCAGCTAGCTCATTGTGCTGGGTGCTGCAGAAATGCCTAATACAAAGGGGAAACAGATACACAATACCAGCTTTAAATAGTGGAAGTCTCCAGATATCAGACAAGTTGATCATTAATGTGGCAACAAGATGGTTTAAAAATGGTTATGCAACAAGCACGTTTAACATCATATTATTTTCAGATCAGAAATGTGAACAAATTGTGAGCAAAATAAAACTGATTTTTGTCCCTATCTTAAACAGCATTTCTAGGTATAAAATAATCAAAGCCTAAAGGATTGTTCTGTACAAGTAACATATTATTAAAAAAGCAGAAAAAATGTTAATCGCTGATATAGCATTCCCTTTATATTAATTTGAAATAATAATAGATTTAATTTAAATAATGTAATCTGATATTTGGGGAATTAAATTTTAGCTCCAACACTGGTCTTTTTAAGACTTCTATATTTCTCTCTGGTAGTCTCTTTGAACTAATCAACGTAGTAGTGAAATTCCAAACAGCTTTGCAGTTTAAAAGAGAGTTTCAGATTAACATCATTCCAGGCCATCTGTTCTGGATGAAATAAATTGGAGATAATATCATTCTCAGCTAAGAATGTAACCTAATACTTTATTTAAATATTAAATTGAAGCTCTACATTTCTACATGGGAGATGCAACCCAAAACTGTACTCACAAAATAATTAATCTTTCCAGTATTTTTCTATTTTTACATTAAACTAACTGTAACTTGTGCCCAAATTACTCCTGGTGTAAAACATTTGCAATCTTGTTTCCAGCAAATATCATCCAAACATGCCCTAGGATTATTTCAAAAAATAGACTGTTTTTTGCATGATAAGACGTTTTGTGTTACAAATACATCATTCCCACATTAGTGAGTTTTAGGAACAATGCCATGTCATATCATAATTTGCATTAAAACTGCATTGTATTTGAGGGTGGTGGCCAATGTTATTCTCACTGAGCCCCTATTTCAATGAGCATTTAATGGAGCATGATTTCCCCAAGTCATGCCTTCTAGCTCTTCTATTAATCTCATTCTGCCTAGGGTGGCAGCTAGCAATCACATCCAAGTCTCCCACTGCTGGTGAGAAAACAGTACAAACTTTTGGTGCTATGAACTGCACATTAAACATTCCTCTAACTTGAATGCCTTCACCAAAAGATTATCTCATGATTTTAGGATCTTCACAAAAAATGTAGATTTGCTGTTTGGAGCATATTCACCATGCAAATGATTGGCGCTCCTAGTCTCTTGTCACATGAATTGAACCAATACTACACTTCTTTGGTAGGATTGTATGAGACCTTTTGGAGCGGTGCCAGTAAGATGGTCAGGCCCTAGTGGCCATATTGATCTCAGCAATGTTGCCTTGATCTCGTTAACAATTGTTATGCATAAAGCTCTCATAAGCTGGTCTTCGATCTCCACCATATCATGGTAGCAAGACTTTTTCATAGATGTTGCAACATCACTGTCATTGCCGATTATACACCACTGACCTCAGCAATAATATACATAGTTAGTTATGTCAGAGTACCCACTCACACTGGGAGCTGATGCTAGAAGGAGCTTGGCTGGAGAGTGTTGGACATTTCTTTTGTCTGTGACCACAAGTGATAATGGTGAACTACTGCTTAAGATTTTTATTAAAGTGCACTCCATGTTTCTGACACCAATTTCCAATGGAGGAACATACATGTATTGAATGATAAATGAACCTGCAAGTTACTGGTAACAATCTAATCAGTGGAGAACCTACATATACCATGGTCAGGTGCTCAAGTGTACAGAAGCAGGCAATACTGACCACAAGTTGCCTGTGGCTATGGTGAAACTGAAGTTGAAGGCAACTCAAACAAAGCCTTCCATTACCTGTTTAGAGTGACAGCACATGATTGATGCTACTGTCAAAATAGAATACCAGGCCCTAAATCTGCAAATGATTTAACACTTTAGGTCTGGAAAATGCAAGCCTTGAATGTCAGCAAATCAAAATGTGGGACTATTTCTGGTCTTCTATTATGGATGCTGCCAACAAAGTGCTATGGAGAAGACACCAGAGTCCTAAACATCAATGGACTGGTCAACAGAACCTCGACACCACCATGCTGGAAAAAAAAAATCAATATGTGGCTAACTTAAGAGAGGAACCAAACTACCAACCCCTCAGTGCATTGCATAAGGTAGTTTTAAAGTAGGACTGAGAAATTCTTCAGCAAATAAGATTCAATCAATGCAAACTGCATTGCCCAGAAATGACTATATTGCTGTTTGTAAAGAATCACACTCTTTATTGATAGAACAAATCCTTGGACATCAAAGACAGATGCAGTAATGTATGGAATTTTAAGGCAGAATGTCTGAGGAGGCAGAAAGAACATTTCCAGGAACTTCTTAATTACCCCCATTAGAGCAGTAGACCTTTATCTCTAGGAGGATAGGAGTTCAGTGACCACATCCCTGTGTAAGGTATAAGATGTCACGGTCAAGGAAGTTCAAAATGCAGCCTGTGAGCTCAAGAATGGGCATGCTGCCAATATCTGTGATACTGTTGGTAAGCACAGTGGGGATTCTGCCTCGGAGTGGCTCATCCATATTGTCACAAAGTATGGATTCATGAGACACTATCCAACAGCTAGCACAGAGGGATTATTCTCCTAGTTTGGAAAGGAGATGCTTTGATATGCTCAATAACTGTGGCATCACTTTGCATTCCATTCTGAACAAACTGTCCATACAGTTACTACTTAAACATGTTATAAAATGATCTGCACAATTTATAGCAAGATGAGTTTAGGTCCAGCAGATTACACAGGGAGCAACTTTTTACCATTAGATAAATGATCAAAAAAACCTTAAGAGTTTTGGTGCAGGAAGGATGAAACGTGCATATTTTTTCTTGATTTAAAAGTTGCCTTCACCTGCCTTGCTCTTCATTCCCTTTGACTCTGTCTGAAAGTTTTGGCACGCTTATGAAGCTCCTCCATCTTCTTGCGGAAATGCATCACAAAAATTAAAGCTGTGTTTGCATAAGTACTAGGATATCAACTAGTTTAAATGCAACAGAGGCATCTGCAAAAGGTACTTGGCTGTCTGTTAGCTCATTACTCCTGTTGACTGAATGATTGAAGTCTTGTCCTTTAAAACAACTATTGTGTCCTTTAAAACAACTACTGCATGATGTCTACGTAACAGATCTGGAATGCATGTGTGACACAGCTATATTTGTAAACTAATCACATCAACGCCCTGAATATATTTATAGAAGCAAATGCTGTTGGTCTTCATGTCAGTTGGAAGAAGACCAAACAATCCACACATTGTCATATGTGTATTGATATTACTTGCATTGCAAAAGCAGCAACCAGGAAGGATTACTAAATGGATAGGATATTAGAAAGCAATAAAGTGACTCTTACTCCCAGCAGCTATGTCAATAGTTAAATTTATTATTAAAAGAACTAATTAATGATTCTTAAATTTTAAATATTAACCATTGAAATTTCAACATTAAGAAACAGAAATAAATTGACATTTTTGTGAACTTTTCAACCAGCTAGAGGGCAGGTAATTTTTCCCCCCCCAATTTTAGTTAACTTTCTAATTTCTTATAATTTTACATTGGAATATATTTCAAGAAATTGTTCATAAAATTGCTTTCCCATTTTTCCTCAGCCAGATCCTGTTACTATGAAAGACAATGGCTTAATTATAAAAATGCAGGTTTATTTCATTTATAAAGGGAGTCTGTTCTGCATGTTCATGAAGAGGAACAATGGAGAAAATGGTGCTCCCTTACTCCTCTGAACTAGTTACCTATGGAATGGCTGCTCTCCTTTTTCTGCAAGTGCCCAGGAGTGGGTGAATGGAGTAAGAAATAGACAAAGCCTTGGCTATCCCCCAGCTAATAAAGTGCAAGATAGTTAAGTGCATTGGAACTCCAGTGGATGTATGCTGAGCCAGGTACATGGCTCAGGCAAGGTCAACTAAAGAAACATTAAAAAAAGAAATTATCAGGGACAGTAACTAACTGATATATTGGTTCAGTGAAACTTTGGAGGAAAAAATAAATTAATCTACTCAAACCAGAATCAAAAACTGCAAAACAATTGAGCAAATAAAAAAAAAATCCATTTGTGGTTAACATGGAATATTTTGTTCTAAGCATTTTAAAAGGGCTACATTCATAAAACAACTGGAGGATTGATGTTTGAATAAACATTTTGTCTAAGAGAGAGTGAATAAGAAAGAGAATAACTCCATAGACTCCTAGTTAGGGCACTTATCCATTCTGTAAACAGTTTCAATGGGAGAGATCATAGTTCAGTACAATCAGGGCACTCTTCTTCAAGGCAGAAGACCCAAGTGCAACCCTCTTTTCCGGATCAGTGATGGGTGTGTTCCACATCTGAGAAGAAAGTCTTAACCATGAGGTTAAAATGTGTATGGAGTCCTCTGCCTCTTCACCTTTTTTCAATATATTTTTTCTGAAAACTTCAACTGCCCTAAAACGATATTTTTACTGAAATTGTCCCTCAAATTCTAGTCAAAATAAGGAAATGGTCAACTGATTTTGTTTGTTTGTTTTTTTTTAAAATGACTTTTTGATCAAGAAACTATTTTCCAAAAAAAAAAAAAAAAATCCTCCTATTCCATTCTTCCCACAATAGACCCATAAACAAAAGGACACTTTGCAGGATCTTCTGCAGACCACAGATAAGTAAAATTGCCAGTAACAGAGATTCTGTAGCACTTATGCAAATGAACACTTACATACAGTAGTTTTCTGGATTTACTCAGCTGTTGATTCCTCTGACTGCTGAACTGACATTGTTACATTCCTATTACCTTTTGTGATTGCTTGCATTAAGAAATAACGAGGATTCAGCCAATCATTTCAATGTGCTCTTATCTGTAAAACTACTAGAATGCCAAACTCATTATTTTTCTGAAGGGGGATAATGTCAATTAATTTGCAATTAAGGAGGTATAGTCTTTGTTCAGAGCATATAAGGAAGTGCCTTTTAGCTCACTATAAACACTACATTGAGATGTAACCTACACTACAAAAATTAATCACTATATTTTTATGAGGACAATAATAATTGATGACAAAAGAACAATGTCCTTAATTTCTATTTCTTGATGGATTTAGGAGTACAGATTGAACAGCTTTAACTTCATTTATCTGTCCTCTAAATACTCAGTTTACATATTAAGTATTGAGCAAATTTTATGAAATGAGTGTTGTGTTTTCAGTTACTACAAGCCAAAACAATACTGCTTAC
The DNA here is from genome assembly GCA_007922195.1 of Podocnemis expansa. Lineage (NCBI taxonomy): Eukaryota > Metazoa > Chordata > Testudines > Podocnemididae > Podocnemis > Podocnemis expansa. The sequence continues at coordinate 3,848,595 of ML681998.1, read as the reverse complement.
CTAAACAAATGAGAATATTAACCATTAGACTCATGATATTTTACAGATATAATGAACAAACCAGTTTTGAAAGTGAAGAAAAACAGGTAAATATTTTCATAAACTATTTTGTTTTTTTTTATGACATTTTCAAAATATCGGAGTTGTCCTATTGGCTCTAAAAATGTAATACCTGCAAAATTATGTTATTGCTAACTTTTTAAAAATAGAATGGATAAAATGTGGTGAAAATTTTTAATTAGAAAATTGTTGTGAATTTTCATACTTTAAAAATGTATTCACTAAGTCTGCTTCCAAATGTTGCACTTCAACATCTTAACAGTGATTTCTGTACATGGCTTCGGTATCCACTTCCAGGGATGTCATCACTACAGAGATATGGAAAGACTGGAGGGAATCCAGAGAAGACCAACACAAATTACTAGAGTGTTGATGGATTAAATTAGGAGAAAGAGAAGAGCAGAACAGTACTAAGGAGAAAGATGTTTGTCTATTGGAATGCAAGGTTACATTCTGTGAGATACCTGCTTTGAAAACCTACACTATGAACCTCCAGAAATGAAAAGAATTATTTAGGACAGTAGAAGGTAAGATGGGTTACATTTATGAACTGAACTTCCTGACACAGAAAGCTGTTGCCTTACCTGAGCTGTTTACAATAAAATCACACAACACTAGAGAATGTAGTCTGTAAAATAATTCTGCATTGGCAGGGAGATTGATTGTCGTTATTTAAAATTGGTGGTGTCAAGGCTTTTTCCCCACTCTGGCACTCTGAGTGCAGAAGGTGGGGGCCCGCAACAGGCCAGAAAAGCCACTGGCCTTAAAGCCTACTCTTAAAAGTCTCCAAGGCCTCCAATTCCTGGCCTTGGAGTGGTATCGCTACCACCACCCAAATGCAAAAAAAACCTCTTGAGACCCAGGAAGGCGCACTTGGGAATTCCTCCCTGTGAGGTACTTGCATCCTCTGTATTCCTCTCTCAGGAAAGTGACTGGACCCCAGCTGCAATATGAGCTGGAACTGGAACAGGGTTCCCTTTAGTAGCTGCCTGTGCAGTCTAAGGCACAGGCACACAAACCTCTTGCCTTTCAGGACACAGAACCAGAACTTACTTAAAAGGTAAACTCTTTAATCAAAAAGAACAGATAATAAACACAGAGTTGCTTCTCTGGGAATTAACTTAGGTAGTTACAGGGTAGTGGGGGGGGGGTTACATGTGCTCAGCACAGAGAAATCCAAGAAACAAGCCAAAAACAAAGAAAATACCTTGACCGCGTCTACATAAACATTCCCTGTTCTACTCACGCCTGGTCAGTACCAAACTTATCTCTTGTAAGGATGTTGCTGGATTCTTCCTCAGGCCCCTCTGGCCTCCTCCTGATCCTTCCAGGAGCTCTGCTGCATCCCAACAGGCCCAGGCCAGGCTGCTGTTACAATTCAAAAACCTGCACTTTGTTCCTATTGGCTGTCCTGGGACTCACTGACCAGAGTGTTAACCCCTTCCTCCCCAAGGGTTATTACAGGTGGTCTCCCAGAAAACACCATCATAGCAACTAGTGATGTAGAAGCCCTCAACAGCAACATTCCTCACAAAGATGGACTACGAGCCATCAAACAGTTTCTGATGATGTCACGGAACACTTGCTAACTGAAATTTGTGACTTTGTCCTGACCCACAACTACTTCAGATTTGGGGATGATCTATACCTTCAAGTCAGTGGCATAGCTATGGGTATCAGGATGGTCCCACAGTATGCCAACATTGTTATGGGCAACCTAGAGCATTGCTTCCTTGAATCTCATCCACAAGTGCTTCTCTTTTACCTACATTACACTGATGATATTTGCATTATCTGGACCCATGGAAAAGAGTCTCTGGAAAAATTCCACTGAGACTTCAACAATTTCCACCCCACCATCAACCTCAGCCTGGATGAGTCTACATAAGAAATCCATTTCTTGGACAATACCATATGTATAAGGGATGGACACATTAACACTACCCTATACCGAAAACCAACTAACTGCAATGCATATCTGCATGCCTCCAGCTTCCACCCCAGACACATTACAGGATTCACCCTCTACAGCCAAGCTTTAAGGTACAACCGGCTCTACTCAGATCCCTTAGACAGAGACAAACACTTACAAGATCTCTATCAGGTATTCCTAAAACTACAGTACCCACCTGGGGAAGTGAAAAAACAAATTGACAGAGCCAGAAGGGTGCCCAGGAGCCACCTATTACAAGACAGACTTGACAAGGAAAACAGCAGAACACCACTGGTCCCCAGCTGAAATCTCTCCAACACATATCAAAGATCTATAGTCTGTCTTAGAAGATGATCCCACACTCTCTCAAGCCTTGGGAGGCAATTCTATCCTTGTTTACAGACAGCCCCCACCCCAACCTGTAGTAAATACTTACCAGCAACTGAACGCCATACAACACTAATTCAGGAACCAAACCTTGCAACAAACCCCGTTGCCAACCTTTGCTTTGACATAAACCCGTGTGGTACCATCACAGGTCCCAACCACATGAGCCGTATCATCAGGAGGTCATTTGCCTGCACCTCCACTAATGTGGTATCGGCTATCATGTGCCAGCAATGCCTCTCTGCCATGTACATTGGCCACACTGGACTGTCCTTGCACAAAAGGATAATGGACACAAATCGGACATAAAAAATGACAACATCCATAAACCACTAGAACACTTCAATCTCCATGGACACTCAGTAGCAGATTTGAAAGTTGCCATACTTCAACAAAGAAACTTTTAAAACAGACTTCAGGGTGAAACTGCAGAGTTGGAGCTAATCTGCAAGCTTGACACAATCAAACTGGCTCTGAATAGGGAGTCAGAATCGTTAACACATTATAAAAAGTGATTGTTCTGTTCACACATTCTCTTTTTTTGATCACCTGGTGTGAATGGGCCCAATCCACTCCCTGAACTGGCTTTGCTAGCACTTACCCTCCTCCACCCTGGCACGTGTATATGTAGTTTCCATTTCATGAATCTGATGAAGTGGTTGGAGACCATGAAAATTTATTCCTGAAGAAATCTATTAGGGTATGTCCACAAGTCTTTCTTATTTCAAAATAAGACTGGTTATTTCGAAATAAAAAAGATTAGGTCCACACAACATTTTCTTATTTTGAAACAACAGGCTCTGTCATTTCGCAGGAAGAGCCATTGTTTTGAAACAGCTTAAACCTGGTTAGTTTTGAAACAGCTGTTACTTCGAAATGGTGGTTTCGAAATAACACTGTTCAGACACGTTATTTCAAAATAACGTGTCGGAATGCCTCCCAGGGTGCTATGCAGGGTGCTGGTCAGGGTGCTGAGGGGAGATGCAGGGGCTGCACCAGGCAGCCCCTGTGGGGTGGCTGGGAGCTGCCAGGGTTCACCCCAACCCCGGCTCCCAGGGGCTGCTGCCCCCACAGGGTGCCCGGAGCCATGGCGGCTCACCTAGCTGCCTGCTCCCCAGGGCTGTGGCTCCTGTGGGGTTCCTGGAGCAGTCCCTGGGAGCTGGCGGTGGGATGAGCCATGGCGGCTCCAGCCACCCCACGTGGGCTGCAGCCCCCAGAGCTGGCAACGGGGCAGAGCCAGAAGCGGGGTGCCCTGGACCACTCCCACTGAGGTGGAGGGACAGTCGAGCAGACCGCAGCTCCCAGCGGGCTTTTGCCGTGGGAGTTGCAGTCCAATGCTGCTGCTCCCCAAGCTTCTTGCCGCTGGGGGGGGGGGCAGTGGGGCAAGCGGCTTGGAGGGAGGTGGCACCCCTAGGCTCCCGGCTTGCAGATCGAGGTCCCCCTTGTCTCCCCACCCTGGTTACTTTTCCCCTGCTTGGCTTTCCAGGGGGCCATGTTGCCACACTTTCCAGGTTTCCCCTCTCAGGGAATAGAAATAGCATGTCCATACAAAAAGCATGCTATTTCGATTGGAGGGACTTATTTTGAATTTTTTTTTAATTTTGAAACAAGTCATTTCAAAATAAAAGCTTACTTTGAAATAAGTCATTTTGAAATGACTTATTTCAAAATAAAACTTTGTGTGTGTGTGTGTATATAGCCTTAGTCTATAAGGTGCCACAGGACTCTCGTTGTTTTTGCTGTACACAAACTAACACAGCTACCCCTCTGCTTATTCAATGTGTTTCTCCTGGTAGTCCTGAATGGTCAACACAGAATGGTACCTGCTTAGGGTAGTAATGGTACAAACATAGAATAGGAGATAGTCCCCCAAAGAGTGCCTGATCTCATACTAACTGGAAAAGTAAGACCTACAATTCTATGGAATATACTGTACTTTCCAGTCAATATCCATTCCTTGCTAGCTTTCAGAAGGACAGATAAGCTACAAGTCAGACATTTTGAAAGTGATGCTGCTGCCACCTTCTTCAGCACCTCCTGAAAACAGAAGGAACAAACTAAAGCAAATCATGAGCCTAGGCAAGGGTTCACAATCCACTACTAATAGGAAAGAGTTATTTAAATTTAAATATTTTGGTTTACCCAATAATTGTCTTCAGCCAATGTCCATGGAATTTTAACTATACAAGTTATAATATACAATATCAAAATTATACAAAAATGAACACCCTGAAAAGATGGATTCTGTTCAGTGTTAAACCACACTGCTTCTAGACTCACTTCACTGAGTTTGAGCAGCATAACTGAAGCTTTGTATTGTACTGAACAAGATAAAACATATTAGTCCCTTCTGACCTCAAAAGTCATCCACAAAATACTTTTGACCTAGTTGATTGTCTGATCAGCTATCATGCTGAAGATGCCTTTGTGACGTAAAATAGTCTCAGTACTTCTGGGATGCTGTGCCCATCGATTGTACCTTCTTGGTTTAAGATACAATTTAATATACCAAATACATTATTTTCTTTTTTGATAACATTATAAAGCAAGAAAATTTTTAAAAAAGTCTTTGCATTTTGAATGTCACTGCCCTCCTCTGCACACAAACTGTAACAAAAATTGTCTTTAAAAATTGAGATAATTGTACATTATATCTGTATGTAACAGTAAACCTAGAGAGACTGCAAGATCCACCTCCATTTAATGTTGTGTCTCAAAATATATAGCAAGCAATGTGTCAGAGCCTTACACTCATAGTTGTTGTGTGGTTTTTGTCCTAAACACTAACACATTTACTTATTACACGAGCTTTGGGGGGGGGGGGAATCCCACTTTGTCAGATGCTTGAAGATGGGGAATTTACAGAAGAAGAGGAAAATAAATTCAGGTGAGCATAAGTCATAGAATTAGGTCAGACTGTTACAGCAAATCAAAGCAGTTGTTTAGATTCAAACAGTGGTGAACAGCATATAGAGGGAGGTGGGGTCAAATCACCTGTTGTAATAAGAAAAATCCCTAAGGCAACAGTGTCAAACCTGCAAATGAATTCTAATTCTTTAAAAACGCTGCAGGACTCCTTGTCTGTTTTGCTGAACTAGAGTAATACAGCTACTTCTTTGGAACTCATTGTTTTTGGCACTCCTTCCATGTCCTGTGGAATCATACTAGGAGTCTATTATATACTCAGAAAAATCATGAAAGTATTTTCATAGTACCATAAAAACAGCCAGCTCAAACTGTAATAAAGCCTATATGGGATATTGGTTTGTTATCATGAACATATCAATGGCCTCCGCAAGTTGTTCATTGGGAATTCAAATTAGAGCAAATGAGTCTCTCCTCTCTCTGGTGGTGCTGTGAAATATTTATAAAGCATCATCCAACCATTAGGCTCAAAATAATGAGGAATTTTGGGGTGAAGAGGAGGAGGAAATAACCCAAGGTAGATCAAGCAAGACACAAGAAAATTACTACAGCACCAATAGTAAGGCTGGAGCTGTTTAGGAGCTATTGGAGTGGTAAATTCAGATAGAATTGCCAATAATTGTATATGTCTGCATAATCCCAGTCAACATTCCTCTGCTCCCATCAACTCTGTTTACAAACACTACTCCTCATGTCTCTGCTTCCTCTCCTGTCCTTCTTGCGCATCTGATCTGTTTAAAACTCTACATTTCTATGAGTCTGTTGTGGAGTCCAGGAAAAGATGAAGATACAGGTAAAGAGAATAACTTAAAGACTAACAGATTTATTTTTCGCATGAGCTTTCATGGGAGAAAATCCCACTTCGGCAGATGCTTCGAAGATGGGTGAACTTACAGAATGGAATGAAAATAAATGCAAGGGGGTGTAAAACAAAGGATCAGGTCATACAGTAACAGCAAATCAGAGCAGTTGTTAGGTTCAAACCTGGGAAGCCTGAAGTCAAATTACCTTTTGTAATGGGAAAAGAACCCATAGTCTCGATACAATCCTGCTTTCACAGAATTTAATTTGCATATTAATTCAAGTTCAGCTGTTTCTCTTTGAAGTCTTGATGTCCCAGTCACATCTCTGATGATGGGCATTAACAAATCATTTATCAAGTAATTAGAAAGATGGAAGTGCTCAGTAACTACTTTTTTGTTTGTTTGTTTTCTGATTTCTGATATCAGCTCTATGTTCATTTATTCTTTTGTGCAGGGATCATCCTGTTTGTCCAATGTATATGGTGTTGGGGCATTTCTGGCACACAATGGCAAAGATCACATTAGTAGATGAGTGGGTAAATGAGCCTTTGATGGAGTAGCAGGCTTGATTATGACCTATGATGGTATCTATTGTGCAGATATGTGGACAGACTTGGCAGCATGGTTTGTTGCAGGGGTATGTGCCTGCTTTAACGTTTCTGTTAGATCTGTAGTTGCTGGTGAGTAACTGTTTAAGATTGGGTGGTTGTCTGTAGGTAAGGAGAGATCTGTCTCCCAACGCTTGAGAGAGAGAGGCGTCATCTTTTAGAATAGGCTGTCCTTAATGATCTGTTGCAGAGGTCTGACTTGAGGGTTGTATATGGTGGCTAGTGGTGTTCTGTTGTTTTCTTTCTTGGGCCTCTCCTGTAGTAGATGACTTTGGGGTACCCCTCTAGCTCTGTCAATTTGTTTTCTTACTTCCCCAGGTGGGTACTGTAGTTTCAAGAATGCTTGATAGAGATCCTCAAGATGTCTGTCTCTGTCTGAGGGATCAGAGCAGATGATAAAGATGTGAGACAGGCTGTGTTCACACACAGGGGGTTATTTCAATATAAGTCATTTCAAAACAACTTATATCGAAATAACACCTTATTTTGAAATAACTTTTTGTTAATTTGGCATAAGTTACTGTGAAATGAGGAAAAAGGCAGGAAATGAAATAGCAAGTTCACAGTGTGAACATGCTATTTCACTTGGGGAGGGGGCTGCAGGGACCAGCAGGGTACAGCCCAGTGCTGAACCCGGGGGGTGCCTGCAGAGAGGGGCTTCAGGCACCGGCGGGGTTCAGCACAGCCCAGCGCTGATATGATATGACTGCAAATAATATTGAACAATGAATTGATAGGAGAGTAGAATAAAAAGTAGAACTACAAAATAAGACAATGAAAGATGACTATTGGTAGTTATCTTGAAAGGAGAGTCTTAGAGAACCCCTTTACCTAACCCTTCGCAACAACTATAGAATTATTAAGTATTATAGTGAAGTCCACTGAGTTTCAACATTTTAGAGTCATACAACTGGTCATTTTACCATGGTGCCAGAGAAATCAGCTTTTATGATACAGAATTTGTCATTTAGTACATCCTGTAACTGGATGTTTTGTTTTCTCTTTCCGTGCCCACTCTAACCTACCTGCAACTGTCTGTCTCCAGTTTTCCTTTCAAAAGGCAGTTAATTGGATTAGAACACTTGTTCCCTACCTACTGATCATGAAAAATGGGAAAGGGGAGTTTCTTTTCAACTTTTCAGACAGCAATTTGCCCAGTTTGTATAGCAAACCAGTCCCCCTTTCTTATCAGCTTTGCATGCCACTGAACAACAGACCCATAACTGGACTCTCTCCAAAGAGATATGTGTGGCTCCCTACACTTCTAGTGAACAAGGCAGAGGTGATCTGGGGAGGCAAAGCGCAAGCTGAGTGCAGCCAGAGTGTGAGAGAAGCCAGAACTATAGGCTGATCAGTTATGCTGCATGAATAACACTATGGCTGCACCCCTTACCCATCTGGCCTGCTGGAACCAGGGAGCAGAGCCTTTGAAACTGACTGCAAACTACTGCCTCCTGTCCTGGAACTCCTGCAAGTGGCTTTGAGCCAGGCAACCTGATTACTATGATTGCAGTTAAAACCTTTGGAGCTGAAGAGTAGAGAATCTATTTGTAACCAAAAGCTTCTTTTTAAAAAGTCAATTAAATAGGAAGCCAACACTCAAGTGGTGAGGGAAAATATATTTTTTGCCCACAGAAAATGAAAGAAAGGAAGATTGTTAGAGCAGTAAACAACTGAAACCACACATTCCATTGACATGGACTTTTCATCAATTAGTTTAGATTCAGTGTCTAAGACTAGGGTTTATACTACTGCCTCCCACCCTTTTTCTTCTAGGCTACTTAATTTATTTTAAATTATATGTCCTTTATTCTTGCAAGCTTGCAAAACATGTATTTTAGAGAAGATAGTTTCCCAGGCGGACTTTATAAAGAGTAATAGAACTAAGAATAACAAGTGTAAGGTATGTTATTATTTCTTCTATTGTTGAATACCAAAGGAAGCATCCCTAACGAAATTATCCTGTGTTAGAATGCAAAGTTTATCTCTGTCTAGTACTTCAAAGTAACTATTACAAATGAGGTACAAGACACATGTCAAATACATGGACTGGCTGAGAGGAGATGACAGCTCTTTCTATTATTTATTTATAAATAACAGTCCTCTTTAGGAATGATCATGCCTGCTATATTTAGTCATTGATATGTACATATCATCATGCATTTGATTGTTTGGATACTGTTGAACTACTGTCAAGTATATTAATTAATTAGCTAATCTTTGTCATACTTCCATTTTAGTTTATAGTAGTACATATATTTTTATAACTGACATACATATATATACACATACATATGTTTTTATTTGACATTATAAATAAATTCATTTTTATTTCTTTTTTATTTGTTCTTTGTTCAAGGATGAAGAAAATATTAAATCAGTTGAAAAGCATCCCTTGTATTTGTAATAGTTAGGTACTCTTCTGAGACACCCAGAGACAGCTTCCATTCATACAAGAGCTCCATCCTCAAACTGAATGAAGTCTGTCACTGCCTGATGTCTTTTCTTCATTACAGAGGATCACCAACAGTTCCTCTCTTTCTGGCTCTTGAGACTGTTGGGTTTTAAACCTCAGAGCCTTCTTTGTTTAATGTGACTGTTCCTCCTTATTCAGAAAAAAACATGAGTACAAAACAGGTGATTCATTGGCAAGGACTCTACGGTATTTTTGCCTTCCATTGTAGCATTGGGCATGACTTGCATACTAATAGATTCTCTGTAACATTAAAGTCTTTAAATCATGATTTGAGGACTTTATTAACTCAGTCATAGGTTAAAGGTTTATTACAGAATGGGTGGGTGAAATTTTGTGGCCGGCATTGTGCAGTAGGTCAGACTAGATGATTATATTTGTCCCTTCTGACATTAGAGTCTATGATTCATGATGTGTTGCTTATTTCAACCATAATCCTTGGCAAGGTAAAGATTGCTAGTGTATAGGTCAGGGCTTAGACTGAGACAGATGCTGCCATCTGGGTTTCTGTTTTAGCAAGCAGCCAGTAAACCAATGTTGTGCCCTCTAAGCTGTGCACGTGCACGCACACACAGGTTGTGAAGCCCGTAAACACAACAAAGTTAAGCATGCACAAAAAAATTCAACAGTGCTAATATTTTTGTGCTACTTTAAGAAGGCAGTTTCAAATAGCAAGTTTCAAATAAGATTTTGTAATTTATAAAATAATTTCCATCACCATATCAAAATAAAATTTAGATATTATTTGCATCATATGCTTCGTTGCACTCACAAGTTTGAACACACTCACTAGAGTGCGCATAAATTTGGATACTGGTTCTGAACATTTGCACAAAAGAAATTTTTCAGGAACACAGACTATGAAAAATTAAGGGGAACATTAGTTGTGCCCATCCTTTCTTTATCAGTATACTGTTCTAAAGGTTTAAGTTAAAAAAATTGCATCATGTTGTTCATTTGTCTAGGTGCTTAGGGCCCTTCTATCATTATAGGACAATCAATGAACAGTCAGTCAGAATATAACAAAAAATCCTGCTTGTGGATACATATCTCTATTTTCTCTTACAAAGTTTAAGCCAGGTCATACATTGTTCTAAAACTGACCCCACGTGGAGACTGTAATTTCCAAAAGCACAGGATTGTCACTTGAGATCATTCTGCCCCCCACTCATGTAAACTTCCCAACTGACAGTGAGATTGATTCAAAAGAGCTAAACTTTCATAATACAGCTTTGAAAGTGATGTGTGCCAGGGTAACCAGGCACTGTGGTCTCCCTCAGAGCCTGGGCTAGAAGAAGGGCCTGAACACCCCACCAGTCAGACTGGGGAACTGCAGGCCCCAGGGCTTGGAAGCGGCGGGGGGGGGGGCGGGGGGGAGCCAGGAAGGAGAAGTGTAAAAACCTCAGCTAGCAGCTCAGTAGGGGCTGAGCTGCTGAGGGAGAAGAATGGGTCTCAAGGGACGCAGCTGGCAGGAAAAAGGCCGGCCCGGGTCAGGTGGCAAACCCAGCCAACCCCAGCAGTATAGATATATCCAGTGGTTGTTTCAGTGTCTCATCCCCCTCAAGTATATCCAAAGAATCCATTTTTATCAAACAGTAAATTCTTACCTGGGCCTACTGACATGGAGGGGAACCTCTAGGCTGCCAACTGGGGAGCACACCCCAGGACCCACTGGGGCCCTGACCAGCTACCCTGTGATGAGGCTGACCCACAACTAGGGGTAGTAATTGAGGTAGACCCCTATGGCCCCTATGACTTAAAGGAGCTCCTGTTGGCAGAGGAAGAGCTACCAGTAATGTATGGGCCTTGTAACCTGGAGGAGTTACCCCTTGCTGGTGGGCCAGAGGAGCTCCTGGAGCTACCACCCATGGACACAGGATCCACCAAGCAACCTATGAAGGATATTCCAAGGATGGCTCTGTGGACCTAGGTACTTGAGCTGTGTGGTAGGAGGAAGCAGCCCAGGGTGAGTGGAGTGCCAAACACTGGCTGGCATCAGCACATTTCAACTGGAGCCTGCTGACCCAGTGGCGGACCACTCTGGCACTAGATAGGGCCCTGGGTTGGGATGCAGTGGAGTGGGTGGGCCTGTGTCCCCCTCCTCACCACCATACTTTCCTTACCCAACAACCTGAGTGATTAACTACCATACTTGAGCTGCTCTAAGGCATTGGTGGTACCTTTGCTCTTTCATGGCCTGCTTCTAAACCTCTTGACAGGGCTAGAGACTTCTGGGACTGCCTGCCCCACCTGGGGGCTGGGGCTAATAGCAACACTCCAGCTGCCTGGAGGGATGCCACCAGAGGTTAATTCCCCACTGAGCTATCACTAGGAGGTGCCCTCCCGGCCTGCTGGAGACCCCGGTCACTTACAGCCAGCATCTCCCCAGATTATATAGGGCATTTGGATTATATTTTCAAAGGAGTCTAAGGGAGTTAGATATCCATCTCCCACTGAAAGTGAACAGAAGTTGGACATCTTACTCCCTTAGGCCACTTTGAATGTTTCAGCTTTATAGATCTTAAGCAACATCTTGGCTGGCACACAGAACTGAAGGTATTGGATATGTGCTCAAATTTCAGCTCACAGGAACAGATCTTTTAAATGTACCTAAGCACCTAGTCATGCAGTGGACAGCTTAGTGGGATTTTCAAAAGCATTTAACAGTAATTCACAGAGATATTAGGCCCTTAGGTAGTTCTGAAAATTCTACTTAGCACCTAACTGTGTCTTCAGGAGCCAAAAACCTTTTAAAAACTGCCTCATGGTCCAAGTCCTCCTCAAGGGTATCCATAGGCAGACCACGCTGCAGTAATCTAGCTTTGCGGTCACAAGGGTGTAGTTCACTATACCAGAGTCTGCTCTGAGGATTTTTATTCTTTCCTAAAAGATCACAGATTCATAATAGTAGGAATGGCAAATCATCTAGAAAATCTTTTTGTAGTTTACTAGTCTCATGCAATTTTAACAGATTGAAAAAAATTAGCATACTAACAATGAATTAAATAAAATGTTATGAGCTACAATCTTACAGCAGCTCTTCCATGTTGATTACAGCAGTCAGAAACTAAATAAATAAATAAATAAATAACTTCATCAGAAATTTTGTAGACTCACAGATTCAAATGCCAGAATGGGTCTCTGTGATCATGTAGTCTTACCTCCTGCATAACAAAAGCAATAAAAATCCCCAAAATAATTCCTCAGGTGAATCTTCAAGAAAAACATTCCTTGCTCAAGTGTCCCAATGGTTAACTACTCTTACTGTCGAAAAATGAATACCTCATTTCCAGTTTCAGTTTGTCTAGCTTCAATTTCCAATCATTGGATTGTGTTGTACCTTTCTTTGCTAGATTGAAGAGTCAAGTACTGGATTTAGGCACCAGCCAAGTAAACCATGGCTTAGTGCCTCATTTTACGAGAGACCTCAAAATATGTTAGAAATAACTAGGAAAATTTATCACAATTGAAATTGCTTTGGCTTAAATAACTTTTCATAGAAAATCCATTGGCAAAATTCTGAACTTTGACCTCCCAATCCTGATCCACATCCACACAAATCAGCGTCTCTTTCAGGAGTGCTGGACTACTTGCATCATCTAGAGGTCACCCAACCTCACCTCAGACCTTCTCACCACTTTGCCTGCCCCACCCCTCTGTATGCTATCATTTATTTTTTCATTACACTTTCTGTCGTAACATAATCCACTTTTTTTCCCTTTACTTTTTATGGTATGAGGCCTCTGAATCTTGACGTCTCCTCAGTCTTAGGGCTTGGCCTGGGAAATGTCCATTATTAAATATTGTCCATCCCGTAGATACATAAAGACATATTTTAACTTCTCTTGGTTAAGCTAAATAGATTGAACTCTTTCAGTCTATCAGTACAAGTCATGATTTCTAATCATTTAGTCATTCTCATAGCTCTTTGCTGAACTCTCTCCAGTACTTGCATGAGGTGATTTAGAAGATACTACTTCTTTTTAAAATCTTTTTACTATGTTAATATTTATGATAAAATAAAGTGAACAATGTAATCTTTGTACTGTGTTGTAACTGAAATTAATACATTTTATAATGCAAAAAAAATTCAAAAATATTAAGAAATTTAAACTGGTATTTCATTATTTTTTAATCAATACAGTTAAACTGTGAGTGATTGTGACTATTTTCTTAATCTTATGATTAATTGGAATTACTAATTTAATTGTTTGACAGCCCTAAATATTAGAACTATGTTAGCTCCATCCCTAAAGGAAAGACTTATAGGAGTAAGACCACAAAGCTTAGTTTATAGTCTAGTCATAATTTACATAAAAATGAAAGAGAAAAATGTCCTAAAACCTTATGGTAAATATTAGTCAAGAGCAAATTTTGTATTGCTGATCAGTGAAAATGGAGGGGGATGGTATCAGAATTCAGACAGATACTTAACTGTAGCAGCATGCCCAGTGCCTCTGTAATATTGTTTTTGTTTATGGTTAATAAGATACACGGAAACCTTCCTTCATTACAGCAGAAAGTGCAATGACAGATTATCGATTTGTGTTTATATGCTCTAGCACACCCTTTATTGGAAGTAATTGCATATTCCTTTGCATTTATAGACATCATGATTTTCATCTTTTTTACACTGAAGGCAAAATAAAGAGGTAGAACATCACTTTGATTATTTAATTTTTACCATATGCCTGTCCTGCTCCTGTTATTTAGGATTTCATTAATTTCTCAAGTAACCTGAAGAAGCAAGCAAAGAAAGCAGCTGAACTGAAAAAAGTTACCTTTCAGTTGAGTGTTTTAATTAAAACCAACACAAAAAAATTGAGAGCCTAGTTAATTCCAGAGGAGTCCACAGAGAATGCAGAGAAGCAGAAGCAATTTCCAGGGAGCCAGAGCATTATTTACCAAGCAAGCAGTAGAGTCAGTACAGGCAGAAACAGCTTCCAAATGTGACCAGTGAGGCAAGTTAGATCTTAAACAACAAATGTGTCTGGCTGTAGGGAGAGCTTCCAAATGTGACCAGTGAGGCAAGTTACATCTTAAATAACCACCATCCTTCTGTACTTAGATAATAAATAAGTATTTTAGGGAAACTTGTTCATGAAGCACAGTGTGATAGAATCAGTGTAGTGATATGAGCTATAATTGCAGTGGTGATTCACAGGGAAATGCCATAACTAGCACAATATGTTACAACTGGATCTAGGTTCTAGAGAACACAGTTTTCACAACACAAACAATTTCAGTAGACTTGGGCTATAGAATAAATTACATAGACATGAGCTTTCGTGGGAGAAAATCCTACTTCATCAGATGCTTTGAAGATGGGGGAATTTACAGAACTGGGAGAAAATAAATGCATGGAAATATAAGTCATGGGAACAGGTCACACTGCAACAGCAAATCAAAACAGTTGTAAACATTCAAACACTGGGGAACAGCAGATATAGGAAGATGAGGTCAAATCACCTGTTGTAATGAGAGAAATCCAAAATCCCTATTAAGTCCTGAGGCAATGTAACCGAATTTGCAAATAAATTTGATCTCAGCAGCTTCTCTTTGAAGGCTTGATCTAGTATTCATCTGTCTGAGCACAGCAATTAGGAAATCACTAATGGACTGGTCATGATGATTGAAATGCTGACCCACTGGTTTTAGAATGTTGTGATTTCTGATGTCGGATTTGTGCCCATTCTTTTGCACAGAGAGTGTCCTGTTTGTCCAATATATAAGGCAGAGTGGCATTTCTGACACATGATGGCATAAATTACATTGGTGTGTAAACAGGAGAATGAGTCTTTGATAGAGTAGCTGGTTTTATTAGATCTTGTAATAATATCTTTTCCACAGATATGTGGGCAAAGTTGGCAGCTTGGTTTGTTGCAGGGATATGTGCCTGCTTTAATGGTTCTGTTGTTAGGTCTATAGTCACCGGTAAGTATCTATCTGAGGTTGGGGGGGGACTGTCTGTAAGCAAGGAGAGGTCCATCTCCCAAGGCTTGAGACAATGATGGATCATCTTGTAGAATAGGTTGTAGATCCCTGAGGATGTACTGTAGAGGTCTGATTTGGGGGTTGTAGGTGATGACTAGAGGCGTTTTATTGTTTTCTGTCTTTGGCTTCTCCTGTAGTAGTTGACTTTGGGGTACCTGCCTGGTTCTGCCAATGCATTTCTTAACTTCTGCAGCTGGGTACTGTAGTTTTAAGAATGCTTGATAGAGATTCTGAAGGTGTCTGTCTCTATCAGAGGGATTAGAGCAAATGTGGTAATATCTTAATGGAGGTAGACATTTTTATTACATTACCAACTTCTGGAAAATGGCACTTCCAGAAATAATATATGAGGGGCTATAATTTAGGGTGTTATAAGGTTTGCAAGAAACAATATGCAATATCAACTCTAATGCCTGAATTTAGGAAATAATGAATATCAACTTACATTCTGGTTCAGATTCCTGTCATCTAATGCTTTATACTGTAGGAATCCAGTTCAAATATTCTCTCTCCAGTTCATATATACTGGGTAATGCAACGTATTTCGTTTTGGAGAATTGGCTTTCACTTTTTAATGTAGGGCTCTCAACTGATAAACTAATTTCACAGGTGAAGATATCATCCTTGTTAAGCATCATAAACCCACTAGATAGTTTTGGGCGAGTGCCAATGTTTTCTTAGAGACCTAAAAGTTACACGGAAAATCCTACAATTTTCTAGTTTGTGAGTGAAGAGCAATCAAGCTTTTTTAGTTAACCAGTCCTTCAATTATAGAAGGACTGAGAGCTGTAGAAAGGGGAAGAGAATGGAAAACCTCTGCAAATTTACTCTAAATAGCAATAGAAAAATATTGCAAGTTATATTTTGATGAAGTGTCTAATAGAAGATCCAGTTATCAGAAGAAGCTTCATAAGGATGCCATTTCCTAGTATTAAGGATACTGATGAATGAGTAAAAAAAAATAATCTCTGCTGAAGTCCAGTATGTTTTCTTTATATTTCCTGAACATACTTGAATGTATCAATGTAAATGACAGCAAATACTAATTATGGGTATGTCTACACTGGAAGCTCTGTTAAGTCGAACTTGTTAAATCAACTTAGAGTGTCCATACTGGAAAGTCTTGTCAGCTGCCTGTGTCCATACTGTCAGGTGGTAGGTTGACCCTTCCTGTGGCCAGGAACTCTGAGAGGGGACTTTAACGTCGCTTAAGTTGACTTAAGGGCTATTCCCCATTTATACTGGCTCAAGTCGACTTAATAAAGTTGACTTATGCACTAGGTTGACCTTAAGAGGTAGTGTTATTAAGTTGACTTAAGGAAGCGCTTAAGTCAACTTAATAAAAACCCAGTGTGGCTGCTGGGATCTGTAGGTCGACTTAAACTTCCCTAAGTCAACCTAAGGCTCCAGTGTAGATGTACCATATATGTGTGCAATGCATTTTAGTTATGTAATTATAAAAGATTTTCTGAATAATTGATTATTTGTGGATGGAGATGGTGTTCTACACACACTGGAAAGGTTGATTATGTTTGTTATAAGGTCCACCATCATTGCAATATCCAAGCTATACTTTAACTGTATTCTTTTCTGCTATGGGAATTTTTTCCCAGTGTGAATGCACTCCGTTGGAGTATGGTATGAACCAAAATTGAACAAGGCTTACCTTTCTTTCTTTCTTTCTTTCTTTCTTTCTTTCTTTCTTTCTTTCTTTCTTTCTT
>ML681998.1:3789953-3831681 GCA_007922195.1 Podocnemis expansa | reverse complement strand
CTTTCTTTCTTTCTTTCTTTCTTTCTTTCTTTCTTTCTTTCTTTCTTATCACAGTAGCAGTTTATCTTGCACACTTTGCCCAAGAACAAAGGTAATGTTGTTGATTTTTTTCCCCCACTTCTTTCAGTTATTTACTTTTATTTATGGATGGTCTGCCACTCAGAATCTCTGGTTGGACTGAGACAGATCAGCATGATTCTTCCTTTCAGAAATAACTTAGATGTGGTTTAAGTATACAGATAACCACCTTCTATAACAAACTGCCCCTGGCACAGTCAGCTCCAGCTGGAATTAAATAAAAGAGGCAAAAGCAGGTAATTAGCAGTTATTGGTGAGAAAGTTGCCTCTAAAAATGACTGAAGCTAGTTATTTCTGTAGCAGCCCTGAGGAAACAGGTCATGGCAGGCAACTGTTCTGGGGTAGTCTTGCAACTAGATATTTTCTCTGGCTTTGGGGAGAAGATGAACACTTGTTTGAGAGAACATTGCATTACTTGTTATGTTTTTCACTTTTAATTAGCATCTTCTCTGTATGCATCTCATGGCCTATTTGTATTAACCCAGGATTAATCAGCTGGATAACTGCTTTGTGTGTAGGTATCAGACAAGGAGAATGAAGTGAAATAATGACTATGTTTGGCAGAATTATCCCTTCCAAAAGTAAAGTTATCTCTTTGTCTTCCTGCCAAGAATTAAGAACATTTCTCTTCTCCGTCTTCTTAGGAATAGGACTTATGGACTGATCATTTTATTGCAGTGTGATTTGAGAATGTTCTGATTGTCAATCTACATCATTATAAAAATCATTTGTAGCCAGAACTTAATACTCACATTCCATCTACACTTAATATACCCTACCTACACTTAATATTAAAGAATTGCAAACAACTGTCTTTCAAGAAAGGTGACCATATATTACAACTAATGTCTATAACAAAGAGCTTAGCTCACGTCCAGCTGATGTTGTAATATCTTTTATGCTTTCTTCCCAATTCATCAGGATTTATTTCCATTATATAATGAAGTGTTTAATGTTTACCCTGTAAATTCTGTGTATCAAATTCTTCTGAGCACATTGTGATCCCAGAAGGCACCTGCTTGGTCAATGCTTGTGATAAAATGACAAGAATTCCCCAATGCTTGTGATAAATGACAAGAATTTTCGGAGAACTATGGTGAATACATGACTGAAAGCATCCTCTGCTGGGAGAGAGATGAATTTATGAGCTAAGCAAATATGTATTTCTTACAACAGTTTTTTTATCATTTTTTTTTTGCCTGAGTTGCAGAATGACTTAGCTCTCTATATAAAGTATATTTCTGATGTGGTATGATTAGTTGATCTAGGAAAAGCTAAATGTGGCTGTCTACAACCAGCAAGTCAAAACCAAGGTGCTGCAGTTGCTTACTAAATTAGCCATTGTGTACAATGCCACAGGCATTGAATTATAATTTGATGGGCCCCAGAACCCTCCTAATCTTTGGGCCCCCTTCATGCATGTGCAGGCCCCAGCCCAGGTAGGCATTTGCAACCGCTTCTCAGTACCATACACACTGGGTATCGCTCCATAAAAACATGGTTATCGCTCCATAAAAATACTGGCCCCAATCCTGGCCTCACATGCTGCCCCCTCCACCCCTCTGTACCTCCCTGACCTCAATCCCAGCCTTATGCTCTGCTTCTGTCACCTCCTGACCCTGATTCTGGCCTCCCAAACCACCCCCTCGCCCCAATCCCGGCTTCACACACTGCTCCTTCAACCCAATACCCCCAACCTGGCCTCAAATGCTAACCCCTCCACATCCCTACCCTCATCTTAGTCTCATTTGCTGCCCCCTCTGCCTTCCTACAACCATCCTGGCCTCACACACTGCCTTCTCCACCCTCTTACCACTAATCCCAGCCTCTTACACGGCCCCCTGTGTCCCTCTAGATGGTACTTGGTCTTGGCATGAATGCAGGGTACTGAACACAGTAACCTCTCATGGTTCCTAACCAGGCCGCTCACCTGAGCATGTAACAGCAGACAGAGCAGTTGTAAAGATTCAAAAAACAGATCAAGGTTTCAAAGAGAAGCTTCTGAGACTGAATTTATTTGCATATTTAATTGCATTGCTTCAAGTCTTAATAGGGACTTTGGTTTTTCTCCCATTACAACAGGTGATTTGACCTCATCTTCCTCTATATGCTATTCCCCAGTGTTTGAATCTTTACAGCTGCTCTGATTTGCTGTTCCTGTGTGACCTGTTCCCATGACTTACACTTCCCTACATTTATTTTCTCCCATCTGTAAGTTCCCCCATCTTCAAAGCACCTTATTAAATGGGATTTTCTCTCACAAAAGCTCATGTGATAAATAAATTTATTAGCCTTAAGTGCCACAGGACTGCTTGTTTGTTTTTATGTCAATTATGAGGATCCTGAGGAACACACCATCCTAAGAGAATTTCTGGGATGATATGGATGCCATAGTTTAGACACAGCATCCTGAACCTCAAAGACCAGTTGGCAGAAAAAGCAGATAGTTATGGTAATAGAGGTGACCCAACAAGAAATGAAAGGTTGTCTGTTAACTATTTTCATTTTTATTAGACACCGACCCTGGAATCCACTGTTTACTTTTTTTTAGGGGTATAGCAGAACATATATTTCCCTTTAACAAATACAATCTTACCGGGAGAAATACATATAACTGAACACTTTTCAAAACAAATATCTATTCCATATATCACTTGTGCAAAGTTGTGTTCAAGAATGTAATAACATTTTAGTTATAATGACAGTTTGCCTTGCATGTTAAAATGTGTCTTTAATTGGTAGTTTAGTGCAGAAGGCTTGTCATGTATTTACATCATCATTCTGAACTGGCAGATGGCACATGCATTCTGACTGGTACGTGCCCAAGGAATTTGCCACAGCTGTTGCAAGGATTTCCAGCAATATCAAAGCATGTAAAAATGTGTGTGTGGGGGGGAGGGTAAAATTAAACATTCAAGCAGATTTTAAGAGAATAAGTATTGTTTGTTCTGATATAAAATACACAATGAGCCACTTCTAGAAAAGTTCTGAAGAATAGCTATTGCAATAACTGAAGTTCTTCAAGATGTGCATCTGTCTGGGTGTTCCACTTCCTTTGTCTGAGGCAAGTGTTCACCATGCTAATTAGTATGATGTCAAATGGTCTATAAAGGGATGGATGGTAGTCAGTGATTTCAGCCCCTGGAACTGGGGGGAGGTCTGTCAGACTCTCAACCAAACCCTCAAATATGATATTTTGACCTGTTTATTAAGCTCAACATAGAAGGCTGATATAGGAGTGAGCTATATTTTGTGGGTCTTTGCCTCTAGGTGTCACACTATCTTTGTGTGTAAGGTGAAACCAAAGAGTTGCTCTAGAACCTTTCACTGTGTGAAAAGCTATTTCTGTTTTTAGGAAAGGGAAAAATAGTAATCTGGGTAACTACAGGCCTATTACTTTGATCTCAGCTGTATGCTGGGTCTTGGAAAAAAATCTGAAAGAGTAAGTAGTTTAGGATATTGTGGTTAATAGAAATAGGGACACAATACATCACGGCTTTACAAAAGGTAAATCATGCCAGACCAGCTGTTATTCTTTTTTTGGAGAAGAGAACAGATTTTTTTAGACAAAGGGAATGCAGTGGATCTAACTTACCTAGACATCAGTAAGCTACCGGATACAATTCCCCATAAGGAATTATTAGTTAAACTGGAAAAGATGGGGGTAAATATGAAGGCTGTATAGTTGATAAATAACTACTTAATGGGGAAACTACAACAGGTCCTCATGAAAAGTGACCTGTCAGGCTTCGAGACGTTACTAGTGGAGTTCTTCAGGGATTGGTCTTGGGACCAGTCTTATTTAGCTTTTTTATTACTGACCTTGAAACAAAAACTGGGATTGTACAAATAAAGTTTGCAGGCAATACAAAGTTGGGAGGTATTGCCAACAGAGAAAAATTGAGATTTCATGCAAGAAGTTCTGGATGACCTTGTAAACTGGAGTAATAGAAACAGGATGAAATTTAATACTGGTAAATGCAAGATCAAGCACTTTTAAGGATTAATAACAGGATTTTTTGCTATATACTTGGAATGCATCAGCTGGAAGTGATAGAAGAAGAAAAGACCTTTAATCACAGGATAACTATAAGCCATCAATGTGATGTGGTTGGGGGGTGGGGAAGCTAATGTGATCCTCGGATACAGATGAGGTATTTCCATTAGAATCTGGGATGTGTTAGTAATGTTATACAAAGCACTGGTGAAACATCATCTGGAATATTATGCACAGTTCTGGTCCCCTATGTTTAAGAAAAATAAATTCAAACCAGAACAGGTGCTAGCAAGGGCCACTGGATGATCCATGGAATGGAAAACCTGCCTTATGAGAGGAGACTCAAAGTGCTTGGTTTGTCTCTCACCAAGCAACGGTTGAGGGAAGATATGATTGTTCTCTATAAATATGTCAGAGAGATAAATACCAGCAAGGCAGAAAAATTAAAGTTCAACACCAATGTGGACACAAGAACAAATGAGTATAACCTGGCCCTCAGGAAGGTTAGATTTGAAATTAGATGTTGGTTTCTAAGTATCAAAGGAGTAAAGTTCTGGAATAGCTCTCTGAGGGGAGCAGTGGGGGCAAAAAACATAGCTGGCTTCAAAAGTGAGCCGAATAATTTTATGGAAGGGTATGATGGTGCAGCCTAATCTGGCAGTTAACTAACCTTGACTACTAGTGGTAAATATGTCAATGGCCTGTGATGGAGTGTTAGATGGGGTGGGTCCTGAGTTGATGCATAGCTGGTGAGTTTTGCCCACATGCTCAGGAATTAGATGGTTACCATATTTGAAGTCAGGAGAGGCTTTTCTCCAAAGGCAAATTGGCAGAGGCCCTGGAATTTTTGTCTTCCTCTGTAGTGTGGGGCATGGGAAACTTGCTGGTGGGTTCTCTGTATCCTGAACAGTTAAAACCATGATTTATAGACTTCAGCACCTCAGTAATAGATTAGATGCCTATTGTTAGGAGTCAGCCAAAAGTTCTGTGACCTTCATTGTGCAGGAGGAAAGACCAGATGATTACTTTGAGCCTATAAATGGAAAAATCCTCTAAGGTGAATTGAACTTCCTTTGGGAACCCAGACAAGTAAAGCCAAGAGGCATAGAACATAACTGTGTTGATTGTGGTACATTTTTCCACTGCAAATCTAAAGTGTCCTGTGATAGGTTCCAATCTAAACAACTGCATTGATTTGCTGTAACAGTCTGACCTAATCCTGACTTATACTTCCCCACATTTAATTTTCCTCCCATTCATCTGTACTTTTCCATCTTCAAGCGTCTGGAATTCACTGTAAGAATTAGCTTCAATTTAAAGTTCCTTGTCTGCTTGGCTAGGCTTTAAGGTTGTGGCAATGAAAGCAGTTGTGCAGTATGTGCACTTCCCCCAGCAGCAGACAGACTATGAATATACATCTAAGATAAAAAAATTGCCTTTTAGCCAGAAAATCAGTGTTTAAAGTTCAGAGATCCAGGCATTCCCAGGTGGCATTTCCCCAAGAAAGGCTAACAAAACATAGAATTAGAAATAAGTGCATGAAAACATATTTTAGTAGGATGTAGCAGACTGGGTACTGCTTCTTCTGTTCCCTCTACAGAGTTTGCTCCCCTGGGGGAAAAAAGAGACTCATTACACCATTCACTGTGCAATACTAATACCCATTCTCACATCCCAACTTCTGGCCTGGCCCGGCCCGGCCCGGCCCGGCCCTGCCCTGAACTACACTCATACCAGCAGCCAGTCTACCTTGTTTTGTCCTACTAGCCATACTTTTCTTGTTGTCTGTGCAGATCCAGACTATATATTCCTGGGTGAGGTCCTCAGCTGCTCCTTGACTCCTTCATTAAGCTGGGGCTTTGAGCTAGCATAATCACAGTACAGCTGTTGCCTGCTCTGCCCTAGCCGCTTAGGCTCAGGCTAACAGGCAGGTGAGGGATTTAACTATTCCTGATCTGCTACAGGACAAAAGAAAAAAAAAAGTAGGAAAATATCTAACTAATTTAACTACCAAATTATACTGCTAATTGTATATCTAAAGATAAGTCATGCAGAAGTTGTGCTTGTGACTCTAACTCAGGCCAAGGGCAATTGAGAAGGAACTGAGGGGGAGTTGGTCACACAGCAGTTGTCAGTCATTGCTGATCCTGTGAGACAGGGAGGGTCATGTGCAGCCCAACTACTCACAGTGGTCAAAATTCTCTGACCAGAGGCACAGGGGCTCAATTACCTGAAGTGGGATACAGGAACATCAGTCAAAGAAGAACTTACACCTATTTCTTGTAGGTAACAAGGGGACTTGTCCTCTGATAATGTAAAATATATATTTTTATGTGGTATGTCAGGGTGGAAGGCTTTCTTATCTGTGTTGTTCTGTTGCTGCCATGTATGTAAGTTTGCCTGTAGGTGTGTCTCTGTATGAATGTTCCCTCAGGATTACCCCTGGCTCAAATCTCTAAGTGGGTATTTTGTTAGTCCAGTGATCTCAAGCCTGGGTTGGATCTCTAAGTAGGGACTGAGTTGGTCTGGTGATCCTAAACTGAGGTGTTCCTTTGGTTAATGCTCTGGGTTACCTTTAGCTCAAAACTCTGGGGAGAATTCAGTTAGCTCAGTGATTTGGAGCCAAGGCATACTGTGTGATCAGGAAGTAAACTGAGGTAACATAATTGAATAAACCAACACAACTATGGATCATCATAAAAAAAAAAGGTGTTAGGCTAGGCTTTATTGAAACATAGCACAATGGTCAGTGACTTATGGCAAAAGATATGCTGACAGCATTCATGCTCTCTGTGCAGTGGAACAGCTCAGCCGATGGCAAGTGTCTTCATCCCCCCCTTGACTGAGTGAAATTTGGGCCCTTATATTTATACCCTGCTTAGATTTATTGGCTCAGCCCCCTTTGGTGTCCAAATTTACCTTGATTGATCCACGTACCACCTTTTTGATGCAGCCCATTAATTTGATAGGTCCATGCATCACTGAACATCTCCATCCATCAAGTTGTCATGGTTTAGCCAAAACACCATTTTTTTTTTATCTCTTTGGCACTAGGCCAGTTGGACATCTCATACCTTCAAGGTCATTTTCCACTCTTACTACAGCAGCAGCACACTTCTTGCCAATTTCTGTGAGATCAGACTGCCTTTGCCTGATTCCTATCAATTTAGCTAGTTATCCAACTCAGGGCCTACTGTTTTGGTTTGTTTTGCCAGGGTTTAGGTCTCATCCTTGATCATTTCTACTTGTCTTTTTGATTTTAGCCTTCTGCTTTCTCCTACAATTTAGATATAGCTATAATCCTTAAGGGTCTGGAAGGCTTTACAGATTTATCTATAATGAAAGAACAATTTATTGACTAGACCCACTAGTGTGTTTCTAATTAAATCTGTATTAATTATTACTGCTGGAGCCTTAATTCATAGGTTGCAGATCTCATTCACTCAGTTTATTTGAATATGGAGCTTTAGCTGCTGTCCAGAAAGACATGTTGATACCTCATGAAAAAGATGAGCCTTGGATCATATAGAAAATATTCTGCCCAAAATCTTTAGGATTAGCAAGCATCTGCTTGGATAGGTAGAACATTACACAATATAATTTAAAACCCCTAATTTGAATTCTTTCAAGTCGAGGCCTCAAAGCATTTTCAAAGCATCTAACAAAATGGGATTTTCTCCCATGAAAACTCATGTGATAAATAAATTTGTTAGTCCTTAAAAGTGCTAGTGGATTTCTTATGAGTTCTGATAAGAGATCATATATTTTAGCATATCAAGATATTCTGTTAACTTCATTTTCTATTCAAGTGACTAAGAGGATTTTATAGATAACACTAGTTCTTGCAACAAATCTTAAAAACGAATAAGTGGTAAATCTGAAATTCCTGAATGTCAGTATACGCCCTTTTATACATTTTTAATGAGATGATGGGCTTTTCACAGCAGCCAGTCACCAAGCAATGTGAGCTGAGAACTATGGCTATGTCAACACAAGGCTTTTATTTCGAAACAAGTGGTCATGTCCGAACAACGTTTCTTTATTTCAAAATGACGGGACACTGTCATTTCAAAATAAGGTCCATCATTTTGAAACAATAAAACTTTGCGTGAAAGCTAAATAGCTGTTGTTTTGAAATGGTTGTTTCGAAACAGCACTGTTCGGACACATTGTTTCAAAACAACGGCTGTTTTGATTTCGGTGAAACTTGACCTTCTTCCTCCCAGGGTGCTCAGGGACCAGGAAGTGCCCTGTGACACTGGTGCCTCATGCCTGCAGGCAGCGAGCAGTATGGCCCAGGCTCGAGGTGCTGGAGCACAGGGGTGACGCTGGGTGCCTGTGTGGTCCCAGGAAGAGACCCTGTGCCTCCTGCAGATCTGGGCTAGGGAGGACATCTGTGCCAGGTTCCAGACATGTCACAGAAATGTTGACGTGTACTGGGACATTGCTGAGGCCCTGTCTGCTGTGGGCTACAAGCGCACCAGGACTACGCCTGAGCCAGGGAGGCTAGGCAGCTCCAGGGGCCAGGGGCCAGCTGTTGCCACCAGCTGCCCCTTCTTTGAGGAGCTGCATGCTTTTTTGGGCCAGGAGCCCAGCAGCCTCCCTTCCCAGACAGTGGACAGCAGCGAGCCACACACCCTGGCCACGTCACCTGAGGGAGCTTCCTCAGAGCCTGAGGCTGCCCTCGATGTGGGAGACATCCAGCCTGGCACCACACCACTTACCAGCCTGGAACTGATCCCTGCCAAGGAGGAGAGGCCCAGCAGCCCTGAAGAAGAGCTGGAGGGGAAGATGGAGGAGGTAGCCACCCTGGAAGGGACATCGAGGTGGACTTCAGGAGTGCCAGTCGGTGAGTGTTTCTTTCTTCCCGGCCATCCGCCGTAGCAGTTCTGAAACATTCCCCAGTGGTCCACAAGGGCCTGCAGGATGACCGAATGGTATCCCTTCCTGTTCTTGTACTGGGCTGCCCAGTGCAGTGGGGCTTGCACAGGGATGTAGGTGGCATCGAGCATCCCCCCGCAGTTTGGAAAGCCCCAAGGTGGCGAGGCCAGCGGTTGTGTCCTGCAGCACTCCCTGGGTGATGAGGAATAGCAGCAGGACCGTGCTGATGGCGTGGGCAACCTGGAGCAGCACTTTGCCAACAGTGGACCTCCCAATGCTGAAGAGATGGGCAACGGACCTGTGGGACTCAGGAGTGGCCATCTTCCAGAGAGTGATGGCCACTCTCTTGTCCATGGGATGGCTACCCTCATCACCATGTCCCTTTGGCACCAAACCAGGGTGAGCTCAGTGACGAGGTGAGTGAAGGTCTCGCTGCTGACCTAGAGGTTTCTCCTCCACTGATTGTTGCTCTGGGTTTGCAGGACAACCCACTCCCACCAGTCTGTGCTGGTGTCCTGTGCCCAAATGTGCTGTGGCACAGAAGGGGGACAGGGAGCTATTGCTGCTGTGAGGGCCACTGAGACGATGGTCCAGGGCTCAGCTCCGGGCTCATCAGGCTCAGGGAAGGGTGTGTCTGACAGCAGGGCAGCACCCTGCAGGCTAGCAGAGGGTCTACCAAACACTTGAGGATGGTATGGGAACCTGGGAACATCCATAGCCATCTCTCTCACAAGCTCTTAGGAGTCACAATGGACAGGGAGGGGAGGTCAGTTTCAGATTTTATGTGATTGGCTGGCAACATGGCTGCCAACACAGCCCAGCAAGGGGGCCATGTTGCCACACCTCCCATGCTGCCCCTCTCCTGAAGCGAAATAGCATGTCCAGACACCAGACATGCTATTTCGCTTTGAGGTTTTCCTTATTTTGATTTAATATTTGCTTATTTCTATTTAAGTTATTTTGAAGTAAGGATTTTATTTCAAAATAACTCATTTCGAAATAACTTATTTCAAAATAACAGTTTACGTGTGAACACAGTCTACAACAATGTCTTGAGGTCCTTTTCTTCTTTTTCACACAGGCAAATTCCTAAGAGGTTCAGAGGATTTATTTTAAAGGCATGAATAACAGCTGATATAAGGATCTTGGTAGGATTCATGAAGGAGCTAAAGTGTTCCAAGGCTGAGCATCACAGCACCTGTCTTTTAGTCATTTAGGAAAATCACAGAAGCAAAACTGCAATCCACATAGCCAAGTCTGATGCCTATGTTATCTATACAATGAATGGATCTCCCACATTCCAGGGGAAAGTTATAGAGTGGGTGCTGCCTCCTCTTTCTCTGGCCAGATTTTAAGTAGTGGCTCAGTGGCCACCTATCAGACTGGGACCATGCATGCAATTTAGGTGGCCAAATTCCTCTCTTCTGGTTCATGAGTTGCACTGGAGCCAGAGCTGTAACTAGGGTG
This sequence comes from Podocnemis expansa, assembly GCA_007922195.1. Taxonomy (NCBI): domain Eukaryota; kingdom Metazoa; phylum Chordata; order Testudines; family Podocnemididae; genus Podocnemis; species Podocnemis expansa. The sequence continues at coordinate 3,821,258 of ML681998.1, read as the reverse complement.
GGGCAAACAGGGCAAAGACCCAGGCAGGCAATTTTAAAGGGCAGCCACCAGTGTCTGCCTGGCCTGGAAGAAGAATGTGCCTCAGGCACATTTCTCCTGGAGCCAGGCAGTGGCTGGGGGAGTTTCTCCTGCCTTTCCCAGAATGTCTCTGGCCACACTCACCCGGTGGCTGGGGAGGCACCCCAAAGCCAGGTCTCCAGCTGCTCTTGCCTGGCAGCGGGGAGGCACCTCCCCCCCACTGGGATGGATCAGGCTCCGGGTCAGATCAAGGCCGGGTGGGAGTGCCTTTCCAGCTTCCTGCCCTGTGCATCAGAACCTGTAGTTATGGCTGTGACTGGAGCTTACATGGGAGATGGATGTTTGGATGTTAAGGCAGAGCAGTAGTGGAGGCAATGCTCAAACGCAGAAACATAAAAACCTGGGGGGATGTCACCTTGAAATCTTTGTCAAGTGCATTTAGGCATCTCCTATTTTTGGCAGGAGTTTTGCAGACTGCATTAGAGCCAAAACTGGGAGCTGTGCACCTAAACCTGAGACTGCTGCATCTAAGGCTGGGGTTTAGGTGTCTGAACACCTTCACAGATCCCACACCTTGGGATTTAGTATAGGAATTTGTCTCTATAGGGACTTCCTGGAAAATTAATCTCTATTAATTAACGCTGTGTATTTGAAGTGACTACTTAAATTGCATTAAACTCTTCTGTGAATGCTATCATCCAGAATTAGAGTAAACTTAATTTTGTTTATTTTAATTCATTTCCAAAATGAATTAAGACAAATTGAATTTAAGGCTATTTGATTGTGAATGACAACATCCACACAGGAATTTCATGCAGTTTAATTAATCAACTTTAAAAATTAACCCAAATAACTTTCCAGAGTATCCCTCTGTAGACAAGTCCATATATCTGTCTATATCTATATCTATGTAACAGAGGAAAGTACTCATTACTCACACAAGTATAATTATGTGGGTATTGTATAATCACATCAACTCTATGCAGTGAGTCATAACATAAGATTAGACAGTGAACGATTTTTGAAGGAAAATGGCAATATTGTTTTCTGTATCTCATTGTTGCTCATAGTCCAAGTCCTTTATGTTATATTGTTTATCAGATTTGCTCATATCAGAAACCTTTATTTCTTTTATCTCCTAATCCACTCCATGCCCAGGATTGCCAGTGCTGCAGAGGGGCTTGGGAGTGGGGCCATGGGCCACGCTGGAGAAAGGAGGGAGCACGGGCCAAAGCTGCTGGGATGCCATGGGCCATGCTATTGGAGGAGAGCACAGTGGGTCTGTGCCTATACTGTCTGGTAGTTGCACAAAATAGAAAGTTATTTTATCCCATTTTTATTTTCTTAATTTATGTGTGCACTGTACACATGCATTCTGGTCTTTGTGTATGTGAGGGCTGATGCACTTGTAAATATTCTGGAATCTTGACGTTTCAGTGACTCTACAACAGTGTTACTTATTTCCAAGGGAGCAAACATGGAGTAATAGTGAGGGAACTGATTCTGGAACTAATGTCATTATGGTGCACCAAGAGTATCTGAAGGGAATTAAGGTTTGATTTCTGTTTACAGTTCTTTTTCAGACTACATTTAGTCACTATGAACTTTTTATCTGACTTCCACTCTGTGCCTCTCCCTTTCTGACTCTCAAATCCTGTACTTGGACTATCAGAAAAAGTGAAAGGGTAGAAGAGTGTATGTATGTGTGGCTTTCTACGTCCATCTTTTCTCTGTGTCAGCTCCATCCCAGATTGACACCAATTTCTACAGAAATGTGAAATACGTAGGGCTAGCATGAAATAATCCATTGAGATGTCAAGATCCAACTCCCCCTGCCCCAGGCTAAAGCCTTTAAAACTAAAGATTTAATGCTTGAGAAAGGTCTCCTTTCAAATGCCAAGAATCTTGCAGTTTAGAGAAACAGATAAAGAAATCTTGAGTTGCTTTCTTATTTTAGGAGTGAAGAACATGGTGATATTGGCAACTTGAGAGCATGAGACTGAAGAAGATGGTGACACAATGGTGATATTTTTCCCTGAGAAATTGTCAGAAGTAGTTTGTGCATTTCATTTAGGGGGAAGAGGAATGAACTTTGTTCACATTACTTCTAGTTACTAAGGGTCATACACTGACTTAGATCTGAGTATAACATTACTAAGAGTCCCATGTTGCATACATCTTAGCATGATACTTAAAGATGTAATTTTCCTTACTAATGACAGATGTTCTTTACTTATCAGACAGTTGAAGCAGTATAATACAGACTGATTTTTTGAAAGGGCATCTTATTCAATATATACACTAGCACTGAGTGTCATTGGTGCTATGTAAGAGTGAGGTGAATTGTTGCCCTTCTTACTCATCAGCAGTAGAATTATCAATTGACAATGAGCTGGTTTAAATTAACTAGAAGTAAAATTAACTAGCGCTCATTGAAATGTTTTGAGTTATCAAAATTTTGATGCCATTTCTAATGATGAATTTTAAAAAAGAATCTTCAAAACCTTTTTTCAAAACTCCTCACCTCCACTTTTTTTTTTTTATCCAACTCCTGTTATAACTACGGAAGACCAAGTTCTGTCCTCGTTTACACTATGCAACTTCACTAACATTAATGAGGCTGCATAGTGTAAAGGGGAAGGCAAAAGTTGCTGCAAATTTTCATCATCAAAGATATGGGAGAGGAAAAAAGAATAAGAGTAAATTTTTGGATCCCAAGTTGAGCTTGTCATGTTGTGAATACATAAAAACAAACGAACTTCTGACTTGTGAAGTGAATGAAGTGCATATTGAAGTTGCTGAGAGAAACTTATTCTGATGCAAGATAACTAGTCCTCTCCTGTGGCACTTGTTTTTAATAATCCCATGCCTACAAATGCTTATGCATTAAATAAATTTGCTAGTCTTTAAAAGTGACACGGGACTCCATGTTTCTTTTGCTGGAAAAAAAAAAAAACTTATGTGGTTACCCCTCTGGAACTTTGCACTATAAAGGAAATTAAAAAGTGTTAGTGGGCCTTACTAGAAGTAAAAAGTCAGGAATGACCTCAACTCTCTCTTGTTCATAGTGTGGTGGCTCTGCTGCCAGGTGTTGTATAATCCAATATCTGCCAAGGTAAAGGACTGGGTAAAATAGTAAAACTGAAACTGATAGTCCAGTCTCTTCCTGTGTTCCACTGAATGCATTCTTCTGTTAGTAAAAGCAGAAACTGTAACTCAGTGTTAGCTGATGTTATGCTTTACTGTCAAAATTTATGGGCTAAACTTACTTACCGCTCAAATTTTTTAATGCATGAATTTCAGTCAAAAGATGATGATGATCAGATTTTAAAGCATTAGATAACATTCCTAGCTAGTTCACATAAAATGAAATGTATCTTTTTTTTTTTTTTTTTTAAATGAGCAAAGTCCTTTTCAGCAAAGTGGGAGTGATGGTCTATCATGGAATTTCTCTCTCTCTCTTCACTATGATTAATTCACTGGTTTCTACTGCAGATATTTATTCTAGATTTGAATAGCTTTTTGGTGTTGTGGAAATAAAGAATTTACTGACCTGCACCTGCTGTTCTATGACACTGTTGTCACTACATATTCATCCTTATGCCCAGTTTAAGCAATCTCTGAAGTCCATGATTCTATCATGTCAACCACTTTTGAGGATCCACACAATTGAAGAGAAACCTACTAACTGCTTGCCAGAGTGATCTGCTGCCTGTCATAAGTAACACTGATGTCTCCGGATGCCACTTAAACCAGTCATAAACGGGAATAGAAGGAGGACGCCTCAATGAAGATTGTTGTATACCCATGGCATTTAGATGATTTCATGTGACAGGTAGAGGCAGATTCTGTTTGAGAGGACATTCCACAGTTGAATCTTGTTTCTCCTTTTGACAGGTAAGTTCCTATGCTAGGAAAAATGCCCAGTATTTGTGTTAGTATTATTTTTAATGACCCATTTACTTTTGGGACAGTAAACATAATAAGAATATATTTTTGAAAATGTCTAAAAATGTTTTCAAAAAAATTCCACTCAATGGTTTGACTAGAAGCAAAGATTACTCAGTACATCACATCAAAAATGTCTCCTGAGTTATTGAATCCACTAACACTGGCAAGCTGCCATCCTTCCGTGTCCTCCATTTCATTTCAGTACTTGTTTGCTTCTGAGTTAATGCTAAGGGCTTAGTTTTATTATGCAATAAAACATTATAGAACTTGGAACTTCTTATCCTACTGTATCAAAACTATACCAGGATAGTATGAACAAATGGGAACACTGTCACTTTGAATTTAAGAAACAGATTTATTTTAAGACAGAGATGAGAAAGGATCATTTAATTCCTATCAGATTTTACTTATGATGGTACAGTTCCTTCAGATGAGCATTTAACATGTTTTAATACTGATGTAGCAGGGCGAGTTGCATACTCACTGTGGACCTATGCCAATATTAATAAATGTTTATGTGTATGAAGATGAGGTGGAGGTAAGGGAGTTCTTTCCAATGACTTCAATGAGGTTTGGATCAGGACCTGAATCACAGCAAACATTTCCTTGTCCACATGTTCCTTGCCTAATTCTCTGTCCTCATTTTAAAACACAGCAACCTGCTTTAACTCCTTTGTTGATCTATGCTATGTTTGTTTCTTCTGTTCGTCTAAGACCAAAGCAATCACTTATTACAACTCCACTGTAAACAAAATAATCACTACAAGGATTTAGGATACATATGGAGCAGAAAATGGACATTTCCTTGGATTATGTCTCTGTTATTTTATGTCTCCTTAATATTTTAAGTACAGAACTCTCTAAATAAACCAGACATATTTTTAAAGAAATATACTTCGTATTTCAATTGAAAATTGACCACAAAGATGCTAAGGTTAGAAGGCACTAATATGATCATCTGTCCATAGAAGTTCCCCAGAATCTACAGTAAGCTATTAAACCAAAATCATTACTCCTTCTTGTGATATGCATTCTACTTATATTCTCATGTGACACTACAGAAGTAATAAATAATGAGCTGCAAAACTCTCTAATACATTATTGTATTACTCTAGTACTCTGCGCTGTGATGAGGATTTGGCCTCTTTCTGCTAAGTTTTGTGTAAACATATAGTAACATATGTTAGCTTATCGGGAAGGGAGGGCAAAACCTAGAAACTACTTCCCTTAATATTTTGAAGGGAAACTGGATATAAATAGCTTCAGAAAGTTATCCTCTACATTAGTAGAAGACTATTTGTATTGTTGTACAGGTTGGAGGCCTTAAAGCATAAATCTGGGGGCTTCTAACATGATAGCCTTGAATAAAGATAGTGAGAAAAATAATTTACAGAATTAAAATTTTGAGGGTCGATTATGATGGTTGCATGAAAACAATAGCAGTTCTCAGTTGTGTTTAGAAAAGAGCTTTTGTTGAGCTCAATTTAGTCCTGAACTATTTTGAGACAAGAAGGTGTGGAGGTTTGGGAAATCTGTAGACATCTCATGTTATTTATATGAATTCTTCTTACTAACTTTCAGGAGGCCTTCTTCCTGTATTGAAATTTGTTTGGGGAATATGACTTTCCCAGAGCATGCATTTTCAGAAGTTTGCTACTAAGAATGCAAGTACTTGGATTTAATAGTGATGAGCATGGTATTTAAAGCTTGAGCAGAACACATGGAGTTCAACATTCAGGACAACATGGATTCATTATTCATCTGCCTCGGGAGCTGTTGCTTCCATCTCATTGATCTCCTGTCCCTCCTATGCTTGGGTGATGGTTAATGATAGAGGTGGGCAATGGCTGCTGAATTATTTTGCTTTACCTTTTTCATTCAGGTGTCAGGGAGCACTTACAGCCTCACATTCTAGCAATATCACTGTTACAAGTTGTTCATAATAAAATATCCTTTGCTATATTTTTAAAAGAGCTTCCCTGCACTATTCAACTGCATACCTATTTATATTAAATAGTAGTAGGGTTTCTTTTTTAAAAAAATTGAGTGATAGCCACCTATGTTCACATTTGCTCATCAAATCCAAACTGGCAAGTAGTGCTATGTAGAGCACAGAAGTTTAATTTCTCAAAGGATAATGAGATTTTGAATTTTGACTTGATTAAGAATTGGAACAAAATCTGAACACTTCAAAATTGTCTATGAAAGAAAACTGCACTGGGAAAATTTTGTTGTGAAGAAATTGGAAAGTTCAACTTTTTTGGTTTACAATTATTAATATTTTGTTTAGTTTAAAATTATGAATATTTTGTACTGTATAATACAAAATCAGCAAGTCATTTTGAAATAAAAAATCATAATGTTTCATTCCAGAAGTGTCAAAGGAGAATGTTCAGACATCGTTAGAACTTTTTCTTTCCAGGATTTCTTCCAAAATAGCATATTAATAACAGCAACTTAGTTTTGTGAAGCAGTTATTTCAATAGAACTGTATATTCATAAAGAATATGATTTTATCAAAGTTTTTTCTGACCACCTTGACTAATAACACAGACCTACTGCATTACTCTCTTTCTAGTACAATATTAAATCATCAGAGAAGAAGGACTGTTGCCAAATCTAGTAAATTGTGTATTAGTTGTATTGATCATTAGACATTAGAAATGCCAATTAGCACTCTGTCATTTGATAGAGTCCTACTCTGTGACCTGATCCATAAGAATTAGAGTTGTTGTAAACACCCTAGTGTGTTCAAGGAAGTCAGTCATGCTTTAGGAAAGGCATTCTATCCATGTAATATTGTTACTAGCACAGTTAGCAAAAGCACAATCACTTCAATCCAGCAAAGTAGATAGAAATAATATAGAATGGTCAAAACATCCAGCATCTAATCATCCATATAGTCACATGATCTCTTGCAGAGCCCTTAAAAATGGTGAGACAGGTAAGCATGAGTGATCTGGTCTGTGCAATGCCAAGAAGATTCCAACACCTTGAGTCATGGAGAGCTCCGTTATAGTGTTGTCTGGCTGCCATGCAAATTCTTAAGAAAGTTTGATCTGCTTAATTCATACCTAAACTTAGTCACCTGAATAAATTTGGGGTGCTCTCTCCTTACTGGCTAATATAACATTTCCTTCAACCTCTTTATAACTTATTTGAATGTATCATGATAGTATTCTTGTGGTTGAACAACTGTGAATGTTCCTATCCTGCAATACCCCAAACAGGCATTAATTGCTAGTTTGTGATTACTGTCAGCAATTTAATCATACATATTTATGACAGCATTCTATATGGTATCTTATGACCCAGTGCTCCTGGTTCAGCTATTTATGGTAAACTTACGGTGAGGCTTTTGGGCTTTATGGTTCAACTTTGGCTAAGCTTTAGTCTTACAGATTTTGAGGCCTTGTATGCTTCTTTAATTCTGGCTGTAACTTATACCTATGCCTTATAGGTTTCATGGTTCAATACAAAAGAATTGGAAATTCTTTCTTTGTGCTAAATAGAGTGCATTAGGAGTAGCACTGAACTTGAAGGTGATCTATAGATGGTTCAAGACTGACTAATGAGGAAATGGCAAACAATATAGTTCTCATCCTGAATAAATTATGAACCTTACAGGAACAAATATCTACCTGTACAGGCTTGTTTTAATGCAGTGATAATTTTTCTCCCATTTTCCTTTATTTCTTCATTTATTGTCAATTCAATCAAACATTTGCTAACATTTAAACACCAGGCATTTAAAACTCCACATTTAATATTTACACTGAATCATTTGCAGTATTTTCTTTATTCAGACCTGAAAATAAAGCATATGTTGATAAGCTGAAGCAATTTTAAGTTTGCACATTGTTTTTGATGGATAATACCAGAATATGCTATAAATCCCCAGTGTCCCACAAAGCTTTGAGCCTACAGACCCCTATATCTACATGAAGTCCATCGTAGGACTGGGACTTAAACTGGGAAGAGTTCTTCTTTATCTGAGAAAATCACTATGCTGTCTTAACTTTGCTTTGGAGAGATTTTATAGAGATGTCAGTAGCCAGAGAAGCCACTTTAATTTCTTTGAGTAACCAAATTTTTCATGTCTGCTTGAGTGAACTCAGCCTATTTGTTTTAAGTTAAGGTCCATTACATCAGTGACTGTGACTTCAAACTTATGCTGCCCTGTACTAAATTCCACTGTAACATTAGGTATTAAATTTAATAGTTCAATAGCAAAAGTGCTTAATTGTAAAATGTAATATTCAAACTACACAGCAGGGCTGTGAGAATTTGTGTGTGTGTTGAGTGGAACAGATTGTTGCAAACGCCTTAATGAAATCAGACTCAGCATTTGAGCCCCTCACATTTTTTACCACTTTTGTTTGTTTTTCTGTAATTATTTGTACAATTTGTCCCCCCTCCCCAAATGATTGGACAAAAACAGATATTTTGGCATAAACGAACCTACTCATGGTGAAATTATCAAATTTGCAATAGCAGTACTCAAGTTACATTTCCAGAGAGGTAGCTGTGTTAGTCTGTGTACAGCAAAAACAATTAGAGTCCTGTGACACATTAAAAACTAACAGATTTCTTCAGGTATAAACTTTTGTGGGCTCCAACCCACTTAGTCAGATGCATGAAGCGGAAACTACAGGTGAGAAGCACTTGTACACATATCAGGATGGAGGAGGGCCAGTGTTAGCAAAGTCAATTCAGAGGGAAGATTGGGCCTATTCACACCATTCACACACCTATTCATGACATTCTAACCATATCAGCCATACCTTCAGGGCTCATTTACTTCCATATCCACTCATGTGGTATGTACCATCATGGGCCAGCAATATCCTGCTGCCAGGTACATTGGCCAGACCAGACTGTCTTTACACAAAATGATAAACGGACACAAATTGAACATTAAAAATGGCAACATTCATAAACCAGTAGGAGAACTCTTCAATCTCCCTGGACACTCAGTAGCAATCCTGAAAGTTGCCATATTTCAACAAAAAAACTTCAAAAACAGACTTCAGGGTGAAACTGCAGAAATGGAGCTGATTTGCAAGCTTGACACCGTCAGACTTGATCTGAATAGGAACTTGGAATGGTTAGCACATTACAAGAAGCAATTGTAACTGTTCACACATTCTCTGCCTTTAATCAACTGGTGTGAATAGGCCCTATCTGCCCACTTAACTGACTTTGCTAACACTTGCCCTCCTCCATCTGGGCATGTGTATATCTACCTCTCAACTGTAGTTTCCATTTCTTGCATTTGATGAAATGGGTTGGTGCCCACAAAATCTTACGCCAGAAGAAATCTATTAGTCTGAGATAGGGAAAATGGTTCCAATCCTACAAAGAGAAATATATCCTGAGAACTTTATGCACTGTGAATCAATGGGTCCATTCTCTGCGCATGAAGTTAGTTACATCCAAAAGTCTTTGCAGGATCAGAAGTTAGAAGGGTGTTATAAAGTCAGTGGTTTTCTCAAACAATATAAATAAATTCAACCTCAGCACAAGCAGCAGTGAGAAGGAAGCTTAGCAGTGTGATCATTTGGAGAACTCATCTCGCACAATTTATGAATCCTGTTGGTTTGATGATGTTATTATGAAATTGCTGTGCTCTGGAGAGGTGGGATCCACTGTTTGCTGACGGGGGCTGTGGCACATCTCTGTCAGACTAGGGGCAATAGCAGAGGCATCGTTGGCACCTGGCACATGGGGCATGTGCCCCGAGTGCCAGCGCCAGTGCCCCAAATGTGTGGGGCAGACCCTGCCTCTCCCATCCCCATCCCTGGCCAAAGGCCAGGGTCCCAGCTGCCACCAGCTGCCCCTGGCGGCACCTGCCACTCCCAGCCCTGTCTCAGGCTGAGCTGCCCATGTTGGCGCCCGCCTTTCCTGTCCCCATCTCCAGCAAGAGATCTGGGGCCAGGTGGGTGGCGGGCGGTGGTGGGAGCCAGAGGCCAGATCGGGCCCAGGTGGAGACTCAGGGCTGGGGGTGGGGCCCGTGGCCAAAGGGTAGGGCCCAGGCCCAGGCCCAGGCCCCGGCCCCGGCCCCAGGGTTTTCCCCGGGGCAGTGACACTTGTGGGAAATAGCTCCTTGCTAAACTTTACATGGTCACTTACTTAGGAGGCAGCAGCTTATGAAAATGGATTACCGGTAGCTGAAATAGAGAAGCTATTCTTTCTAACTTCTCTACAAGGAGCAGGAGTGGAAATCCCCAGCATAACAAAGCAACATAGTGATGACAGAAGGATGTATACACTTGAGGAACATATCTGTAGGTCAGAAATCATGGGGCAGGAGTGAGGAGAAGAGGCATGCTTTCCTAGCAGGAGTCTCTTGGTTCACTGTGGCAAGAGTCAAGACCATTGAAGGCTAGCTGACCTAGAAAGGGAAAGAAAGAGGGGCTTGATTCTGAACGGAATCAGTTAGTGGCAGGAGAAGGATCCTTGGCACACTGGAAGACTCTGCTCAAGCAACCCTCTAGAGTGGTAAGGAAGATGAAGCAGGGAAGTGCTAATAGGGGAGTTTATCACTTTATCTGACTCTGTCATGGCTGGACCATGGCAGGGTTTACAGGGCTTACAATATAAATTAATACAAACTCAGCACAAGCAGTAGTGAAAAGGAAGCAAAGCAATGTGATCATTTGGGGAACTCATCTCATGCAATTTATGAATCCTGTAGGCTTTATGAAGTTATTATGAAATTGTTGTGCTCTGGGGAGGTGGCATCCACTGTTTGCTGAAGCCCCAGGCCCAGGTCTAAAGGCGGGCTCCATGCTGCAGCCTCTATTGCCCTGCATGATCTGGCTCCTGCTGCCTGGCACAGCACTGCTGAATTGGCAGGATCTGGGAGACTTGGGAGGTGCTCTGCCAGCCCTTGGGGGGAGGGTCAGAGACCTGGGGCCAAAGGCCAGGCTGCACAGCACTCTCACCACACCCCTGGGCCAGTTGGTCCATCCCTGAGGGTGCAGTGGATGGATGCGTGTTCATTCCGCTCTGGGAGAGGGGCCAGCTGGTACATCGTGCAGTCTCTGGTGTGGCCTTTCACAGCCCCTGGTACTAGAGAGCTGCACCAGAGACTGCACCGCATGCCAGTCAGTCCTAACCCTGGGGGCAGAACAGTGGGACCAGGACCAGGGCAGGAGTGCCATTACGAGCAGCCTCTGGCTCCAGGGTTTCTTGCTGAGTGTTGGAAATTTATATGTGGATATTCACATATGTCTTCTGTATTCTTCAGTTAACTGACTGTATTTTGTCTATGTAACCCTTTGCCTAAAAGCAGTGACAAGGAAAGCAGTGGCAAGGAACTCACTCTATCTTAGTATAAGAATGTGTATCACCCTGTTATTAGAAAAGAACCATTGTCTCACATTACTTTACTATCTTGTTAGCTTGCTATCATTATATTGTAAGTCTAGCTAAAGTTGTTCTTTGATAACTTGTTATATTTCATAATTTGTGTATGAATGAGGAATGTGTGCATGTGAAACATCTGAGAAGGGCAAAGTATACTGTGAGTGGTCAAGCAATGAATCAAAGAACAGATTGACAACCTTTGGAGCCAAGGCAGGCACCCCTGGAGGAAAACGTCCTGAGATAATGAAATTTGTTAAGACATGCAACACAACTCCTGGGAGCACCTGCTGCAAGGGTCATTGTCGAGAGGCTGATTATGCTTCAGGAATCAGCAGTGATGGGAGATATCAGAAACTTAACACCTCTAAATAACTAGACCAGGTGAGGCCAAACTGTGGTTTGGGAGCCACATGTGGCTCTTGAATGAAAATTGTGGTTCCTGGAAGAACGTCAGCAAATCAGTTTAGGAAAGCAGCCCCAGCCTAGGAGTTCAGGAGGGGGGCAGGACTGTGGAGAGAAGTGCAGCATGGTTGGGGATGGTGGGGAGAAGTGCGGCATGGTCGGAATTTTAAAAAACTCACCACTAGCCTGCAGTCTTCTACACTGAGCAGCAGCCAAGTTTTTACTGTATAGGGCTAACTTTCATGATCATTTTAAGTAATTATTAGAATCTGACATTAGTAGGATCAATATTTTTCCTCTTTCTATGATAAAATTAAAATGTTCAATGAATTTTAAATTTAGTGATGTTGGAGTAGGTAAACATATATGGCTATATGCCTCAGTGCAGCTCTCAAAGGTTTAATAATCAACTTTAGTGGCTCTTGAGTTCCATAAGTTTGGCCATCCCTGAACTAGACAATGACAATGCAAAACATACAGAGTTGCATGTAAGGGAATTATCATAATTTTCTCCCATGAAAACTCATACAAAAAATAAATTTGTTAGTCTTTAAGTGTTACAGGACTCCTTGTTTGTTTGTTTTTCATACAAGGGGATGCTCTTGCCAATGAATTGTGGGTTTGTCCTGCTTCAGCCTTGGAGTCTTGGAATCGTGACTGCCTAGGACTCCGACTCCATCTCTCACAGTGGGTCTAACTGGCTATTGCACTAGGGTGAGCCACAGACGGGTAACTCTATAACATCATAGCAGGACAGAGTCTGTGTATGTATGTGTATGTATGGTTAATTTCTTAATATCTTGTAGCTTCAATAAACGTGGCATGTTGCCTTTTCCCCTGAAAAAGGTCTTGAATGCTGCTTTTGTACAACACCAGCACTGTTCTGCCTACAGGCTGCTGTGGTGAGGGACTGGTGCCCCAGGCCATGGGGGAAGGGGCGCAGTGGTGGGTAGTCCGGACCCCAGGGCCCTTTAATCCAGCCCTGGACCTTGTGTCTCTTTTATGCTTCTGATTACTGAACTAAGATAAGGCTCCACAGTGTTTGCAACCAGGCCAAAAGGCAAAATGGAAAACTTAGTTTGCAAAGTTTTAAATTGCTAAATGTTGTAAGAAGCAATTACCAGATAAGAAATAGACTTTATGCAGCCTTGTGAAACTGACTCTTGTTAATAAAATATATCAGAGAAAATCATTCTCACAAATAGTCATTAACAAGGAATGTAAATTATTTTTTGCTAACTAATGGAAAACAGATGAATTAAGCTCAGAACCAAAATGAAACCATGGAACGTGCTTGTTGTCTTAGCTATACGTTATGATTAAAAAGCAGAGGTTATGTAAATGGAATATAAAAGTAGCTATTTCTGCATAAGTACTGTAGATTTTCTTTAGAATGCTTATAGCCATGCTGAAACTGTACTACAGTTATATGCTGTAATCTTTGCAAGACACTTGCTCTGTATACAGCAGGAGACTATAAGATAGCTTGAGAAATACACTCAACCTGCTGGTCATAAGGTATTTTGCTATGCTTGATGTTCTATATCTTACAAAATACGTATGGAGCCAGTTAAGAAAAAAATCTGACAGAAGTATAGTATTAGCCAATAGCATTTATACAAATAAATATAATCATGTATGTTTTTGTACACCTATCAAATGTATACACGTTAACCTGCTTAACTATGAGAAAAATAAAGTACTATTATCTCAGTGTTAAGTATAAAAGCATTCCAAAATGCAAAAAGAAGATGAACAATGTTATGTAGGCATAGCAAACACATACTCTATCAAGCCCCAAGTAGAGGAGAATGTTTCTACAGTTTTGTTGGCTTCGAAAATGTTATAGATAAAAGAAGGTAATAAACAAGTTACAAATTTTGTTCTATTTACCTCTGGGTCTGTGCTAGTCTAGCAGATGTCCCTTAAAAACATGTTAAAAATAAATAAGTAATCCAAGGAAATGGTAAAACCTTCAGTCTCCGTGTACAGCGAGGTAGTGTGCAGCATCAAGACAGTCTGACTGCTTCAGCTTCCTTCTAGATGGGTTGGTGATATACATATACTTTCTGTCTCTATGATGCTGTAATACTCTTTGACTAATAAAGTTAATTAAGCCTAGCTATTTGATATCTCTTGTTAAGGAATTAAATCGAATTTCCAGATAAACAACAATGGTACTTAGAATCCTCAACATCTTTGTGCTTATTTATTTTTGCCTTGTTTCTCTGAAGAATTAAACTGCAAATCCAGAGCACTTCCACAGCTGGATGTACAAGAGAGGATATGCTTAAGATAAAGGGTAATCAGAGACGTCACCATTGCTCGTAAGTTATAGGCAATTGGCCTGTGGGGTCGCAGGTCTTAGGAAAGTTTATTAGAAGATCTGCACTCCAAGAATGTGCCCAGGAACCCCAGCAAGGGTCAGTGCTTAGACTATTTCTAGACTTAAGAGACTTAAGAGCACATGAAGCCCAGTGAGGTGGGCCCTAAATAACAATCTGGAAGCTGAAAAGGAGTTCTACCAAGGGTGGGATAGAGGGGGAGAAACATGGAGCAAAGGGTAGACAGATACTAAGACATGGGATCAGCACCACATGACAACAATCTCATTGACTGACCATTACACAGAGCACGGGGCCCTGCATAGGTTAAAGCAACCCTAGAGGCACAATAGCACACTCTCCAAGCCCTGCAGACGAGACTTTGTCCTTGCCACCACTACCAGGGATAAAAGGTGATGGGTAGGGACAACATGAGCAACAGTACCAGCTGGGGAAAAAGAGTGAGTATAGCTAGAGAAGGAAGGCAAGTAACAAAGCTGCATGAATGCAAAAACATTCTTACTGCCGTGACTGCTGCATTTGATCAGAAGCTGGTATATAATTCCCTTCACTATCAGACAATTCTTTTTCACCAAACTTGACATTATTTTATGAGAAGTAAACTGATCATTTATCAAAAGAAGAGCTCGAAATAATGGTCACAAATATACAGCTATAAACCATATTTTCTATAGAGGGGTGCTGGGTGGTATTGTCTGTTTCTTCTCTCTTTGTTTTGTGATTGTGAATGGGAGGTCAGATTTCCTTTTACTGCTAATTATGCCAGGAAGCCTGAGTGCTTCTAGTTGTAAAGAATATAAATATAGAAGAAATACAGAAATAAATATAAAAGTGGAAGAATATAAAGAATGAGCTAATATACTATACAGAAGTAGGGCAGCTATTTATTCCGAGGGGCACTATGCACTACCTTTACCTTGTTTTCATTAGTGATACCAATATTACAATGGACTTTGCTATCATCAATAAAGCTGGCACTCATTTTTCAACACGGAAGTTGCTAATATGATAGTGAAGCATGAGTCATCAACTTCCTATGTTATTATCCCAGACTAAGAATTTTGCATTATATTTGTGATTCATTTCCTTATTACCTTAGCTCCTTTCATAACAAAGGCTATTAATTATTTATGTAGCATCGGTTGAAATGAAGTTACTAACACAAAAAGAAGGAAAAATAAACAAAAAAGACATGCCATTTTATAATGTATTATATAAATTTCAAAAGAAAATTATGGACCAATCATATTATTATATTTTATAATTACTTTTAAAATTTAAGAAGCTATATTTAGAAGTTTATGTTGCCTTGAACTGTTTAATTTTTAGCATTTCTTTAATTAGATTCTTAAAACGGGAGTGAAATTTATATCCTGTTTCTGCTTCTAAAAACATTATAGATACTCTCAAGCATAACATTCACTCAAGCAGTATAGTAATCTTTTTGTCCAGTCACTTGGTTCCAGGCATAATACACTGGAAATAAGTATTTGTTCAGTCTATATTGACTGTGGGTATCTGGCTGGAAAGAGAATCATTCTAGTGGATTTCAAGTTGTTACAGGGGTGAATGCTGGAGCAAGCTATCTTATAATTTGCAACTCTACTTGACAAACTTTCCCATAAGACTAACATTGTTAGAAATGATCTGAAAGTAATTAATACATTATGAACCCAGGAGAAACAGACCATTTATATTCTCTGAAAATACTTTATAAAGAATGGTTGTAGGCCATTTAAATGATATACATTTGTAACAGGCATAACTGTCCTTATTTATGAAAAATAACATACTGGGAATATCTGCAGTGCAGTCCTCTGTTATATTTCAGATCAGTACATAAATCACTGTAGGTTTTTCCACTGGTGTCATTTTTCCCATCACCAATTTTGTAAAAGTTAATCTGAGAGGAAGGAAGCGGAAAAAGTTCTAGTGATTTCTGTATCTTGCCATGATCACACTTATCATCTTCTGTAATAAGAAAGTGAAATGTCTGCATGTCAGTTGGAGCTTTTTCTACTCTATCAAACAAAAATGCATCCTTGGCTCCTTGAGGAATACTTCTGTTTGCTATTATGTTTCCAGATCAACACATCATTGTAGGTCAGGTTTACTGTCAGTTGTAAATACAATACAGAAACAGCTGGAGAACTTACTCCCTTATGAAATGTACTTAACTGATTCAGTGTTTTGCAGGCAGCAGTGTCTCTGCTCTGGTTTGTCTTTTCCCTGGCCAAGAAGAGCATCCTAAGAGTGAGGTGTCATGAACACTACCCACCACAAGCTCCTACACTTCTGCTGAAGACATTTTTTTAATAGGAATACAGCATTAGAGTATGATTGTTTCTTTACTTACCAACAGCATACACATTTTTTGTATGTCAATTTAAACATCTGCATGGAAATTAAGCAGTTACTGTGGGAGGCTTGATATGCATTCACTAATCAGAAGCAGATATAATTGGATTCTCCAGCCTACCACCTGCAGGCCAGACTCTGCCCAACCAAGGGCTGTTATCTGACCCACAGGGTGCCTGGGAGCAGGGACCTGGCCGAGAAAGGGAATTGGGGAGGTGCTGGATCTGTGGAAGAGGATCAGGGAGGCAGCGAGGGGGGGTGAGAGAAGGGGGTCAGAGAGGTGCTGGGGCCAGGGAAGCATGGGACAAGTGGAGGTAAAGGGGTCCAGGAGCTTATGAAGTGTGGTGTGGAGCCAGGGAAGAAGGTCAGGGAGCTTTTGGGGCTGGGACCAGGTAAGGGAATCAGGTAGGTAGTGAGGCATGGGGCCAGGAAGGTACAGGATTACTGTGGTGGGGAAGGGATTTGGGAGCTGGTGGGGTGTGTGGCTCACCCAGAGACAAGGAAATAGGGTGGGGTCCTGCCATCCATCTGCATACTTGTCTGCCACTCCATCACTTTTCTCTACTCCCTTGCCACCGCTGGCCTTCCCTGCCTTTCCACCCCATCCTTGCTATGCCTACTATCCCACCCCTTCTCTGCCTATCATACCACCCCTGCCCAACCATGACCCTCACACTCTCCCTTGTCATCCCACATGGCCATCCTTGCCCTCCCTTGCTCCCCTGCCACCCCACTCTTGCCCTTCCTTGTCAACCCTGCCTGCTTCTGCTCCCCGTGCTCCCTACTTTTTACCTTGCCACCAGACATGGACACCCCTACCCTACCCTGTCCTGTCATACTTCCCATACACACTGATACTTCCTGAAAAAAAAATAAAGATCAGTTCTTTTCAAGTTTTCACAAAACATGGTTTAATTAACAAGTTAAAACTTGTGTACAGTTGTGAAAGTGACATCTAAAGGTTGCTGTAGGGAGGATGGATGTTATTTGAGAATTGTGTTTAGGTATAAAATGTAAGTGTCTGCTTTTACAGAACCAAACTGAGTTTGTAAAATGATGTTTATTTTTTGACTGTTTAAATTTTATTAATAGTAAGATCAATTTTTATGTCATATCTATTCAAAATTTGTTCATCTGCCCCCCATCAAGTGAGAAAATAATTGCAATGTGGCCCGTAATCCCAAAAGGTGAAAACCCCTAGGCTATAAGAATGGCCAAAAAAAGATGAAATGCTCTATATGTTGCAAAAGTCACAAAGAGTGGTTGCAACAAGTGACATTTTTTCTGTTTCTACTTGGAAATGCTTCAGTGAATTGACCTATTCTTAGGTAAATATTCAACTTTTAGAATGATCATGCAAATATTTATATGTTTGCTTAACTTCAGGTGAGACTTCAGCATGGTTAAATTACATATCTGCTTAAATGTGCAAGATTGGGGCTAGATCATCAACCACTGTGTATGAAATTGGGCTGTCAAATGCTTAATGAAAGTTTAAGGATAAATGGCACAAATCTACTTTGTGACAGAACGTTCAAAGTAGATGTGTTAGGATGAAAAGATATCACTGGTGAAAGACCAGTATGTGTATGTCAAGAAGTAATTAGATGTAACCCACTCAATTTTCAGACTGAGATGTTAGTGTAAGGGAAAAAAAAGAATGAATTAAAGGTGGGAGAGGGAGAGCAGCACAGTAGGTTATCAAATGCAGCCAAACTTCATAAAATTCACTTTGTAAAATGGTCTTGAAAAATGACTATTTTACTTCATTGTAATTTTCCATAGTGAAAATATTATTGTTAAGAAATTAGTTTCCCAGCTGGAGAGAGAGCTCTTATATTAATTATACTTATTATTTTTAGATTGCCAGAAGACAATTACAAGAGAGGCATGGTAGGTGCAGTAATACCTTTAATTGGTCCAACTTCTATTTCCATGAGAGAGAGATTTTCAAGATTATGCAAAGCTATGTTTGACATCTGGGAAAGGTACTCAGAATGCCACAGCTATACATCTAGACAAACATGATTGCTTCTTTTAAGTAGTTAACAGATATTTCAAGGGTTCATTTGAGGTAACATGACCAATTAACACTGCTCCAATCACAGGAGGGAAATTGGGGGGTGGTGGAAGTGGGAGGATGGTTAGTGGGCTACAAATTGTTGTAATAAGCCCTACATCTAGTTTCTCTATTCAATCCATGATTTTTAGAGTCTGGCAAAATTATAAGATCCCAAGCTCATCTTTTTAAAGTGTTGTGTAGGTTTCTTTTGAGGATGAGGACTTAGCACTTAGACATAGAAGCTATGGTTACACTAGAAAAAGTTCAGTCAAATTTGTTAATTCGAACTAATAAGTTTGACTTTAATTCAAACTAAACTCAACCTTATTAAGTCAAATTGACAAAGTGGACTAAGTCAATTTAAAGTTAAGGCGACTCAGTCCAGTTAGTTAATTTGACCTTACTGCCCTTAATTCCACCTTAATAAAGTTGAAATAAGGGTTAATTCAGGTCTATGAAGAAGAGAAAAGCAAACTACTCTAGTAGAAGCCTGTATTACAAAGTATGGCATTTTTTCTACAATTAGAAAGCCTAAGTAACAGAATAAAATCCAACTCAGGGATGAATCTGCTGAA
Source organism: Podocnemis expansa (assembly GCA_007922195.1). Classification (NCBI taxonomy): domain Eukaryota; kingdom Metazoa; phylum Chordata; order Testudines; family Podocnemididae; genus Podocnemis; species Podocnemis expansa. The sequence goes on along the minus strand of ML681998.1, from coordinate 3,802,176 downwards.
AGGAGAAGTTATAACAAGGTCCTAATTTGAAGGGGAGAGTGGATGGCCCCATTGTGTGGCTGCCTTATGTACATTGATAGTAGCACCGGTCACCAGACCAAGCAGAGAGGGCTAGCACCCCTTCAATCACAATATTGTGGATAATTTTGTGTTCATGGAAACTCATGCAGACTCAGGGAGCAGATGAAGTGAAGAGGTGAAAGTGAAACCCAGCGGGGCTGCTTCAGTTCTTGGGATTTGGCAGTGGAGAAGGGAGCAGGACCTGGAGGGACTTGGACAGGCTCAGCAGCAGACAGGATCTTCCAGGACCTTTCTTTCCATCCTGGCATTGGCTCTCTTCTTCTTCCTCTGTCTCAGCACTTCCATCTCATTTCTCCACCCAGTCACCCCCCCCCCCATTTGCTAGGAGCTCCCATACACGCACTACAGTTTTAGAGACTTGACATAGTTCCTGATTTGAGACAGGAGTATGGCATGTAGGATCACCATCTGCATGTTCCACATAGGTGATCTCAAATTAGATGTGTAGATTTCAGAGATGCATTAGAAGCCTCAAGAGAAAGGGTGAAAGCCATGAGGGATTGCCAGCCCCAAACTGCCTCCCTCCCCAGCTGTGGTCACTCTTCAATTTTCTGGCAGCGGACGTGTTTTATCAGTGGAGGGTCATCAGTGGCAGAGGTGTCCAAAGATAGGTCCCAAGGAAAAAAGTTTGACAACCAGTGGCTTAAGGGTGGCTGAGAAACCAGACCCAGCACTCCTGTTCCACCCCTCCCTACCCTGAGCCAGCAACTCCAGGCTGGTCGGGGGGGGGGGCTGGGCTCTACTCTCTCGCCCCACCTCTGGGCTGGCCCTTCCCACCCCCAGGGTGAAGCTGGCCCAGAGTGAAGGCTAGGTTCCACAGATTGTGATAGGTATGTGTAGGTCCCAAGGATCTTGAACCACAATGGCCTGATCCTGTGAGATGCTCCTGATCAAGAGAGAAGCTTCCAGACTACAACTTGGAGAGATATGGAAGAAGTCACATAATGGCTCTTGCCTCTGTCCCCTGCAGCTGGCCCTAAATTTAGGCTCTCCTCCCTTGAAAGAGCAGCAATTTGAGGGTCTCCTGAAAAAGGGAAAGGAGATGGCACACCACAGGGTAACCAAAACAAACTTTTGTTTTGTTTTGTTTTACGACTCTGATGTTGGTTGTTATTTTATGTATGATATGCATATTACCCAGCACGTAGCAGAAGCATGCCTGGAAAGCATAAAACCTTTTCTGAGGTAAATGTTCAAAATGAATGTTTTAATATCATTAAAAAATAAAGGCAATTGCCTTATTCCTCTTCACTGAAATCAGGCTAGTAGGACCAAAGACAATACTTTGGATAGTATTTATCTCAAGAGTACTCAGAAAAACCAAGTGCAACACTTATTGTAATAGCTTTAACATATGCTATGTGTATGCAACCCACTGGAAAGAAGTGCATGTTACTAGTCTCCCTCTACAACTAGCCTGGAATTTATTCAATGACAAAGATCTTGTCTGATGCACAAGGAATGGAACTGGGGATCTTCAAAAATAAAAGTTTGAGCAAACAAAGCAATTACTGCAATCACTCTTTTACATCCCAGTCCTACAAACACATATGCATCTGCTTAACTTTGAATGCATGTGTAGTCCCATTGCTCCACATGTGTGTAAACCATAAATATTTGAAAGATCAGAACCTTAACGTCCAAGGAATTGAAATAATCTGTGACAAATATTCCAGAGGGGTGGAATGATTCAAGAAAAAGCAACAACTTGAATACTGGGATCCTGCCAGCAAAAGTTTGTAAATTCTGCATGCTTGCTAAAGATAAACTAGAATCTGATGAAAATAGATCAGCATGTACCATGTAACATGAGAATGACATGCTGGCCAAAATTAAGCAGCTATTTCAAGTTTGTCTACACTGTTACAGGACTGACAAATAAAATTACATCTAGAAGAAATTCACCTACCCTGGACATAGTTGTTTATTTACTCCAGACTTCTAAGCTGAATTAGAGAAATGAAGCAAAACCTACAACAATAACAACAACACCCCCCCCACACACACTCTTCTAGTAGCAGAATATTACTAAAAGTAGAAGAAATTAGGCATGGTCTGCTATACCCAATTCATCTATCAGTTAGCAAGGTCAAATGATTTCCTGAAATAGGCCTTTAAAAGTTGTCAGGAGGAGAGCTCCAAGATGCAAATTTGAAAAGTAGTAGTCATTATACTTTAGTCCATTCAGTTAATCAATCTATTTTCACACATACTGAAACCTTTTTATTTCATCTTTGTATAAAAGATGAGTATAAAGAGTAATATAACATCTTTTTATCCCAGTTCTGTACAGTCTGTGGGATCCATATTCAAACTTCAATAATGAAATGAAGAGAATGGAGCATGAGAAATTTAAGGACGGAGTATTGTATCAGTGTTATTGTCATTTATTTATGATGTTATAATTAGATTTGTGATTCCTAGCATTTATTTTTTGAGAAAACTAAACCCAGTCAAGTAGAAAAGCAAAGGAAATGTGAGGAGATTGATGTGAACTGTTAATCTGTCACCATTCCAGGACCTATGAGCCAGTAAATGCAATTGCCACACTTTCAGACCTTGGATCCAGCAAAGCACTTAAATGTGTGAGTGGTCCCTTTGGTGTCACTATGACCACTCATGCTGAAAATTAAGCATGTGATTAAATCCTTTGCTGGACTCAGACTTTAATTCTTTATCATTCGCCTAGCTGCATACAGAATTTGGTGGCTAAAAGCAGACCTGCACACAGGAGAAGCCATGCTCTGGCTACACCTTACTACCATTCACTAAAAATGCAGAGAGCTCTGTGGCACCTTAGGCTATGTCTACACTAGCAGGCTATTTTAAGTTGACTTAACAAGGTTGGCTTTAAGTCATCATGAGTACAAACTTGCCTGGAACGTCTAGCTGCATACTCAGAACTGCTAGCCCCTGCCACTGCTCATGCTACTCTGCCCAAGATATTACTTATAGCATGCTAGTTCAAGGCGAGCTAGCAGGAAAATGTCTACATAAACTGAGAATTAAGTTCCTAGCTCCATGTGTAGACATAATCTAAAAAAAGACAACAAAATAGATGAATGAGACAAAGAGAGGAGATGGATATTACTGGGATAATTTCACGTAAAATCTCTATCTAAATTGTTTCAGATTCTGGGCTTTGTAGTCTTTGTATACTCTTTTTGTTTTACTGTGCTTTTTGGGTCTTTCCTTTGGTGGGTCCTGTTACCATTACACCTCATTTGGCTATGTTACTGTGTCTTAAAAACTTTGTGCAGTATATCAGTTATCTAATGATATCAGAGAACTGTCATATAATGAATGATGGGCTGGCTCTCAGTGCAGCCAGCACAGACTCCTCAGCCTGTAGCCCTCTTCATTCATCTGCTTTTTGGTAGTCCTTATATTTCTAGAACATTAATCACCACAGAATCTTAGCCTGAGAATAACTGAGTATCCACAACTTCCTTTGACATCAATGGGTGTTTGGGAAGACAGTACCTCCCAGAAGTGCCCACAGTAGGCTTGGTGGGGAAGGGAGGGAATAGGAGAGGGACTGACTAGGCTGATCAGAGGTTCTAGTTTTATAAGGACATACCTGATATTCAGGACTTTGTCATATATTGGCACCAATTACCTTTCCGCCGATCCAGATTTTTCACACTTGCTATCTGGTCATCCTAGGACTGACTAATTCACCACAGCTGGCCTAGCCACAATTCCCTAACAATTCTTGCAGTTAGAATGGCCAGCTAAGTGGATACACGCAGAGAACAATCCCTGCATGAAGTTTATACATTCCCACACAAAACCACCATAACTGATGCCCAAACTTTTGCCCTAAGATTGCACACTAGTTGTGTCGGGGTCACGCAGATGCTCTATGTCCCTGTCCCTGATTCCTGGTGTGAGTTCTATGAGTAACTCCATTTACCTTTGCCCAGGGCACCAAGACATAGCTCTTCAGATTTATGGTGTCTCAGAACTGTTTCTGACCTTTCTGCAGCTTTTTGCTGCTTTGTGTGTGAGAGGACTTTCAAAGAGCAGCTTGCTTTTATGCTAGTGTGAAACGGAAGGTATCACACTTTCTATTTTGCCCCTAATATGGTCTGTGAAACTTCTGGCAGGCATCTTTTGGGTAAAAATCTCCATGATTTCCCTGGAAAGTGGCATCAAGAACTGTTTCAAGACTAATCTTGTGAGCTGTCATTATGCTCATTATTGTTTGCATTAACCTAGAGAAGTAGAAGATTAAGAATGAACCTCTTCCCTGCTCAGTTTGTCTTGGGAGAAAACTTCTTGTTCACATCAGCTGCCACTGTTGGAAGTCTTTTTTTATTTTTTATTTTTATTTTTTTTTCATTTTGACAAGAGGCACTTGCCTTTTAAAATAGCACAATATGAAACATCATTATAAAATGAAGCATTCAAGTTTTGATGATCTGTTTCCTCTTAATTGAAAATTCTGAAAGCTATATTTGTGCAGCTGGCACATTTCTACTCTGCAGATACCTAATAGGAAGTGGATTTGTTTGCTCCATGCTTGTCATTTGCTGAGGATAAGCTTGAGAGTAAAAGTTGCCGTCACTTTTCCAGAGACTTTTTCTGAATAACTTTTTGAGATGAGGAAAGAAGTCAATGATGGCTGACTCATGAATCTACAGCTGACAATTCTTACTTGCTGTAGATGGAGCAGTTTTGTCAGATAGTGGTATTTCTTACCACAAGCAATTATAAAAGGTAATGGGTGTTATTTTAATTAAACAATATCAGTTCAGCTATTTGATATCAACAACTGAATAAATCCAGAGAACTACTGTGTGTATTTCCAGCATGAGTGCTCAGCTTAATTTATATACTCAGATTTCCTGTATTTAATTACATTTTACACTCTATGTATAATTCATTCTTCTGGGCCAATTTCTGTCCTCTCTCTTTTTTCTTCCTTTTTAAATTGAGTGTAACTCCCACATCCTTACTTTGCAAATCAGATAGTTACCTGATTCTCTTGTTGTTTACTAGTAACATGCTGCCCTTGACTTCCCTGGGGATGCACAGATTGTTAGCCAGGGTAAAGTTAGCCTATAATGTCTGTACTAAGTTTATAATGTAAAAATTAAAACATCTTATATTCAAACATATGGCCTGTGAGTTGGATCCAGCCCGGTGATGTACTGATGCGCCCTGCTTAAGGTACTCAGCAGTATAAACCCTGCACCAGGAAGGGTTTAGGAGATACGTATCCTGCCATATCTGCAAGGTATGTAAATCTTGGAGGATGAGATGAAAAATGAGAAAACTCAGTTCAGAAGGTCCCAGTCTGGGGAGTGTGGGAGACAGACCTTTTACCTCCAGTTTCCATAGCACCACACAACAGACAACTCAGCTACCTTCACTTGCCTGAGAACATAGAATGATGGAACAGATGGCTGGAGAATCCAGCTAAGATAGAGATGCTGGTGCTATCTTGTTTTATTTTAGTTTTCTTTCCTTTGCTCCCCTAAGGACTAGGATTAGGAGTTTCACTGGAGGACAGAGCCACCATCTCCACTGAGAATATGAGGCCCCTAAGAAGAAGGTGAGGTAATGTGGGAAGTAGCCTAGGAGGAAAAAGTCTGACCAGATTAATTTTAAACATTTGCTGTCCCTGGACTGGTTCTCAGGTTAAAAGGAGAGCCTGGGTTCTCCTACAACCTCCCTGGAAAGATCACAAATACAAAGGTGCAGAAAAACTATTTGGTCAGGATTATAATGGTCAACTGGAAGACAAACACAGACCAAAGAAGATGTGGACAGGAAAGATGCAGAGTGGAAGTGATGCCCTAAAGGAGAGATTTGCCTCACTGGGTGGTACTGAATAAAAGACAGAATATATTAGTGTTCTCGCTACGCAAAGTCTGTGTTCACCAGTTAATCCCTGTGGAAAGTTTGCAATCTCAGTAGAAAGAGATTCATTGTCGATTGAAGGAAGTATGAAATCCCAGATTAAGATCCTGACCTCTAAGCCATACTTACAGATAAAATCCAGCATTGTCCTCCAAATTAATTTGACATTCCTGCTCTAAACAATACTGCTAGGAGAGCTTTGTTTCAGCCATATCAAGCGTTTGCATTTACTAGTGACAGGCTATCCCCAAAAAGTTCATAGATTTGGATCAAGACAAATATAAAGGTGAGGTTTCTTATTTAAAGTTTATCCCAACCATTGAACTTCCTCAGCAACCTCCTTGACAGGGCTCTTTTGCCCCCTGTCATGGAAAGCTACCTGACTGATTGAATTCAATACTGTGAAAGGCTCTAAACCAATGTCCCTCAGGGAAAGGGGGGGGGGGACAACCCAAACACCTAGTTACTCATCAAAAAAGCAGTGACAGAGCAAGCTTCCCCACAATGCTGTGCCATGACATGGGTCTGGAGGGAATAGCCATCTCTACTGTGAGAAGGTAGTTCAGAATCAATCTCCACTTAGCTTTTGACTGCTTTGCTGGCACTGCCAGTGAAAAAACTATGTTTTGGAAACATAGCTTAGTCCTATGTAGAGAGGAACAAAAAAAGACTAGCTTCCTCCATTACATACTAATAAGTTCCATAAAGCTTCAGGGAATTATCTCTGGGGAAAAAATTCTATTTTCAGTGAAACAAAAGGAATGAAGAATGCAGCAGCAATAACACATAAAGAAAAATCAAAAGATGAAAATCTGGAATTTCCATGTAATTTCCATGGCTTCTTGTACACTCATCTATGGACAACATGGCTGCCATTAGTATTTCATTCTTATTGTCTGCTCTTTGGTCCATGAAAGAAGGCTGTGTGGAATATCAATTTCTTTCTTGGAATTTTTGAAGTGCACACTGCAATGACATCTCCACAATCTTTTAAATAAATGTTATTCCCCTCCCTCACCTTTGGTACTTGGAAAGATCTGCTGCTGAAGAGGGTTTTGGGATGGGGAGGTCTCATCTATGATTCTTCTATAATGCTGCTGGTGGTGCTGGCCTACAACAGAGGTTCTGTTTCTTAACCACATTTTAGCTGACCTGTGGGCAAAAAGGGATAGAGAAGCTCTTTGTCATTTTATCTCCTTCCCATATCTGTACCTGAGGAGACTGAGCCACTACCTGGCTCAATGGTAACAAAAAACATATGGTAGATAACAAAGTTTTTTTACATTGCAAAAGACCAGAAAGTCACTCTTCGCAAAGGAAAAAAAAAAGATAAATGTGGTAAATCCATCAGTACAAGTAGCTTTCTGAGCATTCTTCTTTGAACCATTGTTTTAGGAGTGTGAAGCTTCAGTGAAGCCTTATGGGACCCCTAGAAAGATTCCCATTAATTTTATTGTGTTTTGGATGAGGACATATGTGACATTGGAGGCGCTAGGATCTTTGCTGAAGAACAGTTTCCTATTTCTTTAGTGAAAGAACTCATTATGGAAACAAGGTGTGTGAAGTAATATTTTACTGGACTACATTTCTGTTGGTGAGAGAGGTATTATTTAAAACTTCTGTAAGGTTGGAAGCTTGTCTCTCTTACCATCAGAAGTTTATCCAATAAAATATATTACTTCACTACCTTGTGCCTCTAATATCTTGAGACCAACACAACTACAACAATGCTGCATGAATTCATCATTATGTGTTGGTTTTTAGTTTTTGTTTTGTTTTTTTTTGAATGCTGATTGATGTCCCTTTTAACCAAAAATAGTATAGTCATTTTCCTCTGTTGTAATAAATGGTTCAGGGGGAATTTGTGATTCATTTCTAGTGTAGCACATTTATTTGAACAAAGTTGGAAAATAAAATGCTTTTATTTGTAGTATGAAAGCCCACTTGAGTGGTATAAATTTATGTACATATATACTATATAACTAAGTAATACCTAAAGGCTGCCTGTGATTAATACTTGTGGCATGTGTCATGAAGAAGGCATGCTAATACCTCAATACTAATACTGCAGAACCCTCTTTCCCTCATGTTTGCCCCTGCCACCTTAAATATTATGGCAAATCTACCCTAATGAAAGTCATTTTGTGTTAGTCTGCTTTAGTGTTAACCAGTCAGATGTTTTATGTAAAAAAGAATTCTGTTAAATGCAGGTAGCCAGTGTGTAAAAGATTCAACAAAACTATTCCTTTAGCCAGTGCTCTTTAAAGAGATCGCTCTTATTCTAAATTCATTTGTTTGAGCTGGGAACAGATACAGTACCAGATGGCCTTAGGTCATGCACCGACCATTTAAAAAGAAAAAAAGAAAATTCAGTTCAAATAAAAAATTTACAAACTCATAAATGGAAAGCTCACTCAAAGTATTTAAAAATGGAGTTGAGTTCTTTACCCATTGATAAAAAGAGTTGCGTTGGCTGGAAAAAAAATAATTTCTGCTTAGAGAAAAATGTTAAGGTTTCCTGATTTGTTTTAGTTTCAATGCTTAACCAAACAGAATAAATAGGAGTCTTTCAAAGTGAAACCTTTCAAAACTCTTTATGCCCCAGAAAATCCAACAGCTTGTTGTTCAGAGCAGTGGTTTCAACCACTATGTCCGAGCACATTACTGTGTCACCATATAGTGGTAACTGTGTCACAGTGAGCCAAGGAGATGGCTGGATTTGGCTGTGGCAGGGGTAAGCTAAGTGTGTCATGACCTGCAAACGGTTGAGACCTACTGGTTTAGGGTACTTTTCCTGATTTGACATAGGGACTTGAACCTGACTCTCTTGTGCCCCAGATGCGTGCCCAGACTACCAAATTATTGTCCTTCTCTTCCCCACTTTTCCTTCCCAATCCCCTGAAATTCCATCATGGATCTGAGAAACCTTGCTGACAACCCTTTTGATGAAACTGATGAGTTTCCATGAAACATTCACTTTTGACAAAAATTAAAAAAAAAACAAAACTCATTCAATTTTTATGAGATTTAGCAAAGTGTAGGGGGCGAGACCTTCTAAAATGAATAATGCATTTTATCAAATAGCTCAGCCAGCTTTCTTACAAAACAAGGAGTGCTTGTTCTTTAACTAATTCTTTCTTTTTAAAAGGTCAGTTTTTCTTTGCCCTTCACACTAAACCACGTATTTGTTTCTTTATCTGGTTTTTTTAAATGAAGTTCTCTATAATTTCATTGTAATGATATAGCAAATGGACAAAATACTTTCTACTTCCTCAAAATAATTTTCAGTAGCTGATTACTGACAAAGGAATAGATCTATTTATAACTATATAAATCAGAAGCACTCTGAATTTATACAATGACTTTAGTTTACTAGTGAGCAATTGCCAACTTAAAAATGTGTTAAGATATCTGAAGAATGCCTGTTACTTGATTTTTGATTTACTAATTCTAATGGTTTTTGGTCCAAAAAAGACCTAAACTTTTCTATGCCTTTTCTAAGGCTTTCATTTTGGAGGTGAAAATGTCTTTGTTAACATGAAATGACGGGAAAAACTGTGCACTGGGGTACAATCCTCTTTTGCATAGCTCTAATATTGACAATACCTCACTGGCTGCCACATGGCTCTAATCATTACTATTTGTGAGGTATCCCTGAATGCAGAAGTAATTTAGGAATATACAAGCTGTTCATTTTCACACCTCTGTCAAACTCTATTTACACTTCCTGATGCTGATTAGTCAGAAAATAGGGCTAAAGAAGGATACAACTTAGGGCAGGTCTAGACTGCCTGTCCTTTTTGGCAGGACTGAACTTCCTGAATGGCTGAGCGGGTCTTCAAAGGCCCAAGTACTTAATCAGGAACTTGAACTGATGGTGGTAGATTTGCTGCCGTAAGTGAAAACTAGTCCTTAGGCCCTGCACCTTGAACATGTACTGTAGGCAAGGTCAGCTCGACCCATGAACAAATAAAGCAGTGACTGGGGGCACCACTGCCTTTGGGGCTCTGCGTGGAGGGCAGAGCAGGCTGTTTCAGAAGCTGGACCCACACTTCTACCCCTCCCTGAGCTGCCACTCCACCCCTTTGGGCAGGTTGGTTGGCTGAGGACCATCCCTTGAGTAGCCAGAGGGCATACAACGACTGCTTGGGACCAGCTGCACATGAAAGGCTAGAATGGACTGACTCAGGAGTGAGTGGGCACTTGGCAAAGTGGGGCACATCAGGGTTCAGGAGTGGGAATTGCAGGGGGAAGCACAGTGGCACATCAGACCAGATGTGGGGAGCAGCCTGTCACAACACCACATGCAGGTTACATCTCAGTCTAAGAGACCACTCGCTTCCCAGATCACCAGGAGCCCTACATCTTTTATCAAAGACAACACTTGTAGCCAGTCCTCTAACAAACAATGTAAATGTTTATTAGCTTGGAAAAAATGAGGTTTTTGCCAGTTAAGGTAAGCAAACATATACACATGCATGAGTTGCCAGATAAATCCTAAAAATGATGGAGTTATAGTGATCTGTCAGGGCAGACCAAAGAGATAGCCCCCAGGATTTCTGGCTTCAGTTTAATGTCTCTGGCCTTTCTGAGTTCAAACAATCAAAAAGATGAAAACATTTCTTGTGACTATTACCTTCATTCACTTCCCAAGTCCATGGTATAGAATGATGCACATAGCCGTTGACCAAATGCTTTGTATTGTGATGGGCCACAAAAGATCATATGATTGTAACAGTCCTTCTACATGGATGGGGGTGGGGTGTGATTCCCATGCTTGAGTTCACAACAATTTTCCAAGTTCAGAAGCAAAACTTACATGTGTCCTTATCGCATGGAACAGGCATTACAAATAAGACTAATGTATGCAGCAGCTTACAAGCATCTCAGATTCTGAATGTTAAATTCATTTTTATAAGATTAAGAATTCTTTTTAGCAAAGCAAACATACAGGTGACCTAGTCTGCTTCCAGCTACAAAGTTATTAGTTCTTAGTTAATGCCTGCAGCCTGGGAAGGAACAAACATCTGGCCTGCCAGTATCACAATGGCTTCTAGCCAATGTATGAGAAATATCATTTGAGCTAAAAGGAAAAGATTCAGCCCCCTTTTTACTCCTATGCTATCCATGCCTTTACACTATTTCATTTTCTCATTCTCCACTCCACATCCAATGTTTTGCATAAGCCACAACTGGAGCCATATGTAGTCAGTTTAAATTGGTATGAAATACACTATTTTTCTGATTCTTTGGCATGCTAATCACACCTCAGACTGACTCCCTAGCACGCAGTAATCCTACTCACAGATATGTTACTTTTAACATAATGCATATCATCTCTAACTTTACCCCTCTTCCATGTATCTCTTCTTTAGCTGGGGTTTGCAGTTCAAATATGCAGTGACAGCAAGTGTGGCTACTTAGAAGTGTCAATTTAGAGAACAGGTGGGAAGTGAAAATGGCTATATTTATGGAGTCAAACTTTTAGATAAATGTGGATGTAGCTTTGGGTCTCAGTTCTATACACTCATTCCCATAGATCAGGACTGATTTTAAGTCACACGATAAGCATATCTAGGCCAGTCTCCAATCTGCCAAGTTTACCATATCACAAAACAAATTTTAAAACGAGTAGGGGTTTACCTTTGCAGAATTCCTCGTTCATAAGGGGAAGCAGGGGTTTGTCAGGAGCAAAGGCAAAAGGGAGAGTAACAGAGCAAACCTCAGTTATACAAGATTATCCAAGAATGTGAGGTCTGTGAGAAATCTTATGACAGTGTCCAAATTGAGTCAAAGCCACATGGGAGCATTGCTAACCCAGTCTAGAACTGGGTGACAGAGACAAAGGAAACTGCTGTCAGCTCCTCATCAGCCTATGTTTTCTACAGAGGAGACTGAAACCTAAATGGGTTTGATCCTTCACTGACCTCGACCAGAATTCAGGCATAGTGAAGAATTAATTAAGCCCATTCAGGTTCAATTGGTAAAGGAGTCTTTTCTTCTGTGTCATCTATGATAGGTCATTCATCGTCCCTTCAGGAAGTCCATGCATGCACGTCCATATAATTGGTTATAAGACTGCATAAACATACTTTCAGTACACAGCAACAGTTTAAATGACCAGATTTCTCCTATTTTTACCTTTTGAAAAAGTTGTGCACTGCAAGGAATAAAGACTGGTTTGTGCATCATATACTGCAACACCTAGGCATGCCATGCAAAATTACACACACACACACACACACACACACACACACACACACACACACACACA
>ML681998.1:3707284-3789943 GCA_007922195.1 Podocnemis expansa | reverse complement strand
ACACACACACACACACACACACACACACACACACACACACACACACAAAGTATGAATGCAACTCAGCTTTGGATTTCCATGCTTTAGTGAATCTATAAAACAGCCTTAACTCTTTTTAAGTGTAGGGTGTTTTTTGTTGTTTTCGTGAAGCACAGAAACACAACAATCATTGTAGGACTTTGTTTTGTAGGCAAAATGTCATTTTTCATTTAATTTCTTTTTTTTTTGAATCCACACTTGTCCAATCATACAGAATAATTTAGCAAATGCCAAAACTAACCTTTCAGCAAACTAATAAAAGCTGCAGATAAGAACATGTACTTTTGCAGTTGCCTGGAAGCAATATAAGTGTCACATGCAGCATGACTTCAATATTCTCTTTTTTCCCCATTTGTCTACGAAATTGAATACCAGTGAATTGGTAATACAGAGTTCTAGTCTGCTCAGAATGTGTACAGATTTATGTGCATAATTTCCTGTGTATTGAGATGACAGGCCACATACTATGTAATGAGAGGTATATATACTGCAAAATGCAGTTTACCTTCAGCCTTAAAGGTACTCTAAGCACGGAGATTAATTTAGAAACCGAAGGCCAGATTCTGCATTGTACTTGCTGAGAAGCACAGTCAGCCCCAAAGAGGCACAGAACCCTGGGGCTATTCTGGCTTATGGTGACTCCTTATAACTCTCTGTCCTAGAACCTCATGGGCGTAAGTCCTCATCATTCTTCAACATGCCTTCTATGTCAGCCCCTGTGATGGGGGATCCATGGCAAACTGGCATAACTTCAGTCCGATGTTATTCTATCATGAGGAGTCTTCCCTTTTGTCCCATTGTAGGCCTTTCTCTCCCCACAGCAGCAGGAACTGACTCTTCCATGCTCCATTTTGTGAGGTCTTTGAGTCTTCTGTGATTGACTAGAGTGCTCAGTTCTCAGTGGCATTTGAGGGGGGTCGTCATCTCAGATTCAGGTCCCGTAGCAATATCCAAAGAGAGCTTGAAGATAAAGAACGGCCAATTGTGATTTTTCTGTTTAAAAAATGGATTCTTTGGGTACACTTGAGGGGGATGAGACACTGAAACAGACCCTGGGTAATTTGATTTCTTTTACTAACTTTATTTATTTACATCTGATTAGAATAAATTATCTTATTCTTTTTAATGTTCTAAGTCAAAAACAAAGAAATAGCAGAAGGTTAATTACAGCAAAAGTATAATTACAATTCCTAGACCTGTTCCTATTACTAAGCCCTTAAGTGATATTGGGCTCCAATTAGTACTGTTAAGCATTATCCTTTATACTTACAGAACCATGGCTTATTTATTCAATTTAGATTCAGTTTTGATTCAGATTTAGGTGCACCAGTCCTATCGCAGGTGGGATGTTTTGCTCACAATCAGCGAGCTTATCAGAGAAGATTTGTCACTGGGGAGGGAACCTTGGGTGATCAGTCCTCAGGTCGGCAGTAGATTTGAGCCTCCACAGACCTCCAATTTGCATGGGCTTTTTGCAGCCTTTTATCCCTGTTCCACAACTCCACTTTCAGTTTCTAGAAGGTACCGTTGCTTTGTTTTACCATATTTGGTACCTTTTGAGAGATGCATCACCACCTTATTGGTTCTTAGATTGGTTACTGTTTTCATTACTGACAGAACACTGTCACTCAGTATCTAAGCCAATCAGAATTTCATTGCCAAGCAGATATGGCCTTGTAAGTTTCTTTGCAATTAAAATACCTGTATAACTAGTTCTTCAAACTATTTGTGCAAACCAATTTCCTTGCACAATGGAATTTTTTTTTTTTTCCAGACAGAAAACAAGCCAGCTTCTGCAGCAGAACTGTGGTAACTGCAAAATAGAAGCAGGGTAAAAAGCAGAACAGAAACAGAACTAACAATTAAACTATTATCTATAAAACGCTATTTTTTAATTCCAGATATGTTTCATTGACATAAACTGTACCCCCCTATTAACTAAAATAAACGTAAATGATTATTAACCATAAATAGTACTTAGGTAGTATTTTAAGGACACATGATACTCTGCTCTAGTGAACAGAACTGAGCAAAGACTCACTGTTATCCTGTGGGCAGCAGCGGGACTTTTTGACATACTTAAGAGTGTGTCTGCACTAGTAGACATATCCCAAGCCCAGACCCCCACCCCCTCCCCTGTGCCAGGGCGCAATCCAGCTCCTGCCACTGCCAGCAAGTGGTTCTGAGCCTGATGCAGCCAAGACAGGCAGCTTGGAGCCCGATCCGGCCCTGAGCCACCTGTCACAGGCAGTGGGAGGCTCAGAGCTAGCTCCTGCCACTGCTGGCAAGTGGCTTGGAGCCTGATCCAGCGCCGAGCCGCAGCAGCTCTGAGACCTCTGCTGCGTGTGGAAGCAGATCGGGGCCACATCAGGCTCAGAACCACTTGCTTGCAGTGGCAGGAATCATATTGGGCCCCCAGAGTCAGATCAGAGCCTGGGGCGGGACAGAAGGTGGGACCCAGGCCCTGGCCCCCACCCTTAAAATAGGCTGACTTAAGTCTTAACTTGTTAGTTCGAACTAACTGCTCAGTTCGAACTAGAATGAGTACATTGTGACAGTTTGAACTAAAGTTCAAACTAAGTAGTTCCCCAACTAAAAATTTTTTTAGTTTGAACTAGGCAAAGCCTAGTGTCCAGAGAGCACAAGTAAATCAGATTAAGCCTCCTTAATCTGGACTAGTTTGCCAATGTAGACATAGCCTAAAAGTGCCACCAGTGACTTTTTGTTCATTTTGCTGAACTAGACTAATATGCCTACCCCTTTCAACTTTTTATAATATTGGAGCGGAGAGGCATATACATATGTAATATTGATGGGAGGATTGGATCCTTTGGACTAGACTCTGCCATGCTCACAAGAAATAATGCATTTTGTCATGAGCTCTTCCACTGATTTAATTGGGTAGCCAAAACAGAAAAGGTGCTCTCTTAGATTCTAAAGTGTCCTTTAGAGATGCAAAGATAAGGCCTCAGAGAATAATTTCTAATTGTGTGTAGAGATTGTGAGCTCTTTGAAGTTAATTATTTAGAATTTTTATATGAAGTTCTTCAAACTAACAAAATTCTGACATTAAAGACTGTGAAGAACACACCTAGAAAATGAACAGGTTAGCATTATTTGTTTCTGTGGGGGGGGGTTGTCTTTTGTCATAGAGAGGTCAGATTAGTTCCATTTCACCACATTACTTTAAACCTCTTTGGAAAACCAAACTGCTTCTAATCAAACAGTACTCTCAGCAGAACAAGATTATTTCTGGCCCCTTCCCCCTGATAATATGTATTCTAAAGAAGGGGGTGAGGGAGAGAATATATTTGGAAGGGCCAGTGTATTTTTTCTGCCTTAATGCCTTCACCCAGAAGGCACTTGTGCACCTGTGAGGTAATTAAGCATTTTTTCTAAGTAGATTTAGAGATTATAAAGCTGATGTGCAGCCATGTTTAACACACCAGAGGGGTTGTGAAGCCATGTGAGCCTCTTTGTATCTTCCTGTTACATAGTGGATTATTTCCAATAATGTTTATTTGGAAATTTACAACTTATCTTAATTAAAAATTAACTTTCACACTATGGAACATCAACAATAGATGAAAGATCTTAATTTAAACAAATACAAATTCCAAGTATTATTTTCTAACTCCATATTGCTAGTAGTGGAGAGGGTGTATTTTAAAGAAATTCCTCTTCATATTTCAGCCTTTCTTCTAAGTGGCTCATGAGAAAAGGTCCCAGGTACCTCAACCGTTCCTGCAGTAGTAGAGTGTGAATTATGCATGGGAAATTTCTTCTTTACCATTATGTGTAGTAGCTTTATTCGTATGCAGCTCAAAGAAGTTATCTGTATATAGAAAGTGAACAGCATCCCATTGAAACAGATTCTTACTGCTGGGTTAGGAAAAGTACCCTTATATGCAACATTCTAGAAACTTTTTGCTTGTTTGTGAAGAGTTTCGTCAAATACTCATATCCATTCCCCCCACCCTATTTCTCTCCCACTTGTATTAGTTTGCTCCTGGGCTGTGTTCACACAGCCTCCTTATTTCGAAACAACAGAGGTTGTTTCGAAATAAGGTTTCAGCTGTTCACACGACGCACAGTTGTTTCGAAACAAGTTAAACCCCATTTGGGGTTGAA
The DNA here is from genome assembly GCA_007922195.1 of Podocnemis expansa. Classification (NCBI taxonomy): domain Eukaryota; kingdom Metazoa; phylum Chordata; order Testudines; family Podocnemididae; genus Podocnemis; species Podocnemis expansa. The sequence continues at coordinate 3,785,773 of ML681998.1, read as the reverse complement.
ACAAACTCAGCCCAGCGCCCCCGACCCGCTGGGGGTGTCGGGGGTGCAGCCCAGGCTGCTGGCTCAGCCCGGCGCCCCAGCTCCGGTGGCGGGCTCCAGCACCCCACAGCCGCTCGCCCCCCCCCCGCTGGGGGCTGCACCCCCCTTTCCGGGGCTGCAGCCCCCTTTCTGGGGTTGCAGGGTGAGCTGCCGCAGTGGCTCACCCCCAGGGGGCTGCAGCCCCCTGGACCAGGTACTGAAATAGCAAGTTCATAGTGTGAACTTGCTATTTCGATTCCCGTTTTTTCCCTTATTTCGAATTAACATTTTGTTAATTCGAAATAAGTTGTTTCGAAATAAGGGTTATTTCGATATACGGTTGTTTCGAAACAACCGTACTGAAATAACCCGCTGTGTGAGAACACAGCCCTGGTGTTGCTGATGATGTTGAGGAATACAGATTATACCTGATTCAAGATGTGTAATGTAACACCAGGACAGTGGAGAAGAGACATGATGCACCCATGTATTTAGTCATGGTCCTGGCTCTGGTCCGCCCTACTGAATCATCACACAGTTAAGCAAGATACTTTCAAAAGTGTATGATAAACTACTCCAAACCTTTCAAGGATGCATAGCTGGCTGGCACAGTTAAAACCAAAGGGGAGAGGACAAGGAGTTGAGAGGACAAGGGACCAAGGTAGTGTATTGATTCACGCTTATCTCAGCTCCTGAGGGACCTGCCTGAAAGCGGAAGTTGAAGCTGTTATTCCTCTATAGAACTACAAAGAAGAACTGATATGAGATGGTGAACCAAGCTGGACATATACCATGTAAAAAGATGAGTCTGCGGATCTGCAAATTGTAAGCTTTCCACAGCAGATACCATTCATATCTATCTTTGTGCAAGATAGGGCAAAATCCTAACTGACAAGATGGGGCAAACTCCCAACTGTTGCTATCACAAGCAACAAAAGCAAATGTAGAATACCAAAGAGAATGTCACCTGCAGTCACATTTTCCTTTCATTCAGTTTTGCATTTTTACAGTAAAACAGTTACCAATCTTAAAATTGCCTAATTTACATTATAAATCAGAGTTCAGAAAAGTGGTTTCCTGTGATATTTTTATTTCTCCTGAATGTGTGCAACCTATCTGTTTTCTAGATCTCTGTATATTTGGATGGTCTCCCTTCTTTGCACCCTAGTGATGATTTCATGGAAGGTTTCTCTGTTCTGATTTATGCTTTGCAAAGGTTAAATTATTTCACTATACATGCTGTTGCTGCTTTGTAGTACAGTCCACAGACTGAACTCTGATGATGAAACTGAATTGTGCAACTGAACTGGCATAGTTGTGTGTGGGGGGAACCTTTTGGCTAGAATCATGACAATTAAATAAGGTAGTGATTTTAAAGCAAATTTCAAATGCTGCTTACACCTGTCTATTTCCATAAGCCTCCTCCCCTGGGCTGAATTGTCAGAAATTGTTCTTTTTTCTTTCTATATGGACCAAATTCTAAGACCCTTTTTCTTTCTCTCTTTTTTTTATTATTATTTTCATCATGATAGCTCCTAGAATCCCAGCTCACTGGAGTCTTAGGTCGACTTAACCTGCCTTAAGTCGACCTAAGACACTCTCTGACCCCATTCAAAATTTATTAAGTCAGCTTAAGTATTTGCTTAAGTTGACATAAAAACTCCTGCCCTGAAAGTCAATTTAAGCATTAAGTCAACTTTTGAGGGCAGGAAGGGTCCCAGGGCAGGCCCCCTCCCTGCCCTGGGTCCCAATTGGGCTCGGGAGTCTAATCTGGCCCTAGCTACCATCGACGAGCAGTGGAAGCTGGACTGGGTTCCTAGCCCTTGCTGCCAGTGGAAGGAGCCAGCTTTCAGGCCCCACAACTTGCAGCAAGGGGCTGGAAGCTGAGTCAGTTTCCCAGCTGCTTGCTACAGGCAGCAGGAGCTGGTTCTGAGCCTCTTGCCACTTCAGGCACGTGACTCAGGGCCAGATCCAGCTCTGAGCTGCTTGCTGGTGGCTTCAGGAGCCAGACTGGTCTCCTGGGGTTGGATCAGGCCCAGATCATGCCATGGGCTTGGGGAGGGGGCGGGGCCCAAGCCTGGCCCTGAGTCTGGCCCAAGGTATGTCTACTATTGCAGACACACCCCTCAATTGACTTAACAATGTCAACTTTAAGTTGACTTAAAGTTGACTTTGTTGACTTGCCCCCCTCAGTGTAGACATAGCCAAAGGTACTATTCTACTAATTCCTGTATAAGCCACACCACCAAACAAATAAAAAAAGCAGCCTGAGCCCGGACAGCTTTATAATCCAAGTAATCTTTTCCCCCTGTTTTTCTTATTCAAAACAGGATTCATTGGAAGTTTGCTTGTATAGCAGCTGCGGCCAGACCTTGTGGATGATTAAGGTCATAGCCCAGATGCTGTGGTCTACAACTATTTTTCAACTCTAGAGGTTACTGATTTGCTACCAACACCAAGGGTGAAGTTATATAAATGCTTGAAGGGAGGGTGTACTAAGAAACTACCTCCCACTACTTCAGGAACCAGAGAAGTTGAGTTTCTGAACTTTCCTGATGGACTTCTCCTTACTAGCATACCTCCACCCACCTCAGCAGAAGTTGGTTACCCCACAAGGCAAGGAACAAGAATTGCTACATTGGATCCATCTCTGAAAAGGGCCAATACCCCCAGAAAGCAGCAAGAAATATTCCATTAAGAAATTAAGTATTCCTGTTTAAGTATGGATAGCCCTTTTATCCAGATAAATGTTCACATTTTTTTAATCCTTCTATGTGCAAAGTTCCAATAATAGTGTGTCGATGAGTTCCACAAGCTAATTGAACCTAAAATATAAAATATTTCCCCTTCTGTCTATTCTGAACTCCCCATCTTTACATTTAATTGACTATTCCCTTATTCTTTTAATCAGGAAAGTTGCTGCCCCAGGATAAGACCCGGGGCACGGCCCTAGGCCCCACCCCCTTGGCAATGGCCACACCCCCTGGGCCACGATATGGCACCCCCACCTGATCGCTCATCAGGCTCCTGCTGCCTCCAGCCTGGCTCCTGACGGAGTTTGGGTCCAGGAGAGATTGGCGCTAAAGAGAGTGCCCCAGCCAGGGTCCCAGGTTCAGGCTGGGCTGGCCCAGACACTCAGGGCACTGGCGCTGAGACTTGGGGTATGTTCCCCCTGTGCCAGGTGCCAGCAATGCCCCTGTTTTTAATATGTAATTGGTTGACTGGAATTGAAGGTTCATGAAAGGGCATTCTTGTCATAGTCTCCCTCTACTCATCTCTTTGGAGTGTGCTGTTATTTGCACTCTATTCATATGCTCTGTGAAACCATGTGCTGGAAGAGATGACCCAGTGGCTGTGTCTACACATAGGCAGTTAAAGCGATTTAACTTAAAGCAATCTAATTGAATCACTATAAAAATCATTAAATCAACTTAAGTTAAAACTTAAGCAAAAAACTCAAATTGAACTAGCATGTCCAGGGGCATGACTTGCTGGTTAAACTGAGGAGAGGGGCACCATGGGAGGTGTGGCAAGATAGCCCCCTAGAAGGGACATGCCCCCACCCAATACGTGAAAAGAGAAAGGCACCCCAGGAAGGGGAAGGGCAAAAGTGTTAGATCAAAACAACCATTAAATCGAAATAACATGTCCCAACGGGGTTATTTTGATTTAGCAGTTTCAATCTAAGCATTGTTTCAATATAAAACAAGGTTTTATTGAGTCGCTATAACTTCCCTTATTTTGAAATGATAGCGCTTGTCATTTCAAAATAAGAAAACACTGTGTGGACCTAACAGTTTTTAAATCAAAATAACCAGTATTATTTCAGTTTAAAACCTGTATGTGGACATAGCCGGTGTTTCCTCTACTATAGTGCAGATGAACTTGCTCTACAGTTCAAATCAGTATGAACTACACAGTGCCGTGTCAACAAGTATTATCATTTTCATTTGCACCTAACCAGAATAATTTCATCCCAACCTACTGGACATAAATCTGGCCACAATAAGCCACATATTTTTAACCACTATATGCAACTACAGCAATGCTTTCTATTTGGAAAGAGCCAAGTTCCTTGAAAATTCTTCCAAATGGCACAGACTACATCAACCAGTCTCTTTAGGCACTGAGTTCCATAATTAAAGGCCTATCTGCACTGGAGCACAAGTGTAATTTCCTGCTCATATAGACGTATCATGCTGCTCTGATTAAGCTAACATGCTAAAAAGAACAGTGTAGCTGTGGCAATTTAAGTAGAAGGCCAAGTTAGGACTGTGTTAGGGGAGCATCTGAAACTGTAGGTATGTGTTCAGGGCAGCTAGCCTGTCCCACAGCTCATGCAAGCACAGCTTGATCAGATCTAGCACAGGTGCGTTTACTTGAGTAGGAAATTACACCTCCAGCTCCAATCAGACATAACGTAAATCAACTCAGGTTCCACTGATCCACTCACCGTAAACATAACTACTGTCAACAAATCAAGCAATTTTTTCCTACAGGATAAGGAGGAAAATCATGTTGTTATTTTTGTTTTAAATGTGTACTACAGATATTATTGCCATGGGAATCATAAGTAAATAGATGGGACAAATTGTGTTTTTGACAAATGTCCTTATAGATCAAAGGCATTTAGCCCTGGAGATCACTGCTTCAGTTCCTAATGAGTTAATCAAGAGAGTACCCATTGTACACATGAACATACTCAAGAGCACAAAGATTAAAAATAAAGAAAATTGGGGTTGTATTGTATGTATTGCATTTACTACTAGTATGGGGATGAGTACTACTGCTGTTACCATAAGTACTTCCTAGTCTATCATAATTCAAGGGTCAGCAACCCCTGGTATCCATGCCAAAAATGGCATAGGGGCTGAGCCTGAGCAGCACGTGCCACTGCTCAGGCTCCTCCACTGGCCCTGCTCCCAGGTCTGCGCGGCCAAGCAGTAAAACCATGTGCCACAGTTCTGAGCCCCTGCTGGCCACGCTTTCTTGCTGGGGAGTGCAACCAGCAAGGACAAAAAAGCTGTGGTGCATGGGGCTCCTGACCCCTGCTAGCCCTGTCCCCTCCTGGGCAGGGCTGGAGGGGAGCAGGGAGGGTCAGCCCAACTGGAGCTGACTGCGACCCTGGAGCCAGAAGCCGCCTGCTGGACGGGGTGAGAGCTGGCCCCAGTCCTAAACCAGAGGCCTGGCCCCACCCCCTTTTGGCCCCTCTCCCAGCACCCACTGGGCAGGGCTGAGATGGGGGCTGGCAAAGGTTGCTGACCCCTTAAAAGTGTAATTTATAATCATTACAGGACAATTATTGCAATGATAGGATTACACTCCACAATTTCAAGACTGCAATTTTGGAATACTCTAACATTTTGATATGAGATAATTTCTATTCCTGGTAGCTAGTAAATGATAAATTCCATGACATTCAGTAATCTGCAATGAGTTTCTAATAATTCCCATTGCCTTTTCTGAAGTTCACAAGCCCTAATTTGAAAATTGCTAACGACTGCTGAAAATGCACTGCGACCATTTAACGTCATAAAACAATGACAGAAAAGAAGATCAGGTGCTGAAGAGTGTTAATGCAGCTCTGCCAGAAGAGGAGGGAAAGAGGTGGGGGGAGAAAATCAAGATCCACTGGGTATAAAAGAAGAGTCATAAGTTAGTACCATCACTCTTTTATGCCAATGATGTCACACTAATGGATTTCTTTGCTTTCAGGATGTACTGTAAATTTCATCTATTTAGATAGATATTTCCAGGAGCAGAGTTGAATAGTATATTCATTAGCAAAAAAGGAAGTTTACTTGCATGAGCAGGGTCCTTAATTGCTTTATTAGTTAGAAGTACAGAGTCCAGGAAAAGTGCTTTAATACTGAAAGAGGAATACCAGTTCTAAAGAGCTTTATAGCATTCATAGCAAATAGTATATTAATTTTGTGGCCTTTCACTGATGGTGTAAAACTGGAACCTTGTAAGAAGCCTACCCCCTCCCTGATTTTGTGAGGAAGACCCCAGTAACTGTGACTTCTCGCCAGCCACTCTCAGTTGAACTTCTGCAAAACAAATAGATACTTGTTTTGAAAAAACAGTCATCTGTGGTTTTGTTCATGAGGAAGTCCAGTTTGCTGCTGCCAAACAAGTCAAAGAAAGTAGAGACATCAACATTGAGAATGGTAGGATATCTATTGTTTCCGAGTTAGATTTCCAGACAGAATCCATATAATATTTGCAATACATGTAGGATTCTGTCCCTACTAAAGTGTGGCTACATTTTGACATTTTTCAGGTGAAGAGGTCTTTAATTAAAAAATCCAAAACATGTGAACAGGAAAATCTAGAGTTGTCAGTGTTAGTGACAATATTTTGGCATTGTCAGAGCCTCTGAAGACTATTATGCTCACCTCTGCAGTCTTATAGAATAATTGTGAGACTATACAAACTGGATTTTCAAATTGTGCATACAATAAGTATGAACACATTTTATTCATCTGTTGAATTCCAAGACATGGCATAATACAATCAATGAAGTGTTAGACATTCAAAAAATGCTAACACACACAAAACAGAAATTCAGACCTTCCTAGGCATAGCAAACTTCTTTGGTTATTTAATTGAGAACTTGCTAGGCATAGAAAACTTCCTTGGTTATTTTAATTCCAAACCAGAAAACTGTCACAGAGCCTCTTATCTCCAGCCAAGAGAAGTTAAGCATGGGCAGTTGTGTAGGAGGCTTGGATGAAGAGTGCCATATAACTTACTTAACTTTCCACTGTAACCATGAGTGATTTGAGAAATCTAGTTTTAGAGATGAACTAGACACTGAGTGATTATTTTCAACTTTAATTTGTATGTCATTCCTGCATATACAGTTCGGTATCCCTGGCTATATCTACACTAGCAAATTAGTTCGAATTAAGGAACCTTAATTTAGACTAATTTGAGCCCTGCCTCCACTAGGCTTTGCCTAGTTCAAACTAAACTTTTTTTTTTTTTTTAGTTTGAACTAAGGAAAGCTTAGTTCCAACTAACAAAATGTGACTAGTTCAAACTAACTTCGAACTAAGCAAGTCCAAACTAAGCTTTTAGGTGTAGACATAGCCCCTGTGCACATGTATGTAATATGTTCTTCTGTCAAATCACATTCATTTATCTATTTCTTTCTGTATCTGCCTCAGTAGATTCAGAGAATTGTAGGATTGGAAGGAACCTCAAGATGTTTTCTGTTCCAGACCCTGAACTCAAAGCAGGACCAAGCATGATCTAGACCATGACTGACATGTGTCTGTCCAACCAGCTCTTAAAAATCTGCAGTGATGGAGAGGCCACAACATCCCTATGCAGTTTATTCTGTTGTTTAGCTACACTGATAATTAGTAAGTTTTTTCCATAGGCACAATTGCCTGCTCTATTGGAGGAAGAAAGCTAAGCTAACTCACTCATTCAAAAGTTACCTTCCCCCTTTCTAATCTTCTTGTGACTGAAGAAATGCAATTTTTTCAGTCTTCCCTCGATAGTGAAAGACTTAAATTAAGAGCTAGGAATTTAGACATTGTTTTGGGTGTAGAAAAGCACTTCTGTCCAACCTGCAAGTCTCAGGTAGATATGGAATTTGCTGCCTCCCTCCCACACACACACAGCCTTGTTGGCCTGACAGGCATTGACCCCACCTCCCATATAAATGTCAAACTATGCTTATGATTAGGAATCTCATGTGTTTCTATGAGCTATATCCACAGCACATCTATAACTCCATTCTATACATACTCACATGGCCTTTGGTATCTTCACACATTTTTGACATCGTCCATACTGACTAGGAAGGGGATGGGAAAAATCCAGCTTATTAGGACACTTTTTGCACCGCAAAGTCTGTAGCTAAGTATGTAACTATATGTATTCCTCCACCCTCCCAATTTTCTGTAAAAATTGCTTCCTGCAAAGACTTATTCCTGTAAAATAACGGTAACAAAAATGGCAGGTTGTAGGAGCAGAGAGAAAGAGGCTATGCATAACAGGCTATCCTTTATTATTACACAGGAATCTAGAATGGTTCTCTTAATTCTAGTAATGAAAACTAATAAGTTTTAATTTGGTGTCAGCAAAATACTGAATTAATTTTACCTGTTTTGTTAAGACACACCAGATTGTCTTTTGTGGTCTTGTAAAGGGCTTAGCAGGACTACTTTAGTTATTAGTCTAACTAGTGAAAATTGCTAAAGGTTTGTGAATTGTCACAATGATCTGTTACAGCTCAGAAAAGATGTGTGGAGACAAAGACTGATTTAATTTAAACAAAGGGCCTGCTGATACTGTTCCGATGACACATATGCTAGCTTTGGCATGTGTGCCGGCAGTTGCTGGCCCCTGCTATATGGGTTGTAGCCCCTGGCCCTTGCCTGAAGGGGAGGCCCCAGACTGTAGCCCCTAAAGCTGCTGCTTATCTGGCCCTACTGGCACAGGGGGACAGACCAGCCACAGTGGGAGTGCCCTAGCTATCTGTGGTCTCTGGCCTAGGGCCGTGGCCCATCCTGTGCCCAGGTCATGGTGATGGGTTTAGGGCCTCAGGTGGAGAGGACATGTGCTGGGTGGGTGAGATCCCATGCTGAGACAGCCCCATGAAAGTGGGCAGCCTGGGCAGCCTCTTAAGCCAGCCCTGCTTTGGGGATGCTTGACCTTCATTGCTGCACCAATGAGGACTTCAACCGGATACATGTGAGATCTTGCTCTGTCTTCCACTATCTCATGTGCTCCTTCTGTTCACCACTTCCCTATCATATTCCTTTCCAGGCAGTCAGTCTCACTCATTCTCTTCCTCATCCTGAAATCAACAGTACTGGGAGGCACCAGAATGGTGGGATGAGACAATCCATCAAATTGTGCTCAGACTGAGAAGCACTAGTGCAGGACATGGATCTGACCCAGACCAACCAGATTATGTCCCCAACTGAGGAGGTAAGTGAGAGTACAGAGGAACAGCCATTGTGCTCAACATGTCAGCCCAAAGCATCCATTCATGACAGATCAACAAAATCCATTATTTCTCCCATCTTAACTCTCCTATGTCTTCCGTCTAAAGCCATCTGAAAGTTACCCTCATTCCTGACTCAGAATTCAAAAACTAATCCCTTTCCCCACTCCCTCCCCAAGAATAAGATATTTTAACCAATATTCACTGCCTCTAAAAAGGGACTGTGACATGTTTTCATTATGTTTCTTTTGCTTAATCAATCAATTTCAGTTTCAGTGCTTTTTTCTTCACCTTCTTTTCCCTTTGTGTGATTCAATCAATACATTTCTAACCTTTGCATGAATTTTATAGTGTTTACCATTGTACTAAACAGCCTGAGGTCTCCATATGCCAAACCCCAGGTGTTATTTAAAACAAATCAATGTTGGACAGTTGCAGGGCCATGGTAATATCTTATGCGACCCAGGCCTCCTGGGTGGCCTCCTGAATATGCAAAAACTCAGGGCAAGGTGCAAAACTGAGAGCCAAACTCTCTGAGCCTTGATGGGTGGCACTTAAACCAGACTTTAGATCAGTAGCAAGCCATGTTTCTGATTCCCCACACCAGTTATCATGAAGTATAAGAAAATAGAAACAGCCTTCTTTATTGCACAGCAGCTCACATCTGGTTCCCCACTAGCAACACAGTCTCTTCAAAAGATACGTTTTCCCAACCCCAAAGGAGCAGCCACATTACACAGAACAATATAAATTTGAATCTTACACAAAATACCATGCTCCTAGCTAATCCTTTAGTAACTAAAACTGAAGATTTACTATGAAAAGAAAACAAAAATGTGAGAGATGTTAAAGGGTCAAAGTGAATCACATACATACACATGACTAAAAGTCCACGTAAGGCAAGTCCTTGAAAGACCTTGAGTTTACAGGCCTGGTTGGTTCCTTTGATAGACATCCAGCACCTGAGTGGTCCTCAGTCTGTCATCCAGTTGCCGAAGAATAGATCCAGAGATGGGTGTTGGATGAAGACTGGACACTGAAGACAAAATGCAGTTGAGTTTAGTTGTCTGTATCGCCTCTGGCCTTCCCCATGCTGTTTGGAGATTAGACCAATCAAAATGAAATTGAATCACATGACCAGTCTGGTGATTCACTGATCAGGTTCTGTCCTAGACCCACTGCATCTGTGGTTCCCTTAATGGGCTATTAAGGAGACACTGACAGCATGCTGTCTGGGGTGTTTTTCAGAATCATATGAATTGGAATACAGATATGACAAACACAGTCATAACCTTTAATACTGATATGATGCCTACACATAAACAATATATTCATTCCTAGCAAATCACAACCTTTCTATTGGTACCAAATATGTCATATCCACTATGGATTATTGCAATTATGAAGTATTAGTATAAAAAGTATCATGAATGGTCCCCTAAATCCAGAGAGAATCACACCTTAGATTCTTTGGTCTATATAATGGGGAATGCTTAGCAACTAGATTTAGTACTGTAATCTTATTCCTGTTTCTGGAACCCCAAAAGGTTGCCAACTTTGCTACATCGATTATCAGTGACTCAGCCCTCCAGCCAAGTCTCACAGTCTAAAGTGAATGCCTTCCAGGGTAGAAAAAAGTTCAACAAACAGCCAGCCTTCACTTGTGTCTTCAGCCCAGTTACTGGGCTTTTAAAAACCAGCCCTTTGTTCTGACTTCGAAAGGAGCCTTGCCCCATCTCAGGGATTTAGGCCACTTTGCCAAAGAAGGAAAACCCAGGCCTGCCCACCACCCTGGGTGTCTACCCAAGGCCTCTGTAAACAGCAGCCACAAAGTGCCTCCTTTAATTAGTTACTGATGTCTTTCCTGGGCTTCTTCATATCTCGTTCCATTACTTATTTACCTTAGATTTAGAATCTTCAGGTCCTTTCCTAGGTCCAGTAACTGCAGCCAATCGAGAATATTTGACTAAAACACAGCCCTCTACCTGACTCTTCTTGTCCCATCCAGGAAGTGATCTGCTAACCCACTTCTGCTTCTTTTATCTGAGCCTGATGGGCTCTGATTGACTTCTTCCATGAGGCTTGTGACTGTGCCTCCTGGGATAACCTTCTGAATGTGCCAAAGTCAGGGCAAGCTGCAAAACCAGGGTCCAAACCACCAAACAACTGACAGATGGCGCTTAAACCAGTCTCCCAGTTAGTAACAAAACATGCTTTTGATTCCTAACATTGGTCACCACAAAGCATAGCAAAATAGAAACAGCCCCTTTTATTGCACATCAGCCTCTCCCGTCGCTAAGAAGCACCTGGGTCTTTTAATTAATTAGGTTCTCCAGACCCAAAAGGGCTAGTCACAGAAACCAGAACAATATAGGCTTGGATCTTACCCAAAATACCACACTGCCAGCCAATCCTTTAGTAACTACAACTAAAGGATTGCTATAAAAAGAAAAGAAACCAAATATAAGAGATCTTTTAGGGTCAAAGTGAATCACATACATACATCCCACAACATTCTCATTGGCAAATTATGGAAGAATGGGTTGGATAGGTGGACTATAGGGTGGATTGAAAACTGGCTAGATCAACGGTTTCAGCATGTAGGAATCAGTGGATCTATGTCTAGCTGGCAACCAGTCATGAGTGGTATGCCCCTGGGGTCAGTCCTGGGGCCGGTTCTGTTCAACATTTTCATCAATGATCTGGATAATGGAATAGACTGCACTCTCAGTAAGTTCATGGATGACACCAAGCTGGGGGGAACAGTAGACATGTTGCAGGGCAAGGACAGGATTCAGGGAGACCTAGATAAATTGGAACAGTGGGCCAATAAAAATTTTATGAGCTTCAATAAGGACAAGTGTAAAATCCTGCACTTGGGATGGAAAAACCCCGTGCACTGCTACAGGCAGGGGAACGTTCAGCTAAGTAGCAGCAGTGTACAAAAGGACCTGGGGGGTCATGGTAGATGGGAAGCTGGATATGAGTCAGCTGTGTGCTCTTGTGGCCAAAAAGGCCAATGGCATACTTGGCTGCATCAGAGGAAGTGTTGCCAGCAGATCGAGGGAAGTGATCATTCCCGTCTATTCTGCAGTGGTGAGGCCACATCTGGAATACTGTGTTCAGTTTTGGGCTCCTGACTACAAAAAGGACAGGGACATGCTAGAGAGAGTCCAGTGGAGGACAACCAAAATGATTAAAGGGCTGGAGCACAAGCCCTATGAGGAAAGACCGAAAGCATTAGGCTTATTTAGTCTGTAGAAGAGAAGATTGAGGGGGGATTTGATAGCAACCTTCAACTACTTGAAGGGATGCTCCAAGGAAGATGGAGCTCAATTATTCTCAGTAGTAACGGAGGACATAACGAGGCACAATGGTCTCAAGTTACAGTTAGGGAGGTTGAGGCTGGATATTAGAAAAAAACTTTTTTACTAGGAGAATGGTGAAGCATTGGAATGAGCTGCCTAGGGAGGTGGTGGAGTCTCCATCTTTGGAGGTGTTTAAGGCCCAGCTGGACAAAACAATAATTGGGATTGTTTAGTGGGAGTGGTCCTGTCTCTGGCAGGGGGTTGGACTAGATGACCTATGAGGTCCCTTCCAACCCTATGATTCTATGATTCTATGAAATGATTCAGAGTCCATATAGAAAGGAAGTCCTTGAAGAATTTGTAGTTTGCACATTACTCTAAGTCCTCTGTTAGACACCCAGCACCTGGATGAGTCTCAGTCCTTTGTTCAGTTACAGCAGAATAGTTTCAGAGGAGGATTGTGGTTGCAGGGTTGGAGACTAAAGACAAAATGGGACTGGGGTTGCTGCCTTTTATTACCTCTTACCTTCCTCATGCTGTGCAGTCTTTACAAAATCAAAATGGAGTTGAGTCACATGATCAGTCTGGTGACTGCCCGAGCATGTTTAACCCCGAGGGCCACTGTAGCTGGTAACTTCCTTAATGGGCCATTAAGAGGACAGTGGTTTTGCAGATGCCCAGTATGGGTCAAATAACTTGGAACACAAATAGAACAAGCATATTCCTAATTTCTAATACAGATATGACACTTACATGTAAACCATATAATCATTCCTAGCAAATTACAACCTTTGTATTAGTACCACACATGGCATATCACATATGGATTATTGCAAATATGAAATATTAAGATGAGAGCTAATCATAAACAATCCCCTAAACCCAGACAGCATCACAAGGTTTCTCTAGGCAGGCCTAGAAGACCAATCTCCACTGCTTCTTCCTGGGGCAAGTTGTAGTAGGGCAGCAGGGTCTCAGATAAAAGGATATCACAGGCTCTTTATTTTATCTAAATACATACAGCAATGGCTAGCTGAACAGGTAAGAATCAGAGTTCTGCAAATGAATGTCCTAATATACATAATATGTCTCATTTTTGTAACCATATTAGTCAAAAGAATTTCTTTGTTCTGTTCAGTAACATTAAAATTAAAGAAGATCCTGTTCCTTTGTATTTTAACCAAATGATTTGTTTTAAACTGCTGCTCATTTTTCACTAATTCCTTCTTTTCCATCTCTCTCTTTTTTATAGCTATTTTCTACTATTAATCATTTTTCCTTTGAGTTTCTTGTTTCTTTGGTCTTTGCCATTATTTTTGGTCTTTAATTTGCATTTTTATTTTCTCATCCTTTTTCTCCCTCTCCACTTTTCTTCTTAATTCTCCTCCTTCCCTTTATTTCCTACTTTCTCTTTTTAATTTTATAAGTCTAAAAGAAGTGTGTTAAGGACCCCTATCTTTATCCTTTCCTCAGCTGCAGATTCTTTTCCTTTTGTTAAAAAAATCAGTCTTTATTCTGTCTTAGACTTCTCTCCATTAATCTCCATGCATTTCCAATATCTCTTCCCTCTGTCTCCTGCATAGATACATGAAAGGAAAAAAATTGATTACAGTAGGGTCCTTCAGTCCAATCATGTTCCAGTGTACAACTATCCTTCCAGTGAATTTTGAAGTGCTTTTTTCTGCTGGACTTCGATAGGTCTGTAAACACTTATGAAATTCATTTCTTTTGAAAAAATGTTCCACAACATGATAAATATCTATGTCAGGAGTTGTCTCCCACCACCACCACCACCCTGTGATCAGTCTAAATTTCTTTCAGTCTTCTATTCTCTTCTTATTTATATGAAATGTTAAAAAGAAAGTATTAAAGTGCTAAAACACATGATTAACTGCAAAGGGTCAAATCCTACCTCCTCCCACAGTGATTTTGGAATAACTTGTTGCAACAGAACCAGTAAGGTTTCAAGATGTAGTGAGGGACAAGGGATAGCAAGAAAGAGTTTAGATGTAGGTGGACATTCTCGGTGAAGTATGGATACTAGGTATGGTATGAAACAGCAGATTTGTATATACTGACATTTCCAAGTGTTCTATCATCGGTTCTTTGTTAACATTCCTTTTAAAGTGAAATCCCTACTTTCTATGGGACTAATTCTCTCCCCACCCCACACATACTTAAATACTGTGAAATTAATATGGTACAACTGAAGTAGGAGCAGAAAGAGGAAAACATTGAAAGGCCAGATAGAAAGTCTTCATTGTGATTCATATTACATCAGCATGGACAGGACCCGTATAAGGCAGGGTCATAGCCCACAATTATCTATAATCACGCAGATGCACTGGCAATACACCAAACAAGGGCATATATTTTCAGTCATTCATTCTTCTTATTCATCAGTTACATTATCCAGATTTTCCTCTGGATTCTTTCTGCCTTTCTTGGATATATTCTGTAATGTTGCTTTTGGCATCTCTTCTTTCATACTCCTTTATGAATTCTAAAGGGAGAAAATCATTTTTCAGCAATGCTTTATCTACCTCTGCCATCAATTAGTTATCCTTGCCATATTTGAGAGTCCTACCATTTTACTTTTCTCTCTATATATATTTTGTGGAGGGGGGATATGTATCTTGATCTCCCATGCACTCTGTTATTTACTATATGTGCTTCTTTTACCACTCTGTTTATAGTTTCTTAGTTTTGTTTTATCATCTTTCCTTTTCTCCCCTCTCTATCAGAGGCATTACACATTCCACACTATTGCCTCTGATTAGAGTTTGCACTTCATTTTTAACATATCTTGACCTTTGTTTATTTAATCAGTTTACACTTTTTTATTTGATGTCATTCATAGTCTCTCCTAAAAATACAAAGACATCTTTGAACCTTTCAATTTCCTTTTCTTCCATGAATTTATCTAATTTTGTTTCATCCACCATTTCATGCATTCTTTAAGAAGTCAGTCTACTAAAATCTAGTAGAGGGAGAAGAAAAATGAGAGGCAGGAAATGCTGAATTAAATCAGACTTGATAAATGAAGGAAGAGACAGCACAGTATTCTGCTTTGTGCAAAATCTTATTGAAATCATATTTATTGTCTAATTCCCTTGAACATGTTGTGCAAGGGAGCAACTACAGTATGTCAACAAATGTATTGATAAATTTATTACTCAGAGTGCATGTACCTATCTTTATTTCTAGGGAGCTGAAATCTCTTCTTTTGATTAGTGATAACTAATCTTTGAAGGCTTGCAATCTGGTTATCCCAGACATTTGAAGGGGCCCCTTCTCTTCCTGCCTGCATGGTTTTGCTTAATAAATAGATAAAAGCAGGTAGGAGTGCAGCAACATTCTTTATGAACACATTCCCTTTTGTGCTTACTGAACTTTTCAGGACGTAAAATCCCCACCCAGGCCACACTAGGAGCATTTCAAAACTGTCTTCAGGACCTTTCTCGCCATCACCATTTTTGTAAGAGATGCTGTAGCGTACACTGTGTTTTCCATATCCTCCCACTTATGGTATTATTTAGTGAGGTGACTTTCCACTTTTGCTTATACAACCTCTTTGTGGAAGAAGGCTCCACATATTTTAAGGAAATCATCCTTTCCAACCATATCTAAAAGGGTCAAAAATTGATAGCTCAGAAGTCATCAGTTACTGATAGGTTTATGAAGTACCAAGGAGTAATTCAGGCTAGATCTCACTTAGTTTGAAATTGCCAAAGTTTAAATAAGTGGTTCATGTAGCATAAATGCAACTAAACTATATGAGAACAATGTCCTTGCCCAATTCATGTTATATTTATGGGCAGCCAGACATGAAAATCTACTTTCAGATTGTAAAATAGGGGTCCCAAACTCACTACGAGGGCCACATGAGGACAAGGATACTACTGAAACCTTTTCATATAGCAGGGCCATCAGTTTATTTAATTACAATTAAACTAAAATGTAATTAATTGAATTCAAAATGATTGTAAATAGAATTAATTGGTTTTAATTAATTGAATTTGTATGACTTTTTAATTGAAATTTAATTTTTAGAAAACTTTTAATTAAAATGTTATTTACAAACAAAGAAAGAAATGGAAAGGGCTGCTTGCAACCCCAACTCCTGAGAGGAAGCAAGCAGTCATAGCCTGGTCCTCAGCTGTGCACCAGGACCTGGCCACAGCCAGGGTCTCCAAGCCACCTGTGCAGCAACTGATGTCCTGGCCAGCCGGGGACATGCTGTTAGCAGGGCTCAACCCCTGCCAGGGCCTAACTTGTGTGGGGCAGGCCAGAGCTACCCGGGGCACCCGAGGGGCAACTTGCCCTAGCCCCCCCCCCCCCCGGGAGACCCCTGCCTTGGTCAGCTTCTGACTCGATATGTCCCTAGGAATTTTGGGGCTGGGTAAAACAAGAGGGGCTTGGTAATTGGGAAGGTGGCTGGATTAAGCCGAGATAGGAGAACTGAGGGTGGCAGAGGTGGTATGAGTTGTATGTATGAAGCAGTGAGGGGAGGGCCCTCACATCAAATCTCCCCAGGACTCCTAAGTCCTCTGGGGGGTCCTGGGGCAGGCCAGAACTGACCCAGAGAGGCCTGTCCCCACACACCCACCCCCAGTCAGCTGCTCTGCCCTGGAGGAAGGCAGGTCTGGCCCAGAGGCTGGGAAAAATGCTCCTGTCCTACCCTGAACAGGTTGAAGCATGGCCATAGGTGGAGGGTGGCCTGCATGGTCCGGCCCAGAAGCACTGTTGAGGGCAGCAGGACTCTGGGTGGGGGGGCAGGTGGCCGCAGACTGGCAGGGTGTGGGCCACTTGAAAAGCCAGCCAGGAACGGGGACCCCCCTGAGTTCTGGCTCTTGTCACGGGCTGCAGGAGGTAACTCCATGGGCCACATGTGGCCTGTGGGCCATGTGTTTGAGACCCCCTGTTGTAAAACATTTAACTTAGTTCTACAGGAAGACTGTCTGTATCTTACAAACAAAGCAGAATCTAGTTTAGGAATTCATTTTGAGACTTCAGAGCACCATGTAAGATAATTTTGAGTTAGCGTTACATAATAAAATATCAGTGCCTCCCCTATCTGCTTTCAGACAGTCATCAGTTGCACTGGAAATATTGGTGTGGTAGAGTGATACTGGGCCAATATCACCTGCTTTACAGGACTGATGGGGGAAACGGGTTGTTACTCCTTTAAGAGTCTCCACCTTCATTGGCACTGAATAGGGATGCATCACATGAGCAGATAGGCTGGCCAATGGGATTCAAGTAAGTCATTGATCCCACAACATCTAATAGATTCCATTCCACTTGACAGGGGGATAAGCCCTCTCAGAATTTGATGCTATACACAAGGAACTGACCCTCCAGGATTTCAGAGCAGTTTATTGAGCTCAACACTGTGCAGGAGGATACCAAAACCATAGCAGCTGATTTTAGTTAGCATACTGTATGGGGATGGTCTTGATCAGGGTGGATAAGCAAGTCAGAAAGAAAGGATTTAAAGAAGACTTTGGAGTTAAGGACTCTGCAGTGGGGATGGAAGAAGACAGATCTGTTAAACTGAATGTAGGAAGGTAGAACAGGGGAAGAAAAAGAAGAAATAATTAAGGTCTAGCAAGGTAAGTAAAAGTACTAAAGGAATGTGGGGAGGCTAGAATTTGCCCAAACAAAGCAGTACAGACCTGCCTAGTTTCAAGTCTGCTATGCCAAACCACCAGTGGTGGGCTCCACCTGCCCTCATGTGAGACATCAGTCCTCCCACCCCTGGAGCCTAGGGCCCTGCTCCCTGTGGGAGGGCTGGCACTGGGTGGGGGACTGGGGCCAAAGGTTGGCCCTGGCCCGGCTGATCACCCGCCCCCCCACCTGGCAGTAGGACTAACTGGCACATGTAGGGCAGCTTCGGAGGCTTTATTGCATGGTGCGTCAGCCAGCCCTGCCCCACCCCCAAGGGCTGACAGGCCAGCCAGAGGCGGGGCAGGAGACCCAGCCCCAGGAGTAGGACAGGGCTCGCAGTGAAATAACAGAGTCCGGTCTCTCACCCAGGGTAGCTTTGCTCCCCCTCAACACCGCATGGTGAAGGGCCTCCCCCATTGTGTGGGCCCCTGGGCACAGGCCCCGTAAGCCCATGTAAACCACTGTTTCTTCTAGGGAAAGGGGGCTTCTTCTTAAAAGGAAGTTTCAGTTTATTTTAATGTCAAAGAACACATATTATTAAGGTTTCCCATACAAAATGGCATTCCGTTAGTTCAGGATTGGACTGACTACATCTACAGCATGGTTTGGAATAGGAACCCAATAGGTTATGCCTATCAGTGGCATCCGAAAGCAAACAAGAGTATGGTCTATGTTGCGGAAGATAATTCTTTGGTAAAAATGTGCTAAATTCTTTCTTCTTATCCCTTCTTTCAGGCTCAACTGAATATATTGCACCAGCAGGTGCCTGCAGCCTGCAGGTATAGTGTCATTCATTGTTCCCATAGGTGGGTGGTCAGTTCATCTGGAGGTGCTGTTATCAGATTTGCCTGTAACTTTTGGATATGCTCATTTATTAGGGTTACTTTCCTCTGGGTGTGAGGGGCTGTAATCCTATTAATGTACTGTTTGTGTGCCTTGTGTTTCTATATGGGGTTTATTTGCCCATTCTGCAAGACTCCTCCCCATGTACCTACCTTTTCAAGACCAAAATTTGCCAGAACTGGGTTCCTTCAGCCCCAGATTCAAATAAACACCCAAATATATGCATTCACTGATTAACAAAGTGTGTCTGAGTGGACCAGATATATCAGCTGACCCCTCATACATTCCTGAACTCAGCAGTCACTTTTCTGCTGCCACCTTTATATACTGCTGGCACTGCACCAGAATAGAGCACATGTCTGAGCAGGCTGGGTCAAAATAACATTTTTTCAGCGGTGCCCCTTATTTACTTCTAGACTTAATCAGGCTGGGTCAAAACAGCACTTTTCAGCTGTCACCCTTATATACCCCTAGACTCCATATGTTGGGCAGAGCAGCATTTTGTAGCTGCCATGCTTATATGCCACAGATTCAGCAGATTGCTATCATCACTGTCACTTTATAATTGTCCTAGTAGTAACCCTCTTAATAAGCAAACCTCCCAGGATTTTTGGGCATTACAGGAATCTTGCGTTAGGTAAAAGAAGCATCTCTGCAGAGCATAATAGTGAATCCAAGAACACAAAGGAATGCATGAAGTTTGGAGACAGTCTGGCAACCAACTCAATTATAGAAGTTATTTTACTGCCAGGTATATAAAACTTATGATACTAATAGTAATGATTATATAAGGAGAAAAAACCAACCAAACAGTTACAATATTACCCAGTTTCAATTATAGTATTGGAGAAATCTAGCTCAAGTTGATTACAAAAGATCAGTTTCATATGGTTATGCCTGGACTCTGAGAAAGAAGAAAGAGTGAGTGTGTGCATGTTGGGGTGTCTTACCACTCAGCACAACTCAAAGGTTTCCAGAAGACAGGCTGTTTAGCTTAGGGTGCAGAGTGCTTGAGACAGGCAGAGTTCACAACAGGATCAGTCAGGAAAAGGTGAAGCCCCAGGGGAACTGATGGCAGGATCCAGGCATCAGAACAGAGTTTTGAACGTGGGTAGGAGATTTTATAGGGAAGAAACAATGGTTTGAGCAGAACACTAGGATTGTTTTGGAGTGAATAATGACTCTAGGAAGTATACCAAAGTTGTTTTGTGACAATAGGAGCTGATCAGTCCTCAGTCCTTGCTATGGGTAGTATTCATTTGAGGGAGCCTACCATGCAATCAGGCAGATTCAGCATTTTGAATATCAGTATAGTATCTATGACTTAGAATTTGTCTGATAACTGCAGAGAAGGGTGTGTGCAGGTGTGGATTCATAAGCACCAGGAGCAGATACCCCCCACACACACACTTCATGCAATGGTTCCCTGCTTCACCAATCCCAGAGTTCAGTGTGGTTCCTGCCTTGAAATTCAGTAGTCAATTAACCATACTAATTTTGGTTTCAGCCTTGATGCAAATTACATTTTATGCTGGCCACTCAGTGTGCTAATAGCTCACATCTTCACTGCAGATGACATTAGCAGAGTTGCCTTAATTCTATCTTCCTTGTTTGGAGGGGTTTAGATTTGTCTACCACTACCTTGTCATTATTTTTGGTTTCTGATTCAAGCAGAGGCTAAGGTGGGGAGGTGTTCAGGTGAGTTAGAGAAGTGGTGTGCTATGCCCTGCTTCCCTCAAACACAGAGCTAACAAGTCTCAGAAGCAAGGCAGTTCTGTGGCCAGATGATGCCCCTCTGAGGCATCCAGGAAGCAGCCACCTGAAATGACTCTCACAGAGCTAGGCACATGGAAAACTTAGGGCAAAACTGTGACCTCTTCTAGGATGCTAGAGAACAGATATATTTTCACCCAATATTAGGGAAGGAAGTGTTGACTATCTGGGAAACCACCTGAGGAAACTTGGAGGCAGTCAAGCTAGTTTCTGGTGCCTGTGACTGTCAGGTATGCAGTGAGTGTAGATTTTTTTTCCTTAGGGAATCTAGATCCCTGATAGACCAGAGCTAGACTTAAGGGAAGGCACCCTCTAGAATGGGAAAAAAACCTGGGACTCCTAAATATCTGAGTGAGGAGACAACCCACTTCCCCCTGCCTCTTAACCCCTATGTGAAGGGAAAGTAATGAAGTCCCAGAAATAGATTAGGATCAGGTGTGGAATGGGGAAGGCTGCTAGCAGCCCTCCACCAGCTGGAAAAGATTAAGGAAGGAATCACAATTTCCACTTCACAAGTTATTCATCAGATGAAAGGGCAAGCCCTACTGTAAAAGTCTTAAAGTCTGATAAGAGACACCAACGGGAAGAACAGGATGCATGGAGAAGATAAGATAACAGTAAAATGAGCACCTTGGTTAGAGTGAGCAGTAATATCAGGTCTCTATTTTCAGGTGGGTTTTATAGGCAACATGGTGTGGAGGAGACTTTGAGGCTCAGGTAGTAACTTTATGAATTTTGAGGGCAAGTTCTCTGCCCCTGTACACAAAGAGCAGCATGGAAGCTATCAAGGAAGCAGAAACTTGTGGGAGAAGAAAGCTAACAGGTTGCTGAGGCTGAAATATCATTGGTAGTGAAAGCAGGAGGTCAGCAGTATGAACATAAAGTTCTGATCAATAGGGCAAGGTTAAAGTCTTAAGGGCCTTTACTAAAGAGACTTAAAGGTTTCTGCTCTTGCTTCTGTCATAAGATATTTAGATATTATGAACCACAGTTTTGCATCTGAGGCCTTCAGAACAGTCTGTAACCCATAGTTGAAGTAGCACCTAACCTCAGAAGTGACTGAAATTATTGGAACTACCTATAGAGTACAGTACTATTGAATGTGAGTAAAGGTCATGGAATTTATTCCCAGTTTTAGTTCTGTGTTTAATCTGACTAATATTGAATAATTCCCCCCCCCCTTACTATATAAACCTTAAACTTTAGAAAATGAAACTGAAAACTGACAATAAAAAGTGAAACTGATGTCAGAGATTTGCTGAAGTCTCATCTTGGAAAAATGACAAAAATAAAGAACATAAATAGGGTCAATTAAACTGAATTTTATTTTTTTCTCATTTTTAATCTAAGATGTTAGTCACAAAAGATACAGCTATAATGTTGTTCATAACAGTGGTTTTCAACCTTTTTTGAGGAATCATAAAATATTCCAAATAGAAGTGTGGACAGCTTTGGAAAATTTTAGACCTAGTCTGCAGACTGCCAGGGTCCATAGACCAAGGTTGAAAACCACTGATTTATAACACATGAGGGTTAAATGCCTAGTGTTCCTTTAAAAACCAGACTCTGGTAAGATGATGTGAACAAAACTCTGTTAAAGTAGCAAGAACATGTGCTTCCAGCTTGATTTGTGTTGGTTGATAAAAGATAACTAAATCATGCCTGCATCTATTGAAAGCACCCGGTATACTTTATGAATTTTACTAAAAATTAAATGCCAACTTTTGACAATGGCATGTGGCTCCTGTTCTATTATTTGCAGGGTAGCCATACTACATTACAGCAGAACAACCACCTTTGATTGTCCATCCACCTAAATCATTTCAGTTCTTATCTATTATGCACTTATAGTAATGAAACAAGAACCTTTTTTCTTCATACAGTCAGTAAATGTATAAAGCATCATTCAGTCAGCCAGTGTGAATGATTAACTGAGATCAAGAAATATTTCACTAAAATGACTCATTTTTCTCAATCAGAACAATAACATGGTATGTCAGATCAAATGATGACATCATTTCCAAACACTGTTACACTGGCTCTTGGAAAAATCTTTCTTAATTTCCCCATAGCAACTTGCAACTCATTTTCTATATCACAAAAATAGAATTCATGATCATGAATAAAATCAGACAGTTCAGGACACCTGCTTTGTACACTGCTATAACTTTTATGGAGACTGTAAATATCTGTGCTATAATTAGAAGAGTTTATTATTAAAACCTGAAAGTTTTGCCTACATTTTGATTTTTATGACAGACCTAAAACTCAAGATACATGTACTGAAAGTCTTCCTGAGATTTGCTAATCTTTCAATCTATCTGGACCAGTTTGCATCAAAATATAGGTTTTGCATGAGTCTAGGAAAAGTTAAGTAATTTTGGCTGATTTTCACATTGAACTTCAGGCTTTGTTCAGACTTGAAATTCAAAGCAAGATTCAAGATGTACAAACCCATTCAAACCTAAATAAAAATAGGTTTATGCAACTCTTTAAGAATTAATACTCTGGATATTGTATTGATGTAGTTTGTTATAACCTGATGTGATGTTACATGGTTTCTTTATTAGAAACTAACTATTTTCCTTCTGTACCAAAAGATAGACAGTACAAATATAGTTATTTTTTGACATTGTTGGTAGGCTGGCAGACGTGTTACTAATAATTACTGTCTCCAACTGACACATTTTAAAATTATTCTGGAAGTAAACCTTTGTGGTCACTATTATTTCTTGCAGAGCAATCAGACATTTATTTTGCATGTTATGTCTGTCTGCATTATCCAAGTTGAAACTAATGATGATTATGCTGAGTTTATTTCTACTTCTTTTCCCCACCTTACTTTTTTCCTTTCATTTGTTGCACATCTTTTCAACCATATATCCCACCCTGCAAAAACTTACACAATGACTTTAACTTTCCTTACATTAAATAGTGCCCCTGAAGTCAACAGAACTACTCAAGTGTCTAAATTTATTCACTGCCATTAGGATCAAGGGCCTACGTTGTAAGTGGTATGAACAGGGCTGGCTCAAGAGGGCTGTGCTGCCCCGAGCCAGCTCTGGTTTTGGTAGGGGTGGAGCCCACTTTCCTCTCTGGGCCGGCTTGCATCACCCTCAGGACAGGGAACAGCCAGCCCAGGGGCAGAGGGGGCCAGCCAGAGACTGAGCTCCACTCTTCCCTCCCTCCCCGCCCCCCAGGCTGGATGCTCCACCCTAGGGGTGGGGAGAGTCAGTCCAGAGGGTGGGTGAGAGAGTGGAGTCTGCCCCATGGGCTGGCCCACTCCAACCCTGGGCTGGCTGTCCCTGTCCTGGGGGCAGGACAGGCCAGTCCAGAGGCTGGGCTCTGCTCTTCTGCCCTGCCTCTGTGCCAGCCCTCTCACCTAGAGGAGGGGTAGAATAGCAGAGCCCATCCTGCAGGCTGGCTTGCTTTCCTCCTGGGCCAGCTGTTCCCCATCCTGGGGATGGGGCAAGCTGACAGAGAGCAGGGGCACCACGCATTGAAGCTTAGGGGCACCAGTACCACATCGACACCCCTATGTTTCAGAGCCCCAAGGCAGTACCTCACTGGTTTATGGGTAGAGCCAGCCCTAGGTATGGAGCTGGATTTCTTTATTGCATATTTCCACAATTCCTAAAACAATATGCCCCTGCTCTTGATGACTGAGCCTTTACATACTACTGAATTACAAAGGGACTATCATCCACAAGTCTTAATTGCCACAGCCTCTCCTCCAAATTATGTAGTTCCTTTGATGATTCATGCAAGCCTTGTCTATCACTGGTTCAAAGCAGTTTAGAAAACAGCTTCAGGATTATTTAGAAAAGCTAGAGAGGTATAAATCTATGAGGTTGGATGCAATGCATCCAAGGTGCCAGAGGAGTTCTCTGATATGATTGCAGAGCCATTGGCCATTATTGCTGAATCCTCATGGAAATTGAAGGTGATCGCAGATAATAGGGAAGAGACAAACAGAGCCCATATTCAAAAAAGAGAAGAAGGAAGATCCAGGGAACTACAGAAGAGTCCTCATCTCAGTCCCTGGAAAAATCATGGGACAAGTCCTCAAGGAATCTTGAAAGGAAGAAGACCAGGAACAGTCAGCATGGATTCACTGAGAGCAAGTCATGCTTGACCAGCCTGATTGCCTTCTGTGGTGACTGGCTTTGGGGATGTGGGGAAAGCAGTGGATGTGGTTTATCTTGATTTAGCAAAATTTTTGATAGTCTCCCACAGTATTCTTCCCAGTAAGTTAAAATATGAGTTGGATGAAAGGACTATAAGATGGATAGAAAGCTGGCTAAATTCATCAATCTCAATGTGACAGTGTTGATTAATAGTTCATTGTCTACAAGTGGGGTTCCTCAAAGGTCAGTCTTGTTCAACATCTTCACTGATCTGGAAAACTGAGTGGATTGTATCCTCAGCAGGTTGTAGCTGACTTTAAACTGAGGGGGAACTATACTGGAGGTTAGCAATAAGACACAGAATGACCTAAGGAGTTTGGAGGATTGGGACAAAAGAAATCTGATGAGGTTCTACAAGGACAGGTGCAGAGTCCTTCATGGAAGAATCCCATGCATTTCTACAGATTGGGGACCAACTGGCTAAGCAGCAGTTCTGCAGAAAAGGATTGGGAGATTACAGAAGATAAGCTGGTTATGAGTCAGCAGTGTGTCCTTATTGCCAAGAAAACCAATGGCATATTGGGCTGCAGTAGCCAGAGCACTGTCAACAGCTGGAGACAAGTGATTTGATTACTCCCCTCCATTCAGCATTGGGGAAGCCACATCTGGAGTATTATATTCAGGTTTTGGGCCCACTTCTATAGGGTGGATATGGCCAAATTGGAGAGAGTCCAGCAAAGGGCAAAAAAACCAAAAACAAACAGGAAATAGTAGGGTGGAGAACAATGCTTATGAAGATGAGGGAGCTGGGCTTGTTTAGACTGCAGAAGAGAATGAAGGATGATTTGATAGTGTCCTTCAACTACCTGAGAAGGGGTTTCATGAAGGATGGAGCTAGGTGGTTTTCAGTGATAATAGATGACAGAACTTGGAGCAATGCTTTCAAGTTGCAACGGGGAGGGTTTGGGTTGGATATTAGGAAAGACTTTTTCCCTAGGAGGGTGGTGAAGCACTGGAATGGGTTGCATAGAGAGGTGGTGGAATCTCCATTCTTAGTGGTTTTTAAGGCCTGGCTCAACAAAGCCCTGGCTGTGATGATTTAGTTTGGGTTGGTCCTGCTTTGAACAGGGGGTTGAACTACATAATTTCCTGAGGTCCTTTCCCACCCTAATATTCTATGATCAGTCCCCCCCCCCTGCTCAAACACACAGTTGAATTTCATCACATTGGTAGTATGTCAGAACTACTGTAGATAATAAACCTGTGTGTTATGTCTCTTGTAATTTTAAGGAAAAATTCCCAGCCTGATGACTGGTGTTCTTGACACCATCCTTTGGGAAAAATATCCTTGTGTTTTAAGGTAGGTGTTTCTGTGGATTTCATAATATTTTTTTGGCTTGAATTGCTAATAAAGCATTAAAGTCCTAATGCCACAACCAATGAAGTAAGTAGTGCTAGGTTTGAAGGAACTGGGTCTAATTTTGCAAGTATTAGTACTTTGTGGGATTCAGTTTTTGCTATCCAGGGGAAAAAAAAAACAAACCTAAAATGACACATTTATGCGTGAACATTAGAAAAATTTTCCAAAGGAAGTTTGGGCTTCGAAAGGACTTGTAACCATGACTCCTTTCTATAAACACAATTTCGTGTGTGCAAATAATGTTCATTAACATTTAATTATCACAAAATTTCCCATTAATCCCTACTAGCTTTGAAAACATAACAGTATTGTGAGCTAGCAATAAATATGTAATTCAACTAAGTTGCCTATACTTGCTTGCTGTGGAGGTTAGCTTTGTCCAGATTTGACATGCCCCATGTGTTCTCTCACTCTCTGGGGGTAAGCATGCTCCCCCTGCATTACATTGCTCTCCAGCCAGGTCACTAATTGTGTTTCTTCCTGAAAAGATAGCAAAGTATCTGTGTCCAAAATGGTAGTTTGCCCTTCATGGGTCAGATGGAATCACTTTGCTTAGTGGCTGGGAGGGGAACCAAACCTTTTCCTTGCTAGAGGTTATATCATCCTGGGTTCCTATATGTAATAAATGTAATCTGTCTTCCACATCTTGTTGCTATTTCCCAGGACCATTTCCTACACTTTCTGACACCTCCTTCTCCAGGTTTATCAGCCCAAACTGCTACCTCCTAGCAAGTAATTGCAAACTACTTTAACTTGTTGTCCCTAGTACACCTTTTTTCCTCCAAGGATTGAGTGCACGTATTTCTCCCTGCAGACCCTCTGTGCTCCCAGTTTTCAAGCTACACACCACCCTCACATGTTCAAAATCAGCTGGGCTCTATCATAACTCAGTCTTTCAGTTGCTTGCCTCTGCTCTCTCCCAGGTGCAACCTGTTAGGTTAGTTTAACCCCCTTTGCCTCAAAGGGTTTGGAGGGTGTTAAACAAGCCATGACACAAGGATTTGAATAACTTTTCAATGATCATTCTTAAGGAAATGGAAGCGAGTAGTACATTTAGTGGCTTACCATGCTATAATACAGTTACATATGAGAAGGCTTAATTAGATATTGGTCTATATACATGTTAACAACATGCATACAGTACTTATTTATGCAACTTTATAGTTTATTTTAATTCATGTATATACATGTGTTCTCTGCCAAAGTATTTATCTGAATTCAGATACCCATAGCAAGAGGAAGAAAATATTGTACTTTATTTCATTATTGAATAATGGTTTAACAAAAGAGTTTTCCCCAAGGAACATAGTTATTTTGAGATTCCTCATGCCTAGGAGCATCAACCCATCTATCATCCTACACAAACACTCTGTAGCATTTTCGCTTAAAATAACTCTTACTTACTAGGCTCTAGCTCTGTTCAGGCTAGCTTTATGGCCCACAGATATTTTGCATCTCTGTTGCAACTGATCTGTGTGATTAATAGGGTTTTTAACTATGTTATGATTTTTGAAAGACTAAGTGGGAGGGAACTAATTTAATTGGATTTTGAATTGATTGGGGTTTAGTGATGGTTGAAGAATAGTGAAAACAATTTAAATTACCTTTAACAGAAGAATTTCTTTGATACTGGCACTATCACGGTGGAGGCACAGGCTATTCCTGGAAGTGCCAGTGGAAACCATGCTTAATTGGCCATGTTTCACATATGTGAGTCATTTTGTCAGTAGGCTAGACAGTCACTACAGGGCCTGAATGGTGTTGTACAGAGGAAGCTGTTAAATTGGGCATGTTTTATGCCGGGCTAGCACAAGAAGCTAGTCTTCTGGAAGGAAAAAAACAATTCATCATCCATCTTAACTAAAACAAAGGTACATCTGAATACACCTCTGAACTAGTGACAACCTTCCCTTTGAATTTCTCACTGACTGAGATTCATGGAAAGCTTTCACAGAAAATATCTGTTCTAAAATGAGTGGCCTTTTTTCATGACATATAATAATCAGTCTTAACCAGCAGACCATCATGGTGCAATTAATTCCACTAGTAAGTTAGGCAGTAGATAAGTCACTCATAAAGAGATTATTGAAAAATACTACTAGATCTATCTAGGTGGGTATTTGTATTGCACTCATCATAGTGACTCTGAGAATCTAACTTATTTTAAAAGTAAATATATTAATGATCTTTGTACTGTTACTTTTTCTCCATCTCTATATTCTATCTTTTTTTTTTTTCTTTTGCTGGCTGAATAGCTTCCAGGTTGTTTTTGCCCTTCTGTTGACAACAAAAAGATTTAATCTCTTTCTCTCTTTGTGGTATCACCATTCATGATCCTTCGAATCACCTTCAGGGAATATTGATCTTCAGTGACAGTGTATGACTGGCTGACCAGTCACTTTACTAGAGCATGTTGAGATACTGCTCACAGGCGTGATCTTGGTCATTTTCTTCACATTACTTGGTCAGTGTCCATACCACAGAGACATTCTGATTTATAGGGCAGATAACACAGGTAAACAAAGACCTATCAGGTTATATCTATTGGACTGCTGTTTTAAATACACATTCTCCCTGTCCCTGTCCCTGTCCCTGACATTTTGAAATTGTGAAAATTGAACATTTTCTCTGCTTCCAAAACAGTTGCTGTAAGCTCTCAAAGGGATTTACCTCAATAGCCATGGATCTTCAAATGAGGATAAGAGTAATAGTATCTGTACACTGCCTATACTATACTTTTTCAAAGCTACTATATACAACAGAAATAGGCACTAACTGGGTTCCAGGGGCTAATGCCTAACAGAGCTGTGGGAGTGTCTCTAGTTGGAGCATGAGGGAGTTTACAAAACAAGACTAAGAAAATACTAGTTTTAGCATTATTTTATTACATTTTTTATTAATCTAGCAGTATGTTTGGTCCTGCTCCTGTAGACATTAAGTGAGCACTCCACTATGGTTTAAGGATATTATTTTTGATAATCCAGTTGGGCTTCTATAATAAAAAGTCGATCCAGGATTTATGTAATGTCTAAATAAATTGGCTTGAAATAGACTCATACATATTTTGGAATATTGGATATTTTTGTGAAAGGATGAATTTTCAAAAGTACTCAAGGCTTGCCTAACTTTGGTTCCATTGAATAGAGTGTGAGTTTTATCATTGACTTGAACTGGAGTGTAATTAGGCCATCACTAAAAATCAATCCTAATTGTTTTTTGGGAAAGTGTGAAAACCAATATCCTCCATCCTGTGTATTCATATAAGAGCCATTAACAAAGAGATGATATATTAATCTACTTATCTACATACCCCTTCAGGAACACACTAGAAGATATCTAGAGTCCCATTTCAAATAGTACTACATTTATATATATTATACGTTCCCTAGTGTGTACTAGTAGGATCCACACAGACCATCCAGTGCACCACATGCTACACACTTGAATTTATATCTCCTTGGTGCAGATGACTGCATCATGTAAACAAGCCACACTATGAGTGTATGTATACACATACTGTTTTGTCTATGTATTGAAGTCAATGGAAACTGCTGGGATCACAGCAATAAGGTTAAAAATATAATAAGGGAAGCAATTTAGTTCAACACTGGTACTGTGAAAAGACTTTCCACCAAAGACTGGTTACAAACAGGGCCATCCCTAGAGGGGTGCGGGGCCTGGGGCTATCAGCCTGTAGGGTGACCCTGGCTGCTGCTCTGTGTTGGGTGGGTAAGGTGGCCCAGAAACTGCCACGCACTCCCACCCCTCCACTAAGACAGGGGTAGGCTGGGCTGGGCTCTTCTCCGCCAGCCTGCCCTGCCCTGCCCTGCCTCGCCCCTAGGGAGGAACAGCCAGCCCAGAGGAGGGGGCAAGAGAGCAAAGTCCAGCCTCTGGACTGGCCCGCTCTGCCCCTGGGCCAGCTGTTCCCTGCCCTGGGAGCAGGCAAAACAGTCCCAGAGCAGAGGCTAGCTCCACATTCCTGTCCACCCTCGCTGCCTTCAGCTCTGCTCTGAAAGCAGCAGGGAGGGGTGCAGGACAGTTTGACTGTGGCGGGGGGGGGAAGCTGTGTGGGCCCCATGCTTCCCTACTCATGGCAGGACAGTATGGGGCCCACAGAACCGCAGGGCCAGGGGCGATCACCCCTCTCACCATAGCCTCTACCCCCTCCCCCCTCGCTAAGATGGCCCTGGTTACAAATTCATGACAAAGCAAAACAGAGCATTACAAGTGCCTGAAGGTTGGCTGTCAGAGAGATTGGGAAACAGGCTGAAACTTAGCTGACGGGGCAAAGCTTGATGGTGCAGGGAGTAATTCCCCTGTTTCAGTTTAAATTTGTAGTTGACCAACAATATGAGCAGTGGTTCCCAACTTCCTGGGTGAAATCCCCACTAGTAAATACCAAGTAAAACATACACCTCCTCACCAGGCCCAGCCATAAACACATATGAACCTTATAAACAAGTATGATGAAGATACCACTAAATTGCATTAAAATAATAATAGGCTGTCATACAAGTAACAGTAATTTAAGCTTTCCCTGGTGCAGCCACCACTGCATACTATGTGCGGCCCTGCCTCTTCCCATTCTTCATGGAATGATGGTAATGAAAGTGATGGCAATGTGAGTCGGACAGGGCTGATATGCTCTGGCTCGGAACCCAGCTGGCTTGGCACTGATTCCAAGCCATTTGTTTCATAGGCCCTGTGGTGTTATGCTGTGGGGAAAGAAACTTCAATAGTTCCAACTTGGTATAATCTCCAATACATACCCAAAGAATGAAAGAATAGTCTATTGTTACTGTTTGCTTTTCTATAACCAGCTGACCCATTATACTGTGCTCTTTACAAGGACTAAGAATGCTACTATATGTTTTTTGAAAAGGAATAGATATTCTGACTGCAAAAGAAGCATTGCAACATAAATGTAGAGCAGTCTGTGGATTCAGTTATAGGTACACAGGCTTATGGGCAAATTTGCTTCTAATGTGTAGATTCTGATCAGTTTGGCTGACTGATTTGTTCTTTCATTTAGATGCACAGTAAGCAAAACTCATCAAAATGTAATGAAACCTATAGGGATTCTGCAAAACTCTCCAAGACTATTTAAAAATGGAGTTTTTTATTCTCCATATGTTCTACATTCAAACATTTATCTTGCATTTTCATGTTGTAGTTCACTCATCAAACTAGGCCAGCTAACAATTTTTCAGCTATTATGAATGGGAGTTAGAGACATAACAAAGGACTTTTAAAAAATTAGATTGCAAATTCTGTCAAAGCTTTTCCATTTACTATTGGATTTAAAGGCTGTTCTTTGAAGAGGCTTGAACTTTATAAAAGCTATCGGGTGAATCAAACCTTTCATTATAAATTGGAAATACTTAGTTCCAGATAACTTGAGTGTAGTGGTCACCTACCAGAAGACGTTGTCACGCGTCAGTTTAGGGTGACCAGAGGGATGGCAGGCTCCAAAAAAGCCTGAACCAAAGTACAATCATGCTAAGCTGCCAGCTGAAACTGCAATTTGCTAGTCTCCCCTGGAAGAAGAGGAAGTTGCTGAAACACAAACGGTACCCCCCCACACACTGGGTTCGGGGGAGTACATGTCTGGCTTAAGAGGAAGGCTTGTTTTGCTTTTAGCTTTTGCTCTTTAGTAACCCTAGCTTGTTTGTATCAGGATATAAAAGGGAAGCCACTAGAGAGGAAGGGTGAGAGTCCCTCTCGGGTCTGAAGACACCAAGAGTTGGGGGTCTTGGCCCATTTGAAGGGGGCCACTTGCCCCGAGGTGGCGGTGTAGCCACTAACGCCAGGACACGGCTCTCCCCTGGGTTACGTGATGGTGAGTGTTAGGGTTTAATTTGGCTGTAATCCAGTAAAATTTGTGGTCTGCTTCATTCCTGACTCAGGCGTTGCCTTCACGCAGAATCCGAGAACCTGCCTTGAGCCCTGCTCGAGACATTGAGGTATATTTTGAACAAAATTATTCTAGCACCTATAAAAAATATATTTTCTCCTCCTCTGCATTCTTCCTACCCAACCCCACCCCAATTACTGATTAAACTATACCATATGTTTTGTTTTGTTTTTTTTCCCAGCTCTGGAGCTTATCTATTTACTCCATAAACTACACAGGCAACGTTGGTGGCTGAGCAACTTTTCTTTCAAAGAACAGGTAACAGAATTTATCAGAATTTTATATTTTTCTGGGCTCAAAGAAAGATTCATATAATGACCAATGTTTGAACAAACCAAATAGTAGCTTCATTTTATTCCATGTCCCATGTTTCTTAATTTGAAACTACTTGAAACATCAAATAATTCATAAACTTTAAGCTATATTCTATGCTGTAGCTCTAGTGTGGAGACCCATTTACTATTCTGAGAGTTGAATCATCCCCATCATGTTGATTTCACATACATTATGAAAGTTAAATGACCAGCAGTGAAGGATAAGATACTCTGAAAACTGCAGTGAAAGCCACTGGCCTACCATACTTCTTGGTGTAGGTGGAACTAGAAGAGTAGCTGCAGTTGGTGCATTACTAGATGGAAACTAGGATTTTCTAAGACACAAGTAGAGTACCTGACCATTATGGAGTAGCTGGTTCTTTAATTGTCTCTTTCTCTCGGTGGTTAGGACTAGCATCTAAGAAGTAAATGCTGCAGGTTCAAGTGCCTACTCCAGATCCAACACAGCAGGGATTTGCATCAGGACTGTCCACACCCCAGGTCTGTGTTATAACTACCAAGCTATCAGTGTCCTATGTTTATGAAAACTTTAAAAGACTCATATTTATACTCTGTATCAGAAAACATTTCAAAATTTGTAAATTTTCATTCCTAACCTAGACCTGCAAAAGTTTCAACAAAACATGTTAATTTTGCAAAAATAGCATTATATAACATTTTTCACTGAAAAAGAATTTAGTTTTAACATTTTTCAGCCAGCTCTACTTCTTTGGTCGAGACTCAAAGCCTATCAGATCAATAAAAAGATTGTCATTGACTTCAGTAGGCTTTGGATCCTATCTAAAAGATCTCCAAACAAGGAACTGTAACAATGTAGACAATGTCTGCACCTAAAAGCTTAGTTTGGACTTGCTTAGTCTGAACTAAGCAGTTCAAAGTTAGTTTGAACTGGAAAAGTGTGGCTAGTTCAAACCAAAAGTTATTTTGAAGTTTAAAAAAAAAAAGTCGGTTTGAACTAGCATGACTACATCATGCTAGTTTGAACTAAATTTCAAAATAAGTTTGAACTAAGCAGTGTAGTGTAGACAGGGAGCAAATTAGTTCAAATTAAAGCTCCTTAATTCAAACAAATTTGCTACTGTAGGCGTAGCTTCTTTTTATATAGCACTAAGCATAATGTAGCTCTGATCCTGTTTGGGGGGGTTGGGGTTGGGTTTTTTTGTTTGATCTGGAGACATGCGGGGGGGAAAGGCTGTTCATGTCACTGTGCAAAGAGTAATTAGGCTGGTGAGAGCCCAGGGAGAGCTTACATGTGTTGGCTGGCTGCTGTCATCAGGGATATGAACCATAACTCTGCAGCACAAGCACCTGCAAAAATGTAGGAGAAATGGTGCCAGAATCTCTTTCTAGTCTGGGTGGGTCAAAAATGTCAATCTTTGTTTTAGAGAAACTAAATTTGGAACAGTGAATGCTCCTAATGCAGCTTTTACATTAGAAAGTGAATTTAAATAGCTGGGGGGGGGGGCGGTGGAACCAACCTTATCACTAGGTCCAGGATGTGGTTAAAAATTTTCCCCTTTACAATCATTTCCTACTTCCTTGCTTCACTCTCTATCTCTGCAATTCTTTAACTTCTTTGCCCTTGCCACCTCAGTATTTTCCCTACACCAATTTAAGAAATTGGACATAGAACATTTTTTGTGGGGATATTTAGTTAGGAATTTCAGATGTTCAATGAGCATATGACCTCATCAGCCAGGTCGAAGTAGTCAATCAGAAGGGTACTTTGACCAATATAGTGTGCCTAGTCACGCTGTCATATGATGTCCTTTGATTCAGATTCAGTTTTGCTTTGATTTGGGTGCACTGATCTTATCTTGGATAGGACATTTAATTTGCTACCTGCAAGCTTACCAGCAGTTTGATTCATTGAGAGGGAGGGAACTTCAGGTGATCAGTCTGGAGTTCGGCCATGTGATACGTACCTCCGTAGACCTCTGGTTTGCATGGGCTTTTTGCAGCCTTTTATCCCTGTTCCACAACACACTTTCAGTTTCAAAAAGTTACTGTTACATTGCTCTGCCTTCTTAAGTATTCCACCAAGACATTACACCACCACCCTACTTGGGTTTACCGGTTACTATTTTTTAATATTGATACAATGCTGTCAATCACAATTCTTTAGCCAATTAGAATTTGTTATCCGGCAGACATGGTTCTGCAAGTTTGTCTGCAATTGAATTGCTTCTGGAAACTTTAACTTGCAAAGCAGCTCATTTGCAAAGGCATCTGCAATGGAAATGTGGTTACCACAAAACAAGAACAAGGTTCTAAGTTGCCTTTGCAGAGCTTAACTCTTAGCTAAATTGTCTTTGCAAGGTTTAGCTTTTGGATAAGTTGTGCTTCATTGTCATGTTATCTCCCATACTGACATTTACATGCCATAGGACTCCTTGTTTTTACATCCAACTAGGAATTTCTGGTTAAAAAGAGAGACAGTCTCACACCAAAACAGGCAATAAATTGAGAGGCAGAGTGGTTACTTACAATAAGAGAGAACAAAGTCCACTGCATAGATACCCTACCAATTATTGGGTATGTCTACATTGGAGCCTTAAGCTGACTTAACCTTCCTTAAGTCTATTTAAGGAAAGCCATGTCCATGCTGGGCTTTTATGAAGTCAACTTAAGCACTTGCTTAACTTGGCTTAATAACTCCAGTCCTTAAAGTCAACTTAAAATTGGATTTATTAAGTTGACTTAACACATTGTAGATAGGGTCATCCACGCTGCAGGCTTTAAGTTGACTTAACTGAGCCCTCTGGTGTAGACATAGCCATTATTTGCTATTTTGGGATGGGTGGTTTGGTCTCCCATTTTTTTATGAAAAATATCATTCATTCCAGTGCATCATGGGAAAGCTTTCTGAAATTTTGAAAATGTTAACAAGGTGGAAGAACTGTTTACTGCCCAGCTCAGAGCAGAACACTGTACCTTCCAAAGTTTCCATTAGCACCTTTTTGGGAGGGAAGGGTGGAAAAAATCTCATTTTAACAGGAAATGAATAATTCGTCACTAAGTTTAAGAAGCATGTTATAGACTTCATGACTCAAAAATACTGAAAGTGCAGGAAGAAAATTAACACAATAAGGAAATATGTAAATGATAAGAAACTTAGTGAAGGGGGGAAGCAAGCTAATTAGGAAATTGCAATCAGTCTTCTCATCATCTACCAGAAATAATTAGTATAGCATGCTACCATTCAGCTGTTGATTAAAGGTGTTTGCTTAATATATTTGAAATAATTAGGCTTGTTCATAAGACTCTGTCTCCATTTCCAGAGGAACTCTGTTCCTCAGGGTATTGTACCTTTAAGATTTGATCAAGGATGCATACAAGATTTAATTAGTCTGAGTTATAACTGTTTGACCAAAATTGATCAAACCCATATGTCAATCATAGAGTGTGTGTATAACGTATGTATACTAACATATGCTTTATAAACTGCAAATCCAGCTTTCCAGACTGCTAGTCCTTAGTTAGGTAAATGGGAATTTTGGGTACACAAAGAAATGAAGTAATTGGTAACAAGTCAGTTAGGAGTAAGCTTCTTTTTTTTTTTCAGTATATATTATTTATATAAGCCTTGTATATACTTTACATTTTTGCTCTTAACTGACCATGAATTCAAAAAATGAAGTTTAAGGCATTGTTTAACTTTAAAGGTTAAATGACATTGGCCCTGATAATCCAAGAGACTTCCTCCTGCAGAATAATATGGCAGTTATGATAATCTGAGGTACACATGAGGTAATGGAAACTCTGGAAGGTGCAGTGTTCTGCTCTGAGCTGGGCAGTAAACTGTTTTCCCACCCTGTTACCATTTTTAAGATTTCAGAAAGTTTTCCAATGATGCACTGGAATGAATGTTGTTTGGTGGCAAGATTAGGACTTCCATTCATGTTAGCGAAGATGCTACTGCACCAACAGGAGAGCTTGTCCCATTGGAATAGTTAATTCTTGTCAAGAGGTGGCAGCTAAGTTGATGGGAGAAACTCTGCCCACAACATGGCACTGTCTACACATAGGATGAAGTTAGTAAGGATGTGGTTTTTTTCATGGTCCTGTGTGACATAATTATATAGATTTAGGTCTGTACTGCAGCTTTGGCCATAGACTATAGTGAATGTCAGCCACCAATCTACCACACCCTGTACTTGTCAGGTCATGCTATAAAGACTATTGATTCTAAGGGTAGATTGGGTTGTCATTTAGATTGGAATAATATCCCAAAACATATTGGGTACTTTCTAATAAATACATACTTCTTGCCTGGCAAGAAAGTATAGTGAAATATTTTAATTCATAGAGTTTCTGAAGATTATAATTCTTGCATCAATAACATAATTGCATGCATCGAGCCAGTGCTCAAGCTGCACATTTTTAATAAATGAATAGAAATATATATTATAATTCTAAAACACAGAAGGCAAATAATTAATAGAAATACCATTTACTTGCTAAGAATTGAAAAACTGACACACTTTAGTATTATTTTTAAGATTCCATTTTGTTATTAATGAAACCATTATTATTCATTGCTGCTAGTAGCATCTCTATCATCATCTTGATTAAAGAATGGAGCAATAATTACATTGCAATGCATGTTTCAGGAGCTGTAATTTAACACTCACATTGTATATATTATCATATTATACTTCTCTTTGGCTAATAAATTATGCTACTGGGGCTAAATTCTTACTTGGCCCATTGCATCCATGGGAAAGATTGGAGGGTGTAAATGACTTCCAGCACTCAGTTCTTTCTGTCTTTTACCAAGGGCAGCAATGGATATATTGTGTTTAGATAATTTTCATTAAGCACCTTCATTTTAGTTTTCCATTAAAAAGAAACAATGAACTTATCAAAGTCCAAAGGGGCAGCTGTGTTAGTCTAGTTCAGTAAAACAAACAAGGAGTCCTCTGGCACTTAAAAACTAATACATTTATTTATTGCATGAGCTTTCGTAGGAGGAAATCTGACTTTGTCAGATGCTTTGAATAATAAATGGGCACAAATCTGACAGCAAAAATCACATCATTCTAAAACCAGTGGGTGAGCATTTCAATCTTTCTGATCACTACTACACTGACGATTTACTAATTGCTGTGCTCAGACAAATGCATATC
The DNA here is from genome assembly GCA_007922195.1 of Podocnemis expansa. NCBI lineage: Eukaryota > Metazoa > Chordata > Testudines > Podocnemididae > Podocnemis > Podocnemis expansa. The sequence continues at coordinate 3,748,271 of ML681998.1, read as the reverse complement.
TCATCTTCCTCTGTATGCTGTTCCCCAGTGTTTGAATCTTAACAACTGCTTTGATTTGTTGTTACTGTGTGACCTCATACCATGTTTTACTCTTCCCTGCATTTATTTCCTCCCATTCTGTCAGCTCCCCCATCTTCAAAGCAGCTGGCAAAATGGGATTTTCTCCTATGAAAACTCATGCAATAAATGAGTTTGTTAGTCCTTAAGTGTCACTGGACACCTTGTTTGTTTTAATGAACTTTCCAGTAGCACTTTTTGTACACATCACCATATAGGCTTAGAGGCTTGAGCTACCTTTTCTACTACAGGCACTAGGCCAATACAACAGTCAGTCCACCAGAAATGCTATATTAAAGTCTTACTTCTGTGTTAAAAGACATTTTCCTTTTGTCATGCACCTTAGTTACATTAGAATATTTTTTTAAATGTAAATATGTCATTAAAAAGTTGAGACTCCTCATTTTGCTCAAACATTTTCCTAATTTTGTCTTTTTGACAGAAGTCTTTGTTTCTTTACAGTAGGGAAGAAATTGCACACATTTTCTTTTTTTACTTCCCATTTTGTACCCCCAACTGGAACAGAGCAAGGAAGTGGTGCAAAGTGCAAAAAGTGTAGGCTTTTTCTCCTGAAACAAAAATTATACCATAGCTGGTTTTTTTCCCCTCCAAATTCTCATTGAAAAATGGGAGGTATCAAGTAATCTACACATTCTTCTACAATGTTTCAACCCTATAGAAATATTTTAATAGCTTCCCTCTTGAGGTTTCATACTGCTCTGGTAATGAGTTAGATATCCCCATTCTACAGAAAAGTAAACAGAAGCACAGAGCAGTCTGGTGGCCTGTGCAAAGGATGGAAAACATTTGCAAAATGAGGAGTAAACCCCTAACTTACTGTGTCCCAGAAATGTGTTTGAGCCATCAGACTTAATTTCTGCACCTGACCAAGAACAATAAAAAACCCAGGTATTATATAATATCGATTGATAACATTAATGGCATGTATAATGTTAATTGTATAATAACTAGTTTCTTTTAATAAATTGTCCAATATTGATTTAGAGTGTGCCATCAGTTCTATTTATAATCCCTTTCTTAACAAATGTTTTCACATTTACCTTTTTAACTCAAACTGCACTCTCTTGCTATTCCCCTGAGAATTGCTTTTTGCTGCTGCTGCATTTCTAGCTATTTATTGGGGATTGTGCAGGTCAGGGTGTATTTTACATATATCAGATCCAATCTGAAAGTTCACTTATTCCGAACTAGCTACACTGAGGGTTTGGCTTTGTTTTCTGATACTGGGCTGTCCCACTAATGTAACATTTCCATCTGCAATCTGGACTGATTTATTATTCTGTTACCCAATCCCTCACTCTTGGAACCTGTGTTACACTTGCTCTACTGTGCTGCTCTCCCCTCACTGCTCAGCCTATGAACAATCTACAGCAAGCAAGTTGCTAACTCAGGATATGTCTACACTGAAGGCTCTGTTAAGTCTCCTTAACAAGCTCGACTTCATTAACTTTAAGTTGACTTAGAGAGTCCACATTCCGAACTCCTGTAGACTGCCCATGTCCACACTGGCAGCTGCTAGGTCAACATAACACTTAAGTCAATCTAATAAGGTCAACTTAAGTGCTACTCCCCATCTGCATTACTAAGTCGACTTAAACCAATGTCAACATAAGCCTTAAGTCAACCTTAAGAGATGGTGTTACTAAGTTGACTTAAAGAAGCACTTAAGTTGACCTAATAAATTCCCTATCCAGACAGAGCTTTCCTTAGGTTGACTTAAAGAAGGTTAAATCAACCTAAGGCTCCAGTGTAGACATACTTTCAGTAAGTGCCTCTAAACAGCTACTCATAGGATTATGCAATAGTATGACTCCAGCCAACACCTTTAGTCCCAGATGCAACCCTAGGAACTACCTTTTTACAATTATCAGTGCTGCCCACTGCAAGCTCATTGGTTTGTCAAATTATCAAAGAAATTGATATGCACCAGCCTTGTGACTCCAAATGAAGTCTCTACACACCTGAAACAACATACCCTGATTTAGATAAAAGAATAAAACACTTTTATTAAGTTGAGAAATATTTTAAGTGATTATAAATCAGAAGAAAGCAAGTCAGATCTGAAGAGCCAGATTAAAGCTGGGCCCTGGTCTAAGAGGGGGTCCGAGAAGGACTGAAGATCAGAGAGGGGAATCTGGCTCTGGCTGCTGCCAGTCCTACTGGTGGTGAACAGGGGAGTGAAGGGCTTGAACCTTGCATTTAGGTGGATGCCAGGTTAGCCCTTCATAAAGCTCAAGGAACAGGGGGCACTAACACCTGAAGTGCTTCTCTGGCCCTGTGTGTCCTGAAGGGCCAGCCTTGCCACCACACTCGGGCTTGGGGGGGGGGGGGGGATGAGGCAGCCCCATCCGAGATGGCTCCCATGACTGGCAATTGGCAAAGGCTGCTTCCCAGATGTGAACACCTAGTCCCCAGCCCAAGGTGCAGTGGCATACATAGGTCCTGGCACTAGCCTGGTGGTGATGGGTTGGGGGGGGGGGGGGGGGGCTGCTGGCCAGCCCTGTCTTAGAGGAACTGCTCCCAGTTCTGCTATCCCTGGTGGGTGCACTGACCCAGCTTCTCTGCATCTTGGCCCCATGCTGGGGACAAGAAGGGAGCTATAAGCTAGATAGGGGATAGAAGCAGGGGTGGCTCCTTAGAGAAGAGCAATGCCAACTCCCTCCCCTTCGCTTGGTATGCCACTGAGTGAGTCTGGGAACACCCAGTGGTGGTGGGGGGGCAGTGCCAGGTTGTGCAGAAGGCTGGAGTTAAAAGGTTGGGGGGGCATTGTTCCCTCAACCCCCACCCATACTGAACAGCAGAGGCATGTGCTACAAGCTAGATGTGCACAAGTCCATGGGGCTGGATGAACTGCATCCAAGGGTACTGAGGGAGCTGGCTGATGAGATAATGGCCAACGGTACTGCTATCTTTGAAAACTCATGGCGAACAGGGGAGGTGCCAGAGGACTGGGAAAAAAGCAAATATAGTGCCAATCTTCAAGAAAGGGAAAAAGGAGGATCCAGGGAATTACAGACCTGTCAGCCTCACCTCAATCCCTGGAAAAATCAAGGAGCAGCTTCTCAAAGAATCCATCCTGAAACACTTGGAGGTGATCAGGAACAGTCAGCATGGATTCACCAAGGGTAAATCATGCCTGACCAAACTCATCGCCTTCTATGATGAGACGACTGAATTTGTGGATGTGGGAAGAGCCGTTAATGTGATATACCTTGCCTTTAGCAAGGCTTTTGATACAGTTTCCCACAGCATTCTCATTGGCAAATTAAGGAAGTAAGGGTTGGATGCGTGGACTGTAAGGTGAATAGAAAACTCCCTAGGTCAATGGTTTCAGCGTGTGGGAATCAATGGCTCCATGTCAAGTTGGCAACCAGTAACGAGTGGTGTTCCCCAAGGGTCGGTCCTCGGGCCAGTTCTGTTCAACATCTTCATTAATGATCTGGATGATGGGATAGATTGCACACTTAGTAAGTTTGCGGATGATACCAAACTAGGGGGAATGGTAGACACGCTGGAGGGCAGGGACAGGATTCAAGGAGACCTAGACAAATTGGAACAGTGGGCCAATAGAAATCTTATGAGGTTCAACAAGGACAAGTGCAAAATCCTGCACTTGGGATGAAAAAACCCCATGTACTGCTACAGGCTGGGGAGTGATCAGCTAAATAGCAGCCCTGGAGAAAAGGACCTGGGAGTCATGGTGGATGGGAAGCTGGATATGAGTCAGCAGTGTGCTCTTGTGGCCAAAAAGGCCAATGGCATACTTGGCTGCATCAGAGGAAGTGTTGCCAGCAGATCGAGGGAAGTGATCATTCCCGTCTATTCTGCACTGGTGAGGCCACATCTGGAATACTGTGTTCAGTTTTGGGCTCCCCACTACAAAAAGGACATGGACAAATTAAAGAGAGTCCAGCGGATGGCAACAAAAATGATCAAAGGGCTGGAGCGCAAGCCCTATGAAGAAGGATTGAAGGAACTAGGCTTATTTAGTCTGCAGAAGAGAAGACTGAGGGGGGATTTGATAGCAACCTTCAACTACTTGAAGGGTTGCTCCAAGGAGGATGGAGCTCGACTGTTCTCAGTAGTAACAGAGAATAGAACAAGGAGCAGTGGTTTCAGGTTACAGCTGGGGAGGTCCAGACTGGATATTAGGAAAAACTTTCTTACTAGGCGAGTAGTGAAGCATTGGAATAAGCTACCTAGGGAAGTGGTGGAATCTCTGTCTTTGGAGGCGTTCAAGGCCCAGCTGGACAAAACCCTGGCTGGGATAATCTAGTGGGAGTGGTCCTGCTTTTTGGGCAGGGGTTGGACTAGATGACCTCGTGGGGTACCTTCCAACCCTATGATTCTAAGGGTAGGTACTTGGGGCAGGCCAGGCAGGCAGTGGAGCGAAACCTGCATTTGCAGCCCTTCTCAGACCTCGCACTTCCTCCTGCAGGTTCAGACCTCCGTTCCTATGGTAGCTGGGGTGTGGAACTCGGAAAGCAGGGACTTCACAAAATCTAAGAGCTCCAGGCCCATGGGAAAGTAAATCCAGCTCTGCAGATTTGATCAAAAGGCAAATTGTGTTCTAAACTCATCTTAACACCTAACTCTGGTCTCATTCCCAGCCAGGCTCCCCTTGAGGCAACATTTCAGTCACTAGATGGCTGGTGGAGGTGGAGAGAGAAAAAGAAAGAGAACAGCAGTGTGTCTCCCCTTTGCAACAGGTTCCTTTACACTCCTTCAGGATGAAGTCCTCGTATAGGTTCATCCATACATTAGTCACATGAGCACCCTCTTATCCATGCTTAGCCTAACCCATTGTTCTTGGAAGACCTGGTTTGTTCTATGCATGTCTTAGTGAGGTGTGAAGTGCCTCTTTGCACTTGGAGGGTTTTACCTGAAACTGCCTCAAGCCATGAGATACATAGTTCAGACTGTTCAATAGCAAGTCTCGTTACCATACACATGACTTTGCAACAAACGTATTACTAGACCAATACTGTTCAGTATGTCATGAGCACTCCAAAATTGTCTTACACAGCTCACTTTCCATTAAACAGTACAATTACATTACAAGGATGAACATGGATGATGCACAATCACATCATGATAGTGTATTTGGGGGAGCAGTGTCTCCGAAGTTCAAATTGTTCTATTTGCTGATGCATGGTGTCACTGAGGACTGGTTCTAGCTAGTGTGTAGGAGTCAGCTTTTTCACTACTCATCCCCACAGTCTACGTAGCCTAGGGAGAGGGCAGGCGAGCAAAGGTGTTTCCCAGTTTGACCTACTCTGAGAGTAAGATGGAGCAGCTCTGGGGACTAATCTAATTTATGGGAACCACACATCTCTCTCTGAGCTACTAGAGAGCCCAGAATAGCTGAGTATTTAGTGTTCAAACCCTCATCTCCTTGCTCTTTGTCTCTAGCACTTTCTCTCCCTAGCTAAATCCACAACAAAATTCTGTGCTGGGGGCTGAAATGGAAGACACAGTATAGGTTTACCTTGGTTAGCTAGCCATTTCCTTTTACATTTACATCTGCAGTATTTCATATTTCATTTTTTTTTTTTTAAATATCCACCAACCATGTAATGATTAAAGTCATGTTCTGGGTGGACTGTGTTTTATTCAGTATGGACTGGATCTGACTTCCAAATATAGTCAGTTAAAAGACTTTGTTACCTTCTATGGGAATTGGGCCAGAACGTTTATGCTGGTACTGTCCATAATGAATTATATAGTTTATTCAGAGTTTCCCCTCTGTCTCCTAACTCTCTCTCTGCTGAGTCCTATATCTTTCTCTCTGTTGTACTTACTGAGTTTTCCTTCTACCAGTTGTAATTAATGATGTCCACTTCATGTGGAGGCTGTTCAGGAAAGTTTGGCTGCCTAAAGAAAATTATGTTCTTCTTTTAGAATCTTCAGGGTCACCAGTTTCCTTAAGTCATACCTGTGTCTCTATTTCCAGTGAGAGAACCGCTTCTTATATATTGGGTTTTGTGCTACAGTGTCTATGCAGATTTTTTTTTATCTTTTTGCTTTGTCCTGATCATGTGATTTCAAAGACATTAGCTGATATTTCAACTGGAGCAGATGTGTCCAAGCAATCTCCTTCTATTTTATTTTTTAAAGACTCAAGACTGTTTATTTACCACATAGCGGATTTTTGGTTTTGCTTAATTTTCTACTTCTGTCATGTGTGTGCTTATACTTCTTTAGATCAGTTCAATGAGATACTCTGTTACGTATGTGAAGTGCAAGAAGGTTACATGATACAGGTAGTCCTCACCTAGTGACCGGGTTCTGTTCCTGAAACCTGGTTGATAAACGAATTGGTCGCTAAACGAGGAGCAGCCCTTACCGGTATTTCAGGCATAATGTACTTTACTGGTAGTGGGTTTTTCAACCATCTGTAGATAGTTTTAACGTCACCTTTGCATCATTTATAACATTTTTAATATATATTTTAAATGTTTTAAGCTCTAATGTACTGAAGTTAGTTTGCATAGTGTACTGTAAATACAGGTAATCATTTTTAATATTCTGAATAGTACTGTAAAGAAAAGGCCTAAAATAAACTCCATCGTGATAACTTTGTTTTATTGGCATAACTCCTTACATACTGTATTACAGAACATAAAAATGCAATTAGCAAAAATTATAAAAATGATGTACCAAAGAAATATGAAAATAAACATTCAGATTACATTGACATTTTTACTCATCAAATCCTTCAAAGTGTGGTTCAGCAGCAGGGGGGTCATCAATGTCATCATCGGAGAGATCAGCAGGGTTATCAGGAGCTGTAGAGGGCCCTGGTAAGGGAGATGATGGCAAGGAAATGGAAGCACTTGTAAGGGTAGGGGTAGGGGTCCTGGATGGAACTTTAGAGAAGTATCTCATTAGTGTGAGCTGTGTTATAATTTTCTTTTTTTCTTCATAAATTTCACGATAGCATCATAAAATTTTATTCATTTGTTGTTCCACTTTCGTGAACCATTCAACATTCGGGTCCATACTCTCTAGTTCTAACATCGCTGCATTCACTTTGGAGAAGACATCAGCTAACCCCTTTGGAGAAGACATCAGCTAACCCCTTTACAGTAAACTTCTTTTGTACTTCTTCCACTCTTTCCTCTTCTTCTTCTTCCTCCTCTTTCAAGTGCTGCTGCGCTTCCAACTCTATTAAATCTTCGTTAGTTAGCTCTCCCTCGACGTATTCCACTAATTGTTCAATATCTTCCACTTCAACATCTAAATTAAGCACATTAGCAAGTTCCACAATTTTTTTATTTATGACATCAATATGTTCGTCTTTCTCAAAGCCTTCGAAATTATTTACAAAATGTTTCAGGCATTTTTTCCATATGCCTTGCATGCACTTTTCTGTCACTCCCGCCCAAGCTGATTCAATGTTCTTTATGCAGTGTAAAATGTTTTATGATTTCCAAAAATCGCGCAGGGTTACTTCACCATTTTCTGTTGCTGCTACCGCTTTGGAAAACGTTGCGCGCAAATATAGCGCTTTAAATGTAGAGAGAGCCCCCTGGTCCATTGGTTGTAACACAGCAGTTGTGGTTTTGGGCAGATACGCAACCTTTACATCAGGGTGTAGATCATCAAGATGCTGGAAGTGGCCTGGGGTGTTATCAAGTAGGAGGATAATTTTAAAGGGAACACCATTTTCCAGACAGGAACTGCTTCATACCCTCGGTCAAGCATTAATGAACCAGTCCTCAAATAAAGATTGCATCATCCATGCTTTGTTATTTGAACGATAGTAAACGGGCAGCGTGTGCTTACTACCCTGCTTCAGTGCACGTGGGTTTGCAGAACGATAGATGAGAAAAGGTTTTAACTGAAATCCAGCAACATTTCCTCCCAACAACAACAACGTGACCCTGTCCTCAAAAGCCTTGAAACCGGGCATTGCTTTAGCCTCTTTGTGTATGTAGGATCTTTCGGGTATTTTTTTCCAAAATAGTCCGGTTTCGTCTGCATTAAAGATCTGTTCCCGATGATACCCGCCTTTCTTGATCATTTTGTCAAATTCATCCACAAATCTTTCTGATGCTTCTATGTCCATGCTTGCCGCCTCACCACTGGTACTTCAATTATGAAGGCTGAATCTCTGACGAAAACATTGAAACCATCCATGACTTGCCGTAAATGTTTCCATTGACTCTTCATTTTCGCGCGCTTTCAACGTTTCAAAGATACTGCGTGCCTTTGCTTGAATTATTAAAAGGCTCATTGGCATTCTTTTTTGTATCTGGTCATCAAACCATATCGCCAGTAATTTTTCCATTTCGTGAATGAGGCCTTTCTGTTGCCTAGTTATTATGGCTTTATATCCTTTTGATGATTTCACTGCTTCTTTCACTCAATCTTTATCCTTCAAGATCGTTGATACAGTTGAATGCGCCAGCTCCAAGTCATGTGCTATCGCTTTAACTTTCTTACCAGCTTCATATTCGTTTATCATCTTCATTTTTGTCTCAAGATCGATAGCCTTCCTTTGTTTCTTGGCGCTTTCTCCGGGTGAAGTCATGCTCTTCCTTTTCGCCGACATCTTGTACTTTGGGGTGCACAATAAAGTAAAAATACATAGACAAAAAACGCTAGTTCTGACTGCGGGAACGAGATGAATCTGAGAGAGTTGATGTGAGTTCTTGTACATCGCCATAATACCAACTCGTCAGAGAGCTGGTCATAACTCCGAGGGATCACTAAACGAGTAGGTCACTAAGTGAGGACTAGCTGTATAGTGTATTTTAGTAGTTTGATTTCATACTAGTCAAGAGATATGACAGCACAAAAACAGAAGCTACAGGTGTCTGTGGAACAAAGAAACAGAGAATATATGACTGTTAGTGTTACCCATAAGTAAGAATAAAATCATTATATATTTGACTGTGTGCGTGTGCGCGCGTGTGCATACATGCACATGCGTGTGCTGGAAGAAAAAAATTGAGCAAGGGTTTCTCATCTCTCAGTGGAGTACTCTAACCCCTAAGCCATGGGAAATTTTAATATAGAGATCTTTCAGTCTGTCCTGTTTGATCTGTTCCATTGGGGATAAACAATGACAGAGTGATTGGAGCAGGGGGATTGGGCCAGGGTCTCCCACATTGCAGATGGTATGCTAACGGCCAGACTACAGAGTCACTGACTTTGGCCCAATGACTGTACTTATACAGTGGCTAGATCTGAATATCTGATAGCTCAGTTGTTAGAGCACTCACCTGAGAGGTAGGAGATTGCTATCCAAATGTTCTCTTACCCTTAGCAAAGGTAGGAATTGAACCTGTGGTCTAAGGTGCCTAAATATTCTGCTCATTGTACAGGTAACCTAGGGACCTAACTCAGTCTTTGTGACTCACAGTGTTGTTCCTGTGATTTTCCTAGGTGCCTATATGTTAGGGATTGCAATGCTCCACACCACTGTTCCTAAATCTCTTTGTGAATCCAGTCCAAAATGGTTTACCAAAACACATTAATGGCAAGATTGGGATTAGAGTCCAGGGCTCCCAGATGCCTTAGCCATTGGACTACTCTGCCCCTGTTAATAATAGATTCTCTAGCCAGGTAGCTTGAGCCTTGGAACACATCTGAGTCTTCTACTGGTAAGCAACCTGTGTGATTATGTACCATTTACAGCGCTGAACTTTTTAACTTCATGACTAGGCATGGTTTGTCCTAAGACGCATCTTCATTTAGTACTTCCAAAATTATTGGAGGAGATGCTCTTGTTGACTAGTCATTAGTAAGTTGTCATTTAATTCAGATACTATACTTGCCATTTGTATAGTGTTACAGTTACTTTTTCTTGGTTTTAAAAATATTTCCCTCCCCTGTTCCATGATAGACCCACCAAAACAGAAGAACCCAGTTTAAAGATTGTTCAAAGAAAATAATAAATGCGACTACATACAACATGCTGCTAAATGTAAAAATAAACACACACAAGAATATTTTAATTCTCATATCTTTCAGCTAGATGAATTTTAGCTATTAATTGTAATAATTATTGACATTTTCAGATCTGGTTTTGTTTTTGTTTTTTTTTGAAACACTGTTCAAGTTATAATGAGATTTGCCTTAGTGTTCCATTTTGTAGTTTGAGCTCATCTTTCTTTGGATTTCTGTACTTCTTCCTTAGTTACAATAAAATATAATTTCCTTGAAATAAGTTGGCATTTACTAATGTAAGACCTTCCTCCCATTCTGTAAGTTCCCCCATCTTCAAAAAGTCTGAAGTGGGGTTTTCTCCCATAAAAGCTCTTTAAGTGCCACAGGACTCCTGGTTTGTTTTACTGAACGAGACTAACAAGGCTGCCTGCCTCCTTTGGAATTTAAGAGTTTGAAATGCATATTAATGGGATAGCTGGGAGCTGCCTTTTTTGTCTGAAGCACTTTTGCTTTTTTGACTGATGTTAGCCAAGAGAACTGAAGAATCAGATATAGAATTTCCTTCATCTATGTCACATCTTTTGAGGTGGTGGGTGAGCTCTTTATATTGCCTTCATGGCACATGCAACCATATTGAATTCACTTACAGGCAAACAAACTGTTTCATGGTGCCTGTGACTACAAATAGTTCTTTTTAATATAGAAGTTTCTATAATAGGTATGCATATTCTTATCTAAAGTCTCTTTATATTCATCTTGTTTCCTTTCCAGTATCAAATACCCACGACACTGCTTTGTTGTCATAGGTATAAATATCTTTCATTGCCTATAACTTAAGTGTTTTTTTTTTCTGGAACCTCACTGCCAATAAACAAGACATTTGCTATCAATTACTCCCCCCCCCCCCGGTTTCTTTTTAAACAAAATTAATATTAATTAAAATTACTTCATCTTTGACCTGAAATTCATTTTATGTGTCATCTCCATCAGCCCAAGTCTGCAATCATAATAGCAATTCTGCATGAACCTCTGCTAATCTCTTTATTGAAGAATGGTTCTTTGGAACCAGCCACGATGACACATCATCTATCAAATATTTCTTTTTCTGCCATTAGTATTCTCTTCCAGGTCATGTTAACAAATATTGTTTGCTGAACCCCTTAAAATCTGCCCTGCAAATCAAATCCCTCTTTTCTTAAGATCCCTGACTTGCATTTACTGAGTTCCAGACACCACCAATACTTTTTCACTGTTTATGTAGTCTATCCCTGATATTTTCAGAATTGTGATATAAAATTAATTCAAAGGATCACAGTTTATTATTCATTGAATGGTTATGCATCATAGATATAATTTAACACAGACCAAACATATATATTTTAGTAGTCATTTGCTGTGTCACTTTCTGGACTTTTGCATGTTTTCCCAGAATCATGTTCATACCATTATAGTTTTGTCTTGAAGACATTCAATGATAGACCACATTCTTGCCACAGTCTATGTAATCGCCACTAACTTCATAGATCTGACTCAGACAACACTGTCTTCTGCATAGCAATTGTTACTCTTTTTTTTTTCCACATTGTAAAATGGTTCACAAGCACTTGGTTTGTCAAATCAGTTCTGGATATATTGCTAAGTACCCCAGTATCAGTTCAGTCCGACTCTGCTCAGAAGTCTGGAAATGTCTGTCTGGCATTCTCCAAGGCTTACACAGTATTGTCACTTTTATCCTTCTAACACGATGCCTACTCTTACAATTACTAAGCGGGTAGTAACATATGGATGCCTTTATTGCAGATCTCTGTGCCTAGAAATAAAACCTCTATCACTGAAAAAGCTTTGGTTCATGCACATGGGAGCTGTAATAAAGATCTGAATGAAAGCTTGTTGGACTGGCAGCCTATTGGGATTTTATACTGATGACATCATATGGCCTTTACTTTTGGCTCCTTCCTTTACTAGATATATAACCATTTATATGACAAGGTTATCTGTTGTCCTAGTGCTCGGTGGAGGGGGGATGACTGTACAACCTAGAAACATCCCATTCAGAAATGAAGAAAGAACAAAATCTGCGTAATAAAAAAAATTGATAACTGAAAAATATGACAACCCACATTTTCTTCAATATTGGAACTATAAAAGCGTAACTTTCTTCATGACATCACAAGGAACTGTAACATTAAAAAAATGAATACATAGTTACATAATTTTTCCTTCAAATAAAAAACTGCTATGAACAACAAAGCACATTACTTGGGGTTTTTGAGCTAAGATTCCATTTCTAAAATTTGAGAAAAATCATTCTTTTTCAAAAATTCCAACTGTTCTGTTTAGATATGGATGAACAATTGATGTTTGCTCTCCTGTTTTCCATAGAGCCCTCAGACAAATTATATTTTGCTCTTTTTATTTTGCCATTTAGCTTTTGTTCTTTTAATTTTGGATGAGCATTTTTTACAAATCTTTTGAAGGAAAGAAACATTTTTTCCTTTCTTCAATGTTATATCATACCAATAAGCAAGGAGTCCTGTGGCACTCTGAAACTTGTCATCACATCAATAAACATTGTATACCAAAGCAGCCAGATAGTCTATCTTGCATATATGGTACACAATTCTGCAGACCTAAAAGACTGGATCATGGTCCATTCGAGTCAATAGAAAAAACTGACTTAAAATGGTGCAGAATCAAGGGCACAGGTACCAACTTTGAGTTCACATTCATTACGTACTGTTCCTCACCAAAGTGCTTCAGCCACTGACTCCTGTTAATGCAGGACTTGCAACTTTATACTGCAGTATCTGAAATACATAAATAAATATGAGGATGATTTTCAAATTGGGCATCTGAATCCTGCTCACTTCCAGCTATAATTCAAGCTTTTCAAGAACTCTCTTTAAACATTTAAAGCAGAGCCTGATTAAACTGAGATTAGATTCAGATTCTTCCCTCTAAGTAGATAGTGTGGTACATATGAGCACACACACATTCAAAAACTGTCCTTCATTTCTCATGACAGAATAACACTACATTTATCACAGAGCTCTAGTGAAGTTAAAGTGACTTTGACGTCTGTCTGCTTTGTTACTGAATTTGCCTACTTTATTCTTATTTTGTGTGATTACCAGGAGACATGGTGGGCAAGGTAATACTTCTGCTGGTGAGAGAGAGAAGTTTTGGAGCTTACACAGTAGGTCAGCATTTCAGTCTTCCTGATCACTCCATCCATGATTTGCTAATTGCTATGCTCAGCTAAATGAATAGTAGATCAAGGTTTCAAAGAGAAGCTGCTAAGATTGAATTTATTTGCAGATTGGTTGCATTGCCTCAGGACTTAATAAGGACATTGGATTTTTCTCTCATTACAATAGGTGATTTGACCTCATCTTCCTCTATATGCTGTTTCCCAGTGTTTGAATCTTTACAGCTGCTTTGATTTGCTCTTACAGTCTGACCTGTTCCCATAACTTACACTTCCCTACATTTATTTCCTCCCATTCTGTAGGTTCCGTCGTCTTCAAAGTGTCTGACGAAGTGGGATTTTTTCCCATGAAAGCTCATGCAATAAATAAATTTGTTAGTCTTTAAGTGCCACAGGAGTCCTTGTTTGTTTTACTGAAGTAGACTAACACAGCTGCCCCTTTGAAGTTTTCAGAAGCTGACTCCATTTCTCCTAAGAAATGCATTCATTCTCACCAGTCCTGCAAGGAGTTTCAGCTCTAGGACATAAGCAGAACGTGTATGTATGTAAACATTAGGATAGGCTGGGACATAAATTCCACATTTGCTGAGTGTTAAATACTACAAAGCTTACTATAAATGATTCTACAAGACCAATTTTGTGAAGAAATAATACATTTCCTTTGTCTATGCAGTGCAAGAAAACAACTGTATTGCAGGCACCCAGGCACTGAATGGTCTGTCAAGAGTTTTGGAGGAAGTTTGTACTCCTTCTCCATTATTGGTTTCTACTTAATTTTTGTGGCTCTGTTCTGTTCCTGGTTTTTCACTCTAAATTAAGGAGACATTCATATTCCTATTTTAATAGTATTCAGTGGCAAGAATGTGATGCATTGGAACACCGTTTTAAATAGCTAGTTAATTGTATGTTTCCACTTAAGATTGATTTCATTGCATTTTTCCAAATTTACTTAATCATAAAAAACAAAGGTAGGTAGGTTCTGTTAGCACTAAAAAATGCAGCCCCATACATTCAAATATGAAGTTACTTTGTAAATACCATTTTCTTCTCCCTTAAGGCCTGAAGTTATTTTGTCTGTTAAAATCTCTTCTTCATTTTCATCTGTCTTGTTATATAAGATAAGCCAGAATGCTTGGTGCCTGAGGTCACTCTCAGAAGCTGTTATTCTCTCCGGATACACTGAGAGTGCTCCTCATAGTGTAACTATCATATTTACATGAAGCAGCATCTCCTCTCTACTGCTGCACTGAGAATCCTTAACAGAAACAGGTTCCTGTTGTGCCTGTAGTAATGGTTCAAATGTGATTTTTTTTTTCTACTGCCATCCCGAATGTCAAATTTTAGCCAGTACAGTAAATGGAAAAAAAAAATTGATTACATACTGTTGGAATACTGATAGCTTAAATGTCTCCTAGAGTTTATTTGGTATCTATAACTATTTTATGTTATGATGTTGGTGTTTTGAAACATACAAACACTGCGAGAGATTTTTGTTTTGTTAAAAAAAACCAAAAAAAACCATGTGGTTTGTATAAGAGCTTTTAGTGACTCACCTTAGCAAAAAATATAGTATTAATGTCCTAAGTTGCCAAACTACTGCTCCTCAAATCTGTAAGACAAGTATAGCAAAGAGTTGTTTCAATGGACGAGAATGCAGCAATTTTCAGAAACATCTACTTTTTAAAGAACCTCCCCTTCTTTATCTGGGAGGAGATCAGATATTTATATTCCTTGATGTGCTAATTAGCAAGGTAGCAACCTCTACCAGGTCTGCCAATTAGCTTTACACAATACCCAGATAATCTTGAATACATTTCTGCAGTACTTAGCAAGCTGACAAATTTTCTCTCTGTAAGGAGAATTGGACTGGGTGGTTTGGTCCAGCTTTGATGAGACTTCATAGCTAATCACAGCCAACACATTAAGAAAGCTGCGACAAAACACACAGGAGGGTAAATTAGGGGAGAGGTTTGGCCAGCAACTGAAGAAGTTAGAAAAGATAAGGAAACATATGCAAAGTCCTATTTCTTCAAATGCTTATGCACATGCTTATTGGATGAATTGAATTGACCAATATAACTACTCATATCTGTAAAGATCCAAAGGGGTAGCTGTGTTGTTAAGTTTTTCCAAGGTTTTTCCCAAGGCTTGTTGATTTGTTTATTCCTCACTCAATACTATGAACCAAACAACTCTGAAGCAGAGAATATGACTACATTATTCTAGTAGGGCTTGCATGAATCCACACACACACATACGTGTAACTTTACAGATGTAAAACAAACAAGGAGTCCTGTGCCACTTAAAGACTAACACATTTATTTTTTGCATGAGCTTTTGTAGGAGCAAATCCCACTTGTCAAACACTTTGGAAGATTTTCAAAGCATCTGATGAAACTGGATTTTCTCCCGCAAAAGCTCATGCAAAAAATAATTTTTTTAGTCTCTGGCACAGGACTCCTTGTTTGTTTGTTTCACATCTGTAAAGGGGTGGGTGGGTGGGTGGCTGGGTGTGTGTGTGTGTGTGTGTGTGTGTGTTTGATTGATTCATGCAAGCCCTACTAGAATAATGTAGTCATATTCTCTACTTCAGAGTTGTTTGGCTCATAGTATTGAGTGAGGAATAAACAAATCAAGAAGCCCTGGGAAAAACTTTGGGAAAACTTAATAGATGAAATTGTATGTATAATCAGCACTTGGCATGGTTATCAATATTGAGCCACATCTTTATTCCTTCATATGCTTTACTGGAGTCAAAGAGACTTTGCTGCAGAAAAGACTTCAGAATTTTTGTTCTGCTATGATTTTGCTCACTACAGCAGGATTTGATGGATCATAATTTCACACTTATTAGGTATACATAGAATACTTAAGTTGCTGTCCAGGATGCAGCTTCAGTGAGGATGGAAGCAGTACAAGTAAACTGTAGCTGTGGGAAAGGACTCAGCTGGAAACAACTGAGCTCCTTTTGTACATTTCTCCCCACCCCTGGCTTTCACCATGTAGTACTGGTGCTTTTCTCTTCCCCCTTGCTGTGCCGGAGAGAGGAGGAAAGGAATCAGGTAATGATCCTGGGCTTTGTGGCCTCTTTTTTCCCCCCATACGCTGATATTTACTGGTGGTGTTAGTGCTGGGCCCAACTGACTAGTTCTCATTTGGTAAAGGTGGGGTCATGGATTGCTACAGTTAGCTTGCTATGAGGGGTAGCTATTAGGGCTTCCTGTTTCAGCCCCATCCTTAATCTGTTGCTGAATTCTTACTGATTGATGGCTTTTTGGCTGATTGTCTGTGTTGGAGTCTGGAAGGGATTTTTCCCATGTGGCAAAACTGGCAAACTACTGTATGGGATTTTCCACTTTGGATCCCAGTGGTCAGCATTTGGATTTGTTATGTTTATTACAAATTTGGCAGGTTCTAGTGCAAGTGGTAAGGCTAGAAGGGGTCTGAAAGAGGTCTCTGTATCCCAGTGGACTACTGCTCATTGTGTCTGGGCATGACAATGCATGAAAACAGGATATGCCCCTGTCTCTCACAGCTTGTGGTTTCTTTCAGGTTAGCACTCCTATCTTCTGAGAGTGGGGTGGCATGGAGATGGGCTAGGATTCCAGCTTCTGCTCAGAATCCTTGGGTAAGCCTGAGGATATAAAAGGATATAACCTTTATGTCCATCCTTGCTTTTGTAGTACAGAAAGGTTATTGGAGATAGTCAAGAGTTATACTTCAGCAATCCTGTTGAGTAGTTTGGTGTAGTTATCCTGTTAGGTAATGGTTTTAAATAACTTGTGGCCTCCATATTTAACCATATTATGCTGTTTGTGTGACCCTGTTTCCAAGCCTGCATCAACAAGCTTTTTGTCCCATTGAAGTTTCTGTTCCCCTTTCCATATGTAATGAAAGACGTAAAAACTATCATGGCACTTATCTGCTCTTGTACTTTACTCACTATGAAGGTGATTTTTGTTCTCTCCTCTTAGGATATCACTGCAGTTTATGTTCCCATTACATTTTTTCTTTCTGTTCCTTCTCCTTTTTATTTTTTTTTTAAATGGTTTCTCCCTTTAGGTTCATAGCTGTTGGTTGTAGTATTAGTCTTTTCCAGCAAGAATGTTTTTTTAATACAGATTTAGGTTTATTACCCTTATTTTAGCATGTTATAGGCAATAAATCTCAATATTGAGGCAAAAATAAATGCAATTTTAGCATTTTGTTACAATAACTTTAAGTTATTACAACCTTGCTCTTACTGAATTATAGGAAATTCAATTATTTTTATACACATGTTTAGCAAACATAACCCATATGCTCTGTTATTAGATGATAGGTTCAAACTAATTAAAGTAACAGTTAATCCTGGTTTTCTTTCAGTAAGAAACAGGCACAAAAAGTGTCAAGAAGGTTGTCTCCATGGTTATTAGATTGTACTTATAACTCTGCTTGTACAGACTCTGGAATGTAGCTTTATAATGCATTTAGCCTGAATATTCTATAGTTTGTATTCTACTATGTTTGAAAGACATAAGTGTTATTGTGATTTGTGCTTTGCATAGAGTATTTGGTGGTAATCTTTAATTGCACATTGTGGATGAAGCTACGGTAGAGTATAAGCGTGATATGGTCTGTTTTAAGGCAAACAACCAACAAGACTGATATTTCTGCCCCTAGTTAGAGAATGAGAAGGCATTTTTCTATAGTGTCTCAAACAGAATAAAAGACATAAGGTAGATGAGGTAATATCTCTTAGTTGACCAACTTCTGTTGATGAGAGAGCCACACCACAGAGTTCTTCAGGGTTCGGAAAGCTATGTAGAGTGTCACAGCTAAATACAAGGTGGAAAATATTCTTTAGCATAAGGGAATTGACAAGTTTTGTAAAAGACTATTGCAGATGAAGTAGCTAGTAAACACCTCTGCAGATTCAGGGATAACAAAGGGGAAGTCACAGATAGAAGATTGTTGTATTAAGTCATAAATGTAATGTATTTTATGGAAATTGATTTGTTTCCTAAATACTCTAAAGTCTTCATTTAGCTTTCAGGCAAATATAGTTAAAAGTGCTTTGGTTACTTTCTAAGATAAAGTATTCAATGAAAGATGAAAACCTTAGTTTATTGTTCAGATGTCTGAAATGTATTAAATTCACTTCTTATGTTTAAATGTTTGCATTCATATCCAAGTCTAATGTAGTGATTCCTGATATCATTGCTATGTGAATAATAAAATGTTTCATGTACCAATGTGGAAGTAAGTAATCTATAGTAACTGACTACTGAAATAAGAAACCAAGAATATAAAATGTCTACACACTGAAACCTTATATTAATACAACATTATTAACATTAAAAATATAGAAGAGAATAAGGTGTTAAGTGATCGCATGGATTTGTCAAGAAAAGATCATGTTAAACCAACCTGATGGATTTCTGCAACAGGCAACAAGTACTGTTGATAAAGGGGAAGCAATAGATGTGGTATATGCATACTTTAATAAGGTTTTTGATAGTTTTGCATCACCTTTTCATTAACAAACTAGGGAAATACAATCTAGATGGAGCTACTATAAAATGGGGGAATAATTGGTTGGATATATGCTCCCAGGGAGTACTTATCAACAGTTCACAGTTATGGCTGAAGGACATAACAAGCAGGGGTACTGTAGAGATCAATTTTGGGTCCTATTCTGTTCAATGTTTTCATCGGTGATTTACATGATGGCAGAGAGTGCCATTATAAAGTTGGCTGATGACACCAAGCTGAGAGGGGTTGCAAGTGCTTTGGAGGATAGGATTACAAAACTGGTAAAATGGTCTGAGGTAAACAGAATGAAATGCAATAAAGACAAATGCAAAGCACTCCACTTAGGAAAGAACAATCCATTGCACACATACAAAATGGACAATGACTGCCTAGGAAAGAGTACTGCAGAAAGGGATCTGGGTGTCATAGTGGACCACAATCTAAATATGAGTCAACAGTGTTGCAAAAAAACCCAAACACTATTCTGGGAAGTATTATAAGTAAGATACAAGAAGTAATTCTTCCACTCAACTCTGTGCTCATTAGGCCTCAACTGGAGTATTGTGTCCAGTTCTGGGTGTCTCATTTCAGGAAAGATGTGGACAAATTGGGGAAAATCCAGAGAAGAGCAACAAGAATGATTAAAGTCTGGAACACTTGATTTATGAGGGAAGAGTGAAAGAGCTGGGTTTGTTTAGTCTGGAGAAAAGACTGAGAGGGGACATAACAGTTTTTGAGTACCTAAAAGGTTGTTACAAGGAGGAGGAAGAAAATTATTCTCTCTAACTGCTGATAGGACAAAAACCAAGGGGCTTAAATTACAGCAAGGGAGGCTTATTTTGGTTAGACATTAGGAAAAAGTTCCTAACGGTCAAGGGTGATTAATCACTGGAGCAAGTTGCCTTGGCAGGTTGTGGAATCTCCATCATTAAAATGTTTAAAAGCAGTTTAGATAACACACCCATCAGGGGTAGTTTAAGATGGTACTTGGCCATGAGCATTTGGGACTGTACTCAATGATCCCTCATTGGGTATGTCTACACTTAAAAGTTATTTCAAAATAAGGAGGCTTATTTTTGAAATAACTTTTTCCTGTCCATGCATGCATTTTATTTAGAATTAAGCATTTTTTATTTTGAAAACCTCTGTGCTAAAGGGAGGAGGTATTGTTGACCTGCATTCCTGACACAATTTGTCCAAAAGGTGCAGCACAAGGCTTGCTAGCCATGCTGCTGGGCCATACTCCCCACGGTTGAAAGGTAAACTGGTTCATTGAATATCTAGGGATACTGATTATATTGTGTCTTGCACTTCAATGGAATAAGCATCATTTTTAAATAGCAATTTTGCATTAGACCCAGCGTATGCCCTTACGTGTTTACCTTGTGCATTGAATGCCTCACAGTGGAAAACTTGACCTTCATTACTTCCTCCATGCTGGCAGAGAGGCTTTCACAGATTAGAAGAGAGAGGAACATGCAATGACATATTCAACAAGAAAATGAACACCACTGAGATAGCTGTTCAGGAGCTAAGAGCCTGGAGAATTTCATTGTCTGAAAAACTGGATATGGATATAGAGAGCATCCCAGAAGCATGAGCTCACCATGCAAGATGAGATGCTGCAGACTATGAAGTACCAATCAGACATGTTGAAGTATTTGTTTTAAGCTTCAAGAAAAGTAACTGGGGCTTGATTCCTTCTGTAGAATGGCCTGCAAACATCACTCATTTTCCAGTCCCCTCCCCCAAATATTCCAGGAGTTGGGGGTGAAGGGGAAGAGTCAGAATTCTTTTCACTCAACATCAGAGGATGGTATTAAGAATAAAAGGTGGCTATTCAAAGACCTCTAATCCATAAGACTTCCATGCTTTCATAGACAAGCTGACTTGGTTTTTCCCCTAGTAATTTTATCACACAGTTGGCCCAAGATTCAATTATTTTCCTGCTCTTTCAGTTTTGTTTTTGTCTTTGTGCAATAATAGTCAGTGTTTTGAGAATGAAATGCTCTTTATTTAATTCCAAGAATGGATGTTTTCAGGGATGGGGGGAGAGATGGTGCAGGGAAACTGAAGCAGTAAAGGGGAAGTATGGAAGGCAGAATGCAGATAAGTGGTACACATTACTGTGGCTCATTACTGAAATGGCTTTTCAAAGTCCTATGGAGATAAAAAGCTCTTCACTGGGCTCTTCTTCTTGCCCTGGTAGCTGAATGCTCAAAATTATATGCCAGCCTATCTATGTTCCTGTTCAACCCCTGCAAAAACTTCTCTCCCTTTGATGCACAGTTATTATGGAGCACAAGCAGGCATGAGACCAATGGAAATATTACTTTCACTGGGGTCTAATCTGGTAAGCAAACTCCACCGGAGACATTTCAAATGTCCAAAAGCACATTCCACCACTATTCAGCACTTGCACAGCTTATTGTTGAAGCTCTCCTTACTGCTATTCAGCTGGCCAATGTTCAGCTTCATGAACCATGAGAACAAGAGGTTGGCTAGGTCCTCCAGGATTACTAGTGGCATTTCAACATCATCAGTGGTTAGTGTGCAATCCAGAAAGAATTCTCTGATTGCAGATTTTTAAATAAACCTATGTTTCTAAAAATGCACACATCATGCACCTTTCTTGACCATCCCACTTTGCTGTCAGTGAAATGCCCCATGTGAGCCACCAGCACAATACTGTGCAAAAGTATTCCTTTCAATTAATATAGTCTTTGGCAAGATAGGAGTATTTGTGCCATCTGCTGGTCAGCTACGGTTAGGGAGCACCATCATGGCAAAACCAGCCACTATGTCCTCAACATTGCCCAAAGCCACTACCCTTTCTTTGCTGAAGTCAATTAATGGCTCTTGAACACTTGGATCATGATGGCTCCCATAGTAGCTTTAACATCTCTAAATTGATTCGCCACTGCCCAGTAGTAGTCTGGCATTGCAAGCTTCCACAGACCAATTGCTACTGCCCCATTGTCAAAATGAGACTTATGTCAGTAATGCTGTGCTTCTGAGCTCAAAAACGCTATGCACAAAGTTCCTGGAAAGTGGGCTTCTGCATTTGAAAGTTTTGCAGCCACTGCTCATCATCCCATAACTGCATAATGACATGATCCCACAAGTCAGTGCTTGTTTCCCAGGACCAGAAAAACCACTCCCCTGTGTTCATCTGCAGAGCAACTGCCAGGAGCAACCAGGAGGAATTGTTTCATTCTATGGCTTGCAGCAGGGCTGCTTGACTGGCACCACAATGTTCCTTGTGTCATCACGCCTCTTCACTCTGGAAATACTATAGGATAAGGTATGAGGTGTTTGTGATGCTCACAATGAGATTGCACAACTGAGCAGGATAAATGCTTCTCTAATTATGGTATACTTGACAGGCTTTCCAAAAAAAGAAAAAAAACCCCCACAAAGGATGTATTAGTTCTTTGCCACTGATATGATGGTAGGGATGTTGTAAATTGCATCCTGGGTATCAAAAGCATATTTCCATTACATGGTACAGCAGTATTGTGATCCCATGTGACATTGCAAGCTTTTCCCAAAGCCTTCTGCATGTAGTTGCATGCTAGGAAAGCTATCCACTGTGCACTACTTTCTGCACTGATGTAACTGCTGTTAGTGAGGATGCATTTCACCAACACAATAAGTGTAGTATGGACAGGCCCAACCAACTTAATTACTCTAGTGGCTGAATGCTAACTTAATTACCTAGTATAGATATGACACAATTAGATTGACATAAAATGCCTTATTTTGCCCCAACTCTGTAGTATTGTCCACATTTAAAAAGAAAGAATACTTTCTATGATGACTATTGAAATGTAAATAATCTCTTGATGAAGAATGTATATTTAAAAAGGCTATTTTAGAGGTAAAAGATTTAGAATATTTAGACTCATTTGACAAAGAATTTGATTCTTAGAACTTAAAGGATATCTTTGCACGTTAACATGAATAAGAAAATTAAAATTAAAACTTAAATGCAGTATAACTATAACCTTCAATTACAATGCTTTTGCATATGTATTAGCAGATGACATATTCATGAGCTGAAAACATTATCAAGATCATCTCAGGAACATATTTAGCTAGTTAAAGGTGAAAATGGCTAATATTTGGATCCAGCCAAGACCATGAAAAGGGTATCTTCTCACTTGAATGAGATTATGGAACATGAAAAGTATATTTTTTTCTGAATTGAAATACCAGTGCTCAACACCCTTATTTTATCTAAACTAAGAATGTTCATTTTACCCAAGCAAGAACACTGCACCAATAAGACAACTAAAAAGGCAAAAGAAACCACAACATGGGTTCAGAAGAAAGCAACTTTCCAGTCCAGAATTATTGCTGAAACATGAAGACATCACAGAGATGGCGGCAACAATGACAAGACCGATGTTTTGGTTTGAAAACCGGCTACCAAGAATTAGATGGATTTTTCTTCTTGTCATGAATTTAAGAGGATTTAGAAATGCTATTTTAGTGTTAAGTACATATTAACAGCTTCTCAATTACTAGATTGTTTGAACTATGTATTCATGAACAGGAAATATAAATTAACCTTGGTAAACAGATGGAAAAAGGGAGATAAAATTTGAATTTAACAATGATAGTACTTGTTAATTTTCCTGTTTCAAGTTCACGCCTTATTGTGTATAGGTATTTTACACTGTTTCAGCCTGAGTAACTCTTGAATGGCTTCTCTGAAGTAATTGAATTAAATGTTTCCTTCATTTTCATAGACTTTTTTAAAAATCACTTACCTCTGCCCATTGATAGACCAGGTTATGCATGAGAAGCTCAAAAACAGAATCATAGAAACTGGAAGGACCATGAGAAGTCATTGAGTCCAGTCCCCTGCATTCATGGCAGGACCAACTGCCCTCTTAAACTATCCCTGAAGGGTGTGTTATCTAACCCGCTCTTAAAAATTCGAATGATGGAGATTCCACAACCTGCCTAAGCAGCTTATTTCAGTGGTTAATTGCTGTGACGGTTAGGATTTTTTTTCCTAATACCTATGCTAAACCTTCCTTGCTGTAATTTAAGCCCATTGCTTCTTGTCCTATCATCAGCAGTTAAGGAGAACAATTTTTTTTCCTCTTCCTCATGACAACCTGTTAGGTAGTTGAAAATTGTTATCATGTGTCCTCTAAGTTTCGTCTTTTCCAGATTAAACAAACCCAGCTCTTTCAGTCTACCCTCATAAATCAAGTGTTCCATACCTCTAATCAGTCATGTTGCTCTTCTCTGGACTTTCTCCAATTTGTCCACAACTTTCCTGAAATGAGGTTCCCAGAACTGGATGCAGTACTCCAGATGAGGCCTAATCAGGGATGAGTAGAGTGGAAGAATTACTTTTCATATCTATCTTACAATATTCCTGTTAACACATCCCAGAATAGTGTTTGATTTTTTGCAAGTGTTACACAAGTGACTCATATTTAGCTTGTGGTCCTCTATGACACCCTGATCCCTTTCTGGTACACTCCCTTCCTAGACAGTTATTGCCCAATTTGTATATGTGCAATGGATTGTTCTTTCATAAGTGGAGTACTTTGTACTTGTCTTTATTGAATTTCATTCTGTTTACCTCAGACCATTCTACCAGTTTGTCCAGATCATTTTGAAGTGTCATCCTATCATCCAAAGCACTTGCAACTCAACGTAGGTTGGTATCAGCAAACTTTCTAAGTGTACTCTTTGTGCCATCATTTAAATCATTAATGAAACAATTCTCCAATCCTTAAACTATAAGTATGTCCACACAGCACTTTTATTTTGAAATAACACTGGTTATTTTGAAATAAAAAAGATTATGTCCACATGATGTTTTCTTATTTCGAAATGACAGGCTCTGTCATTTTGAAAGAATAACCATCATTTCAAAACAGCTTAAACCCCATTCATTTCAAAATAGCTGTTATTTCGAAATGGTTATTTCGAAATAATGCCATTTGGACATGTTGTTTCGAAACAACAGCCTTGTTTCGAAACAACGGCTATGTCTACACACACATCGTTATTTCAAAATAAGTATTTTGAAATGAATTATTTCAAAATAAAATCCTTATTTCGAAATAAGTTAATTTGAATCAAGAAAATTTTAATTCAAATTAAGGGAAAGCCTGCTATCCAAACGGCTCTTATTTCAAAATGGTTATTTCGAAATAAGGTTGTTTGGACGTGTTGTTTCGAAACAGTTGTTTCAAAACAATGTTGTTGTTTCAAAACAACATGTCCAAACGGCTTTATTTCGAAATAGCCATTTTGAAATAAGAGCCATTTCGAAACAAATGGGATTTAACCTGTTTTGAAATGACAGTTCTTATTTCAAAAGGACGGGATCCATCCTTTCAAAATAAGAAAACGTTATGTGGACCAAATATCTTTTATTTCAAAATAACCAGTGTTATTTCGAAATAAAAGTGCCGTGTAGACATACCCAACATGTCCGAACGGCCTTATTTCGAAATAACCATTTTGAAATAACAGCTGTTTCGAAAGCAGGCTTTCCCTTAATTCAAATTAACTTATTTCGAAATAACTCATTTTGAAATCCTTATTTCAGAATAACCATGTGTGTGTGGACATAGCCTAACATTTTATAGGCAGGAAAAGGAATTTCATTTATCTGTTTTACACTAAGACAAGACTTGTGCCATTGATTGTGTGGATTAATACACTTTGGTCTAAATTAATTAAAAAGAATGTTCCCATACATTAGGCACACTGTCAATGGTTTAGAATGGTTTAGTCTCCGTTGAAAGGTCTCCATAGGCAAAGAGAAGAAATTGTCACTAAAGCAACCATTGTTTGTTGCTTGCATAAGTTTTGGTTTGGTTTTATTTTTTCCTCTTTTATTCTCCTTTATTAATAAAATACTTATTTTTCTGAACATTTTCCTCCTCTTTAACTATGATGTACCCTAAGGCATAGTGAGAACCATGTGTCTGAAGTGGAACTGAAAGACAATCAGTGAGACTCAGCCTACCATTTCTTGTTCCTTTAAATGGTAAAATAGTAATTTTGGGGATAACAACTCGGCACTAAATGTTTTTGGGGAAAAAAACCCTCTCTAATCCTTACAATGTGTAGCTTTGGTCAGTATCCCTTGATATGTTTTGTTTCCAGGATTATTTTTTCAGGGCAGCAAATTAGGCAGACCACCCCAGCATAGGGAATCCTGGAGCTTTCTCTTTTGGAGAGATTTTTGAAAATTTTTGGTGTTCATTCCTAATAAGAATGAAATCAATTTTTTTTAAAAAAAAATCTTCAGTGAATCATAATTATTTCTCTCTACACTGCTGTAATTTTGAGATTATCAGTTAACTAAATTTTAATCTATTTATTATATGCCAAATTGATTTGGCCATAATGCTATATCTGTTCAAGATATTTTTATCATCTATTTCACTCTAATGCTATAGTTTCCATTATCTATGTGGTACTATTGTTTTATACAATATTATTTTTTAAAATGATCATGATAACTAAAAGTTGAAGTGTCTACTGTTGGACAAATATGTCCAGAACATAAACCATCTTCACTCCATGAATATACACTCACATTTTACTGATGTTTGAGTGTACTAATTGCTCCTGTACACCATTCAGTAAACAAGTAGGGAAAGAAGAATACTTGCATGCAAGTAGAAAATGTCAGGTGTGTTGAAAGTCAAGCAGTGCTTACACCTTCCTATTTCTGTATGACACATTCACTTTGCCAGATTATGTAAGCTATAAACAACATTTATTTAGCCTTCTAAATCTGGGAAAACAGCATTTGTCTTGCCAAATATATTGTTCCCTGGGAAATAAAAAGAAGCTAGTAATGCATAATTTGTAGAGATTTTTGTCTGCATGACTTTGCTAACTAAGGCACAGTATGCCTCATGCTAACAATTTATAATATGGGAACAGAAAGGCCAAATTGTTCAGAGAATGACATTTATGGTTTTATATGTACCATTATAGCAATTTTGGGGAGTATAAGTGTGAATAAATGCAATAATTTAAATCCATACTGTTTACTGTGACACAGGACTGTGCCAATGCTGAATGCATTTGTTAAAGTGAGACAAAAGAAAATAAATTTCATGAAATACAATTAGAAAAGTGACATAGTGTTTACAATAAGCAGTTCCAGGAAATTATCCAAGGGTTATGTTGAGTGTTGGATGTATATTTTGTATATGATACTTCAGAACAGAGTAGTTTTGTTTTCAATTAAACAGTACACGTGAGATTAAATTCTGAATCTAAGATCATATGCCTTTCACTTGTCAAGCAAAAATTGCATCTTATCATTGGATATTTGATACAATTCTTTTTAGTTACAACAAACGTGTCATTAAAGTATGTTTCATTGCTAAAGAAATATTAGTCATGTTGGAAACATCTAGCAGTTTTAATGTGAACCTTGCTACATTGACTCAAGTGTGTGTGTGTGTGTGTGTGTGTATTCAATACATGATTTGATTATAAAAAATATATTTGTTCTGAGGCTCTTAATCAATGAGGCTCCTAAATGGCCTCTTTGCTATTGTCAGTGAGCATAATCTATACATATTTTGAGTGAGGGGGGAAAAAAAATCAAGTATTTACAAGTCTTGTCCCAATATGAGTACATTCAAGAGAACTCTGGAAAAATTTTATACATAGATTTAACTTTTCAAGTTCACTCATGAAGTTTCCTTGACTAAGAAACCTAGATAAAGGCTATAAGGAATTTTATAAGTAGAGCTGAAGAGAAATAAAGAAAGTATTTGGATCCAAAACAGCCTTTTCCACTGAGATCCAATATGATGACCAAGGAATACAGTGAAATAGCACAGGAGACTTTGTTTTCATGTTTATTTATTTATATTATTTTTCAGTAGGGCTGGTCAGAATATTTTCAACTGAATAACATTTGGTCTAAATATACTGTTTTGTCAAAGTGAAAGCACTGCATTGAAAAAATATCAGATTTAATGAATTTTCCAGCAGGCTTATGTGTGTGAAGTGCACTCTAGTCTCCTTCAGCAAAAAAAGACGTGACCTGGAAAAAAAAAAGTACTCACGTTTTGTATCTGAGAACAGATGTTTCAGTACAATTTTAGTTCACAGAAACATTCATGTTTCATTTTAATTCAAATGCAGAACAAAGATAAATTTAAAACTGTCAAATTGCTGCAAAACAACATTGTCGTAGTGTCATAATTTTAAATATATTATTTCTGAACATCTTGAATTTTGTTATAAGCTCTCATAGTAGCATCAAAGGTGAAGATCCCGTAGAGCAAGTGTTCCATTAAATATCCCATCTCCTTTAATATTGATGGGGTATTAGTCTGGAAAAGAGAGGACATAACAGTTTTCAAGTACCTAAGAGGTTGTCATGAGGAAGAAGGAGAAAAATTGTTCTTCTTAACTGCTGTTGATAGGATAAGAAGCAGTGGGATTAAATTACAGCAAGAAGTTTAGGTTAGACATTATGGAAAAAAATTCCTAACTGTCAGGGTGATTAATCACTGGCATAAGTTGCCTAGACAGGTTGTGGAATCTCCATCACTGGATGTGTTTAAGAGCAGGTTAGACAACAACCAATCAGGGATAATTTAAAATGGTACTTGGTCCTTCCATGAGTGCAGTGGACTGGACTCGATGACCTCTCATTGTTCCTTCCAGTTTCTTTGATTAACTCCATTTCCTCTAGGGATCCCAAGTATAGCAGCTATCATATTATTTTAAATTGGATATCTAATTTTATTGCTCTTGACATTGTGGCATTTGAGATCAG
Source organism: Podocnemis expansa (assembly GCA_007922195.1). NCBI lineage: Eukaryota > Metazoa > Chordata > Testudines > Podocnemididae > Podocnemis > Podocnemis expansa. The sequence continues at coordinate 3,719,778 of ML681998.1, read as the reverse complement.
GTAGATAAATTGTAGTATCTAAGGCTATGTCTACGCTAGCCAATTAGACCAGACTAAAGAAGCTTAGTCCAGACTAATTTAGTTCTTGGCTACGCTAGGCTTTGCCTAATCCAAACTAAGAAATTTCTTAGTTTGGACTAGGCAAAGCTTAGTCTGAAGTAGTTCATACCAAGGGCTAGTTCAGAAAAGTTAAAACTAAGTATGGGCAAGACCAGGTGCGTCACTGGGGTGGGGAGGGACCCGGGGTACAGGCCCAGGCCCCACCCCCAGCCAGCAGGCCCCGCTCCCTGGCCAGGGATAGGGCCAGGCGGGACCGCGCTGCCACAGGCGGCTAGGCCGCAGTGCGGCCGGGCCAGAAGTGGCCGCAGGAGGCCCCGATTGGGCTGGAGATCCGGGGCACTGGTGCTGGGACACCCCTGGGCAAGACCCAAACTAATGGTTAGTTCAAACTAAAACTATTTTGAACTAGAACACGTGGCTAGTTTTAACTAAAAAGCCACGGTTAGTTCGGACTAACCTTGGAGCTCTTTAGTTTGGACTAGGAAGCCTGAATTAAAATTTCAGATGTAGGCATAGCCTAATTGTCTCCAAGATTTTCCAGTCTTTCCATGGTTAATGTCCTGAGAGAGATTATTTTAGGTGTTTCTTGCTGACTGTTCTCTTCCCCCATTATTGGGGAATCATTTCACAACATGAACTAACAGTGACATGAGGTGAATTTATCCAAATTTCTTTTGGAAGGCAATTCCACAAACTGGGGCACTCAACTGAGAAGCATTATCTAGTCTCTAGATTTTTCTGCCTAGATTTCATTGGGCAAAATGTTCCCAATAGTCACGGTTACTGCATAGGGGTACAGAAGTAGAGCTGGTTTAAGCTAAACCTATTCAGTGCTTTAAATATCCAGCTATCCATTTTACATCAATTCTGAGATACTTAAGTAGTAATAGGATCTTTGGAAACAGGATTTTTTATACTAAAGACAACATATCCTGGATACTGCTCCAAGGTGGGTAGGGAAAGAGGTGGTAGTACATAATGGAAGGAAACTCTCTAACATCACCACAGAAATTACTGCTGATTCATGATAATAAACATATTGACTTAACTGTCCTCCTGTATGATCTTGGGGAGGCCACTTAACCTTTCTGCACCTCAGTTTCATTATTTGTAAAATGTAGGGTAATACTATAATAAGACTAAAATCATGAAGTACTTCCAGATCCTCATGCGGAAGGTGTTAGTGTTGTACGTTTGTGCATAGATTTTCCTTTCAAGGTTTTTGTGAGTACATTAACTGATCTAATATCTTTTTAATATTTTTCCTATAATGAGACATTCAATGAAAGCATTATAGCCCATTAATTGACTATAGTTTATATTAATAAACAATGGACCATATCTGCAGTCCTTTTCTGACACAACTCCCTTTGGCAGCTGCAGTTTTCTAAAGTAAAGACTGAGCAATAACTCTTAGGATTGAACCAATGTACAATTTCTTTGACTGAGGTTGAAGTGTATAATAGGAAGCTATTGAAAAAGTGACCAAGGGATGTTATATCTTTGTTTATTGACCCCAGAGGGAATTTTTAGTTCATAAGGCAATGGGTTTAAATGAACTCTATGTTCCTTATGTATTATACATTCTAAAATGTATTTTTTCATTCAGAACAGGTAGCAACATTTATTATCTTCTGCCAAGTTAATGATATGTTACCCTACAAGGTGATATGACCCTTTCAGTTATAAGCAAAGCTCTGTCATATACAAAATATAGTCATCTTGGACAAATGGAGGTAAAAAAATGTGCCAACATTTTACTGTTTCTGTTCTCCTCACAGTTAGTACTTGATTCACGTAAGCTATCCTTGAGTTCACACTTCTTGATGCCCTGAGAAGTTCAGAGTGTTTATATTTGAGTTTGTGCCAGTCTACTACATGGTTCTATGGTGTTTATTTCCTATACACCAATTCACATATTGCCATGTCCATCTTCTTAAATGTGCTATGTTCCCAGGCCCTGCCGTCTATTTGAATTTTTGTATTTTAGGTTGCACTAAAATGTTACATCAAAGAAAAGTGAGCAAGTTAATAATGGCCTGAAGATCCTGTTTCTGCCAAGTTAATTGCATTGAGCAATCTAATGCTATAGTACATTGCTTACCTTCTTTTGCCCTAATGTGTAGTCAAAGAAACTTCCCAATGTTAAAATGAGTTGGTTGAATGAATGCCAGTTTCTTCTTCCATGTCTTTGACAGGGTATCATGGCTTATCTTTGTTTCACCCTTTCTTAATGCAAGTTGTTTATTCTACTTGCTATGCAAGTGGTGTATGTGGTCATGTAAGACAAAATTTTACCCCCTCACTATAGGGATCAGACAGTTATAAAGAGGAAACAATAAAAGCAAATTTCCATTGACAGTGTTTAAATGAAGAATCGGTCATGTTAAGACTCAGGGTTCAAAGTCTCTTGTGAATAGAAGGCGGTTGAGCAAACACTGACTAAAAAATGTAACAATCTCACAAAATATTGAGAACAAACTTTTGTACTCATCTGTGAAAATATTCAGGAATCAGTTGATACGTACACGCACAAACTCCCTCAGTCCTTGCTAAAAATGACCTTGTTCCTTAATCACTTCAAAGTGTAATTTTTAATGTAGTTAAAATTTTCTTATGCAAATAAATCTCATGGATGCATGAAAGACTACTTAACAATTCACATTTTGTGAGCTAAGTTCAGAAGCTTAGTGGGAAGAATGAGTTTGTTTGTTTGATCTAGCTTGCAGGATAAATCATTTTTTTCAAGTTTAAAAAGAACACCAAGTGGGAGTTCAATAACTGAGCATTTGATGTCACAAAAGCTGTTTTCTTCATTTCTAACATGATCCTAGAGGGGCTGACAAAATATTGAGTGACTGTGTTTGATGATCAGAAATCTTCATTCAACCACTGGTGGCTGAGAGTGAGATGACCGTGTGTTCTCAAAGGTTGGTTAATAGGTACTATGGCTGGCATGATAAATAATGAGCAATAAAATACTTCAACACTCAATATTTGCCCAGTGTCTGAAACAAAGCAGAGCATGTGGCAATATGCAGCTATTTCTCCTGACCTTAGTTTTACAGTAAAAAAGCATTCAAGCATGATGATAATGATAGCACGGGAACAGGAGAAGAGAAAAAAAAATAGGGCAAAATCGTAAAGCAAAGGTAGCAAATGTCAAACTGACAAGACTTTTATGTATCACAAAGTCCACAGAGGAAGAATGTCTTGTCTTGCTAAATCTGCTACCTTCACTACAACTAGAGAATATATTTTTCAAGAGCATTGACTGCTGCTATACACTGGTCTAGCTGAGGAAATCAACTGTAACTATATACCATGTAAGTTAAATTTCTCATTGCAAATGCAAATGACTTTGGGCCAGAAAGAATGATAGGTGTGCTATCAAATAATCTAATAAAATCTGTTCTTTCCCTTGCCAGCCAAGGCTTGCTGGGAAGGAGCTTAATAGGAGACAAGCACAGACTTGTCTCTCACATTCAACTGAGAAATCAATTACGGCTGCTCATTATGCAAACCATGCTGTATTTTAAAATACTCTACCAGAATGGAGGCAATCTGGTTATTTGATTTCCAAAAATAAAAACGCTAGGAAGGGGAAAATACATTTGAAGTAACAGTATGGCTCACTGTTCTATAAAGATCATAGAAAACTCTCACAGCAAAATGTCCTACGCACCGATATAATTTCAGATTACAAAAGTCATAATTAAGCAGTAAGCACACCAGTAATGTTTAAGAACAGCAATTTAGCATTGTGTCTTGGGATTTCTGCTGTCTTGAAAAAGACTAACCTTGCAATATACATACCCATCAAGGTAGGTGTGGGGAGGGTTGTTTAGCGAGATATTTTGCCACATTGTTTCATTGCTAATGCTTTCATTGTTAGTTCCTTCTAAATGTTAAGATGAGATATAGATTTTGGAAGCCAGCCAGCAACAGAGTAAACACAATAACTGCAAATTTTGTGGTGCATTTATTTTGCAACCAAAATAAACCTCTCTAAAATACACACACAACTGTTGTACACATGATCATCATCTTATATCAAAGCCCTATAGACCAATGAAAGCAATCTCAGAAATAATGTAGAGTTCTGCTGTTCATTTACCTAAAAGCAAATACTTTTAAACAAAACAAACAACCCTTCTCTACAATGTTGTTACACTTTGCATCAAATTCTCTAATATCCCATGCTGTGTGAAATCACCCAGTGTAAAATGCTACCTAAGTAAGTATAAATTGTTACCTTATCACAACAATGTCCACATCTCATTAATGTAGGGAGCTATCCAGAATCAAGCTCTGCAACTCCAAAGGATCTTATAACCCTGAAGTCAACTCTTCCTAAGTGAAACCTTTTTTATGAGGTATAATGGAATCAATTAACCTTACCCACCAAGCATCAGACATAGCCATTCCTTTGTTTTTTCTTAGTGGTTGGATAGCTGATGTGATTTAGCTCTTCAGACCAACTGTCAAATCTTTTCCTTCCAGGTGAACAAAAGATTCTAAATAAACTGCACAGAAATTCACCTATCCTAGCTAAAACAGTAATTGCCCAGTGGATCGACTGATCTTCCTTCTTGATGTGGAAAAGTGAAGCAGAGCTTCTGTACAAAACCCAACCCAGGATCCACAAACAACATAAGGATGCACTTAGGTTTTAAACCTATACTACTTCTTTCACCACAGCACATTCCACTGGAGGGCTCACAGACAGTCTTCTATTCAACTGAACAATTTACTGCTCCACATATTGCTTCCTGTCCAGTCCTCTCTTACCTATTTGGAACTAGAAAAGCCACTTCAGGTTTTACCTGTCCCTCATCTCAGGCTCAATCTCTTCTAGTGGAAAAAGAGGCCTGTCTTGCCTGATGCTGCCTTGCTTCTTTTAAAAAGTCAGTATGCCCTGTTCCATAAGGGGGGAAAAGTATTTTCTCAATGACTAGTTGCACAAATGGCCAGGAGCTGGAATTTCCATTCCACAAGGAATTGGAACATTTTAGAATTTAAAAAAAATAAATAATTTTTTTCCAATTTTGAACAAAAAGATGAAATTTAAAAATATTCTGCAAAATACATTTTCAGTCAGGACCATTTAGAAGTTTCATTTTGATGATTTCAAAATATGTAAAATATCAAACACTGTACATATTCATATATAGCTTGCATGAAACAATACTTACAATACAATTTGATATGAAAGCTAATTTTAATATGTTATAAAAGTCAAAACAAAATTAAATAAAATGAGACCAAGGACAAAATACAATTTGATGTTATTAAAAAGAAAATTTTTGACTTTTTATTTTGAAAAAAAAAATCACCAAAATCAACAAACAGAGAGTCCTGTGGCACTTAAAGACTAACAAATATATTTACTGTATGAGCTTTCATGGGAGAAAATCCCACTTCGTCAGATGCTTTGAAGAAAGCTCATGCAATAAACATATTTGTTAGTCTTTAAGGCTATATTCACACACAGGTGGTTATTTCAATACAAGTTGTTTTGAAACAACTTGTATCAAAATAACGCCTTATTTAGAAATAAGTTAATTCAAAATTAACAGTTTGTTAATTCAAATTAAGGAAAAAAGCAGGAATCGAAATAGCAAGTTCGGACAACAGTTATTTCGAAACGAGTCACCATCATTTCGAAATAACATGTTCCGACGGGATTGTTTCGAAACAGTCATTTTGAAACAACATTGTTTGATCACCAAATGGGGTTTAAGATGTTTTGAAACAATGCCATTGTTTCAAAACAACGGAACCCATACGTCGTGTGAACACAGCCTAAGTGCCACAGGAGTCCTTGCTTGTTTTACTGAACTAGACTAACATGGCTTTGGATCTTTGCAAAATCAACATGTTCCTGCAAACCATTCTGATTTAGACCAACCTGATTTTTTCTTGTTATTTTTATTGTAGTTGTTTGTTGCTGGAAACGGGCCCATGACATCAGACGACCAGCTCTATTGAGTACCGTTTGATAGACATGATTTACAAACACTAAATCTTAATTCAGGCCAAGAATCTGAAATTCACCCTGCTTTTACTTTATCCCTCAGTCTGAAGGTGTTTAGAATTGAGGTTTCAGTTTAATCCCTTTCTGCAGTGCCAGCTTATCAAGAGTCTTGTTGATGGATGGATTTTCTGAGCCTGTTGAAGATTCAAGTGCAGAATGAACATCCTTTCCTTTCAGAAATAAGTTGTCATGAATAAGGACCATGAGACACCCACATGAAATCTCTCACTCTCTAACAGCTGTTATCAAAAGATCCCATGGAAATTGTGCATCCTGGCAGGTATATTTTTTGAGTTAAATAGAACAAGCCTTTATATAAGCACTCAAAGGACTGACCTTTCATAGAACCTCTCCCTGTTCATTTAACAACCAGGATGACTATAGGTATGTCCACATGCATCTTTTAAATCAAAATAACACTGATTATTTCAATTTTAAAAAGTGTAGGTCCACACAATGTTTTCTTTAATTGAAATGATGAGCTCTGTCATTTTGAAACAAGGAAAGTTAGAGTGATTCAATAAAACCTGGTTTTAAATCACACTGAGGGTTAGATCAAAATCATTATATCAAAATAATACCATGTGAACATGTTATTTCAATTTAACGGTCATTTCGATTTAACAGTTTTGCCCTTCTCCTTCCCTGGGTGCCTTTCCCTATTCATATATTGGGTAGGGATATGGCCCTTTTAGAGGGCCATCTTGCCACAATTCCCATGGTGTCTCTCTCTCCTAAATTGAACTAGTAAGTCCTGTCCCTGGACATGCTAGTTTGATTTGACTTTCTAGTGTGGACCTGTTAAATCGATTTTAGCTGAAATTGATTTAATGATTTTTATATTGATTTTATTAAATTGATTTAAGTTAAATTGATTTTAACTGTGTGGACACAGCCTATGGGTATAATTCAGCTATTCAGCTACAGTTTTATAAAGCTTTTGTCATTTCAAAATTCATTTTTCAAGTTGCTCAGTACCATTGATTATGAATTATTTCAGCAGGATTGAGTGTTCTCAGTTTCTGAGGACTGGACCCTTAGTTAACAAATATCCATATGGTATGTTGAAAATAGAGCATGAAGCTTGTCATAGACCCTCAGCTGGGTCAGCTAAATGAACCTGGCCCCCAACATGCATATACTTTAAAACCAGGATCTGGCCTGGGTCTTTCAGTGTTCGAAAGGGCTTTGTGCCTATGACTGTATTTCTTGTCTGACCCCTGCTTTTTGTGCCTTAGTTCTCCCCAGGATTCTTGCTCTGGCTTGCTCCCTGCACTTGTTGACTCCTAATTATCTCAATGTAAATGCAGAGAGCCTATTGTCTATCATTTAATACAAACTGTTATATTGAATCAGGTCAATGGCCCAGCCCAGCCCAGTATCCTGTTTCGGACTGACCAGTAGCAGAGCTTCAGGAGAAGTGAACAGAACAAGACAGCTGGAGTGATCTACCCTATTTTCCCCTGATGGCTTCTGGCAGGCAGAAATTTAGAGTCACCAGGTTTTATATTCCTGACCATCTTAGCTAATAACCATTGATGGACCTATGCCCCATGAACTTTTGTTAACACATCCATATTTTTGGCCATCACAACATCTCATGCCAATGAGTTTCACAGCTGAATTGTTCATTGTGTGAAAAAGTACATCCCTTTGTTTATATTAAACATGCTGTCTATTAATTTCATCAAGTGACCCCATGTTTTTGTATTGTGGAAAGGGGTAAATACCTGTTCTCCATTCATTTTACACATAGCATTCATTATTTTATAGTCCTCTAGCATTTCTCCCCTTAGTCTTTTTTCTAGGATGAATAACCCTCATCCTTTCTTTTTTTCTTTTTTTTTTTAAAGAATCTTGTATGGAAACTACAACATATCTTTAGCCATCACTGTTTCCCTTCTCTGAACTTGTTCCAGTTCTACTATATAATTTCTGAGATGGGGCAACCAGAATTGAACACTGTATTCAAGGTGTGGAACAATGAATTTATACAGTGACTTTATTATGTTTTCTGTGTTGTTTTCTATTCCTTTCTTAATAGTTCCTAATATGTTGTTAGACTTCTTTACCATTGCTTTGCATTGATCTGAAGTTTTCAGAGGACTATCCACTTTCTTGCATGGTAATGGCTAGTTTACAACCCATTATTATATATGTGTATGTGGTATGATTTTTTCCCATATCATTACTTCAGATTTATCAATGCTGAATTTCACCTGACATTGTTGCACAGTAACCCAGTTTTGTGAGACCCTTTTGTAACTCTTTGCACTCATCTCTGTATTTAACCATCTTGAATAATTTTATATCATCTACAAATTTTCCCAATTCATTGTTCACTGCCTTTTCTTGATCCCCAATCAGTTCCTGTCTGGTTTTTAGATTGAATATCAAAGAACAAATGCTGTGTGTATGGCACTGTTGCAGTAAAGCACTTAAGTGAGTGTTTTACATCACTGGGATTTGTATTGTCATGGGGTTTATAGAGCCCACACAGAAATTAAGGGAGTGAAGGAGAAGTACTGGATTAAGATGGCCCTGCCCCTTACTGGCCGAGTAGAATGCTACAAGTGAAGGATCTGCTCAAACAGGAATGACATTCTAGCTGGGAGAAATGAAAGAGAGACTGACCAAAGGAATGAAGCCCTCCTGGATACAAGGTGATCCAAAGGAGAGGGTTTGGACTGTGAGTAAGACCCTACTGTGAGGGCAAGTGCCTTACCCTTTCCCTCTCCCATTGCCTGCTGAGAGAAGAAAAAATGGGTAAAAGGAGGAGAGATGGGAAATGCTCAGCCAGCTGATCATGTTGCTGGGATTGACTGGAAACTCCTGCTGAGGGTAAAGTGGACTGTGACCGGCACCTAATGAAGAGTACAAGGAGGCTGGAAATTGCCTAGGGGAGACAGATCAGGTGTACCAGGACAGTCTATACCTCCTCTCCCTTGAGCTTTGGGTCCTGAGCTGGGAGCCAGTAGAAAGAGTCCATATTTCCCTACATTCTGCCTCCCTTCCTGCCTGTCCCTAGTCTCCACCTGGTTAGTGTTCAAGCTTCTCGGGAACTGATGGACCAAGACCTGTCACTAGGGTTGCTGGCCTTTGAGTGAAACCCTTTACAATGCTGAATAGAGAGAGATGTTTAAAATGAAGTATGCATGTATGTGCTTTGCTGAATGAAGGCCTATGTGAACATACCTGCTAGCTGTATAAAGACAAAGTGGAATTCTATTAACATCTTTCTATAAGGCATCCAATAAAGCAGCCACGTTAAATGACTGCATATTAGTCAACATAGATAGAGCGGTTTTACTCTAGAGGCATTCACAGGCCTGTACTCAACGTAGTGGTAAAACAACCATTGGCCCATGCTCCATAGTGCAGCTATGGCTTCAGTTCTGGACTGTGATCTGTCCTCTCCCTCACCTAGTCCAAGCAGTTCAAGATTTGGGGTTCTGGTTTGATGGAAAGAGAACTCAACACTTAAATTTGCAACCAGAACTGGATTTGTATTTAGCACCTCTCTGAAGCTCAAAAAAGAAGGAGATTGGATTCAGGTCCAACTTTTAGTTCAAAGATGCTGACATTAAAGAGCTCAGAAGCAAAGCTCAGTGGACAAATTCATTGGGTATGTCCACGTGTCTTTTCTATTTCAAAGTAACAGTGGTTAGTTTGAAATAAAAAAGTTTTAGTCCAGACAACGTTTTCTTATTTCAAAACGACGGAGCCCGTCGTTTCGAAATAAGAGCCACTGTTTCAAAACAGCTTAAACCACTTTTGTTTCAAAACAGCAGTTATTTCGAAACGGGTTGTTTTGAAACAACACCATTCGGACACGTTATTTTGAAACAACAGTTCTTTCGAAATAACAGGTCTGACCTTCCTCCCAGGGTGCTGTGCACCCTGGGAGGAAGGAGGAAGTGCTGTCCCATGCCCATGCCTGCCAGTGTGCCCACAGCCCTGCTCAGGTATGGCAGCACGTGGCACCACTGGTCCAGAGGGGCAACACCGTGCCCCTGTTTGGACTACTGAGGAGGTCCAGTACCTCCTCAGTATTTGGAGCAGGGCAGAAATCCTGACCCATCTCCGGACCAGCCACCAGAATTGGGACATGTATGTGGACGTAGCCGCAGAGCTGTCCACCGAGGGCCATGAGTGCACCACTGAGCAGGTGTGCTCAAAAATCAAGGGCCTTAGGCAGGACCATGCCCGCACCAGGGAGGCACGGGAGCTCCAGGGGGCAGGTAGCACTGTTACCTCCCCTTTCCATGACGAGCTCCATGCCTTCCTGGGGGCTGAGCCCAGTGGCCTGCCAGCTTGGGCCATCAACACAGGCCAGCGCCTGAGCACATCCTCGGGCCCAGACGGAGGGGACACCGAGTCGGAGGCGTCCTTGGATGTCAAGCAGCCTCCTGCAGCAGCACCACCAGCACCAGAGGCTGTGCCAGGGACCCCAGAGCTCTTCCCTGTGCCGGAGGAGGTGGAGACCAGCACAGAGGAGCAGGGGCCTCACCACATCCCAGCCCCTGGTGACTCTGAGTCCGAGGCAGGAACATCCCAGCAGACATCTGGAGCCCCTGTGGGTGAGTCTTCCCCTCCCACAGAAGCATGCAGGGCTCCAGGTCATGGGCAGTGAGGGGGTACAGCACTGGGACAGGTAGGGCACAGGGCCAGAGGGTGCAGAGACCCTCACATGGGCACAGGTATCCAAGAGACATGTGACAACAGGGGATGGGTGTCAAAGATGCAGCTGCATCTTGGGCGGGGCAGAGAGCATGCAGCCTGCACCACTGGCAAGTGGCCATTGGAGACTGCCCAGAGCAAGTCTTGGGTGAGTCCAGCTCACCATTGTGGGCACCACTAGGCTATGTGTGCCTCCAGGGTAGGCTTACCAGATGTCAGGCAAAAGGGAGGACATGTCCTCCTTTATAGCTTTGTGTCCTCCTTTTTATCTTCACATTCTCTATCTGGCAGACATTTTAAAATACAGGATTTTGTCAGGCTTTTTACTTTTATAGGAGTTAACATATCCTGGAATGGCACAGAATGCCTTATTTTTAGGGGGCAGTGTTCCAGGGCCCCCTAAAAACCAAAGAATATTACATTCATACTACATTTTCTCCCATGTGTCCTCCAATGTCCTCCTTTTCATACTTCCCTGTCCTACTTTCCAGGCTTTGGTATCTGGTAGCCCTACTCCAGGGCAATGTCCCACAGGACCCAGATCCACATTCCTGCTGACAGTCAGGGCAGACGTCTGCGCTGCAGACAGGCTGCACACAGACAAGGCCAGCAGGCAGCAGGGGCCAACTGTGTTTGTGCTCCCTCCAGCAGGTCGCTCAGCTGCCCGCCGTGCACCACCAGCGAGCCCACCTGGCACCCCCAGACCACTGAGGAGGAAGAGGAGGGCCAAGTGGACAAGCGGGGAAGTTCTGGAGAGCCTGGAGGAGCTTGGCCACCAGGCAGAGGCATCTGCCCATGAGGCTGGGTGCCAGGATGCTGCCCTCCACCTGCCGCAAAAGGTGGCGATCGTAGATGAGCGTGTGGTCGCCACACTCGAGCAGCAGGCATTGGCCATAGAGCGCCTCACTGACCGCCTGGCCACTGTGGTCGAGGACCTGGCCAGCAGTGTCTGTCAGCTAGTGGACCACATGGCCCCTCCAGTTACTGCAGGAGGTTCTCCTCCTGGCCTTCCCCAGGGGCGTGGGACATCACCCCCCCAACTTCCCCACAGGCCTCATATAGCAACTCCCCTCCCACCCAGACTCCTCAACACCTTTCCCCAGTCTCCCCCTCCAATTTGCAGGCCCTCCCCCCAGACTCCCCCCACATTCCACATCCCCTAACCCTCCCCAGCCCTCCCCTGCACCAACCCCATCTTCTGTTAAATAAATAGTTTGATACTCATGTTAGTGATTGTGAGTGTTTTTATTGGGTGTGCTTCAACAGTGTGGGTGGATGGGTGGGAAGGTGGTGTGGGGCAGGGCAGGCCTGGCCCTCAGACTTCATCCTCTGTAGCAAAGGGTTTGTCAGCATGTCACGTACTGTGACAGCCTCTGTGATGGCTGCTCCTGTGGAGGCACAGGTGCGGGCTGCTCATATTGGCCCCCAATGAGCTGGGCTTCAGCCTCCCAGGCAGCAGAGACACTCTCATCCCGCAACTCACAGGAATTGTGCAGGGCCACACGCGCTGATGACCTCTGACATCATCTCCTTCCCAAGGTGGAGGTGGGTAAGGAGACAACTCCAGCATGCCTTCAGCCGTCCAAAGGCCCACTCAACTAATTGGCGACAGCAGCTCACACACCGATTGAAAAGCTGCCAGCGAGGATCAAGGGGCCCTGCGTAGGGGCTCATGGAGCAGCTTCTCAAAGAATCCATCCTGAAACACTTGGAGGAA
>ML681998.1:3686480-3706884 GCA_007922195.1 Podocnemis expansa | reverse complement strand
TAGATGACCTCGTGGGGTCCCTTCCAACCCTATGATTCTATGATTCTGGACAGAGAGCTCTGATGTTGTTCCTGGGATCTGTTGGAGCCACTCTCCCAGCTTAGGAGTCACAGCCCCAAGTGCTCCTACCACCACTGGGACCACTTTGGCCTTTACTTTCCACATCTGCTCTAGGTCCTCTTTCAGGCCCTGGTACTTCTCCAACTTAGAATCATAGAATCATAGAATCCTCGGGTTGGAAGGGACCTCATAGGTCATCTAGTCCAACCACCTGCCAGAGGCAGGACCACTCCCACTAAACCATCCCAGTCATGGTTTTGTCCAGCCGGGCCTTAAACACCGCCAAAGATGGAGACTCCACCACCTTCCTTGGCAGCTCATTCCAATGCTTCACCACTCGCCTAGTAAAAATTGGTTGTGCTGTTCAGTGTATGCTGTTCCTGCCTGCATCTTACATCCTGTCACTATGTGTTGGACTGTCTCTGAGGCTTCTCTGCACAGTCTGCACCTTGGGTCCTGTCTAGTGTGGTAGACCCCTGCTTCAATGGATCTGGTGCTGAGTGCCTGTTCTTGTGCTGCTATGATCAGTACCTCAGTGCTGTCTTTTAGTCCAGCCCTTTCCAGCCACTGTTAGGATTTCCCAATGTCAGCCACCTCAGCTATCTGTCAATGGTACATCCCATGCAGGGTCTTGTCTTGCCATGGCACTTCTTCTGCTTGATCTTCCTCCCATGTCTGCTGCTGCTGCCGCCTCAGGCATTCTCTCAGCAGCTCATCTTTGGGTGCCATCTTACTGAGGTACTCCTGGATGCTCTGGGTTTTATCCAGGACAGTGGCTTTGACACTCACCAAACCCCGCCCGCCTTCTTTCCAGCTGGTGTACAGTCTCTAGGTGTTGGATTTGGGGTGGAAACCTCCGTACATTGTGAGGAGCTTCTGGGTCTTCACATCGGCAGCCTCCATGTCCTCCTTTGGCCAGCTCACTATACTGGCAGGGTATCTTATGACTGGCAGGGTGTACCTGTTGATGGCGTGGATCTTGTTCTTCCCATTGAGCTGGCTCTTCAGGACCTGTCTTATCCTTTGGTGGTACTTGGATGTTGCTGTCTTCCTTGCCTCCTCATCGTGGTTCCCGTGTGATTGTGGGATGCCAAGGTACTTGTAGCTTGTCTGTATGTCTGCTATGTGGCCTGCTGGTAGTTCCACCCCATCAGTCTTGACTACCTTCTCTCTCTTTACTATCATCCGGCCACACTTCTCCAGTCTGAATGACATCCCAGTATCCTCACTGTAGATCCGTGTCAGGTGGATTAGCGAGTTGATGTCTCGTTCAGTCTTAGCATACAGCTTGATGTCATCCATGTAGAGGAGGTGGCTAATGGTAGTTCCACTCTTGAACTTGTATCCATGTCCAGTCCTTGTGATTATCTGGCTGAGGGAGTTCAAGCCAATGCAGAACAGCAGCGGGGACAGCGCATCACCTTGGTATATGCCGCACTTGATGGCCACTTGTGCAAGCTGTCTTGAGTTGACTTCCAGTGTTGTCTTCCACAGTCCCATTGAGTTCTTGAGGAAAGTCCTTAGTGTCCTGTTGACTTTGTATACCACCAGACATTCACAGATCCATGTGTGCAGCATTGAGTCATAGGCTTTCCTGTAGTCAATCCAGGCTGTGCTCAGATTGGTCTGTCTAGACCTTGAGTCTTGGGCGACTGCTCTATGTATGAGCAACTGGTGTTTTGAATCTCTGATGTTGTTCCCAATGCCCTTCTGAGCTGTGCTCATGTACTGGCCCATATGTTCCTGTAGCTTGGCAGCTATGATGCCTGATAGGACTTTCCATGTTGTGGGGAGGCAGGTTATTGGCCGGTAGTTGGATGGTGCTTTTCCTTTGTGGGGGTCTTTCATGATCAGCACTGTCCTTCCTTGTGTTAGCCAGTCTGGGTGGGAGCCTGCTGCTAGCAGCTGGTTCATCTGTGCTGCTAGGTGTTCATGCACTGCTGTTAGTTTCTTCAGCCAGTAGGTGTGGATCATGTCTGGTCCAGGTGCTGTCCAGCTCTTCATGTTCTTGACCCACTGTTGGATGTCTGCTACTGTGATGGTGACTGGTTCCTGTTCTGGGAGATTGCTGTGGTCTGTTCTCAGGTCCTGCAGCCACTTTGCACTGGTGTTATGAATCTTCTCTTTCTCTCATATGGTCTTCCAGTAACGTTCAGTTTCTGCTGTTGGTGGCTCTGCTGTTATTGTGTTGTTGCACTGCAGTTGGGAGTACACCTTGGATGGTTCTTTGGAGAACGGGGCATTTATCTTTTTGGCCTCTGCTTCTCTAGTGTATCTCCTTAGCCTATTAGCCAGTGCTGTGAGCATTTGTTTAGCAGTCTCTAGAGCTTCAGATGGAGTCAGGCCCTTGTATTTTTTCAGTAGCCGAGTCTTATCCTTAAATCGCTACACCCTTCTGTAGTTCCACCAGCTGACTAACTTCTCTCCAGGTTGCCTTGATCTTATCCTCCAACCTCATTTTCCAGGGGGGTTATGTACTGCTGTTCTCGTTGATCGTGTAGCCAAGCATCTCCAGGATTACAGAGGCTGTAGCGTATACCAGTTCATTGGTTTGAGTTATGGTGGTAGTAGGAATTGTCATTAGGGTTCTGTTGGCATCTTCTAGCATACTATCTGATGGTACTTCTCCAACGAGCCTTGGTAATCGGTCTCAAGGGTTGACTGTAGCTAGTTTATCCATGATCTTATGCCTTGTATCAGCTGCTGTGCTCTGTAATGGAGGGGGTGGCAGTGAAGTTCCAGCTTCAGGTGTTGGCTGCACATCTAGTAGTTCTTCTGGGTCTTCTTCTTGAGTCCAGGCTGTAATGTGGAGTTGGTCTATCTCAAGTTGTGAGACCAGCTTCCTCTTTACTATGTTGAAGTGTTGGGTAACTAGCTGTTTCTCAGTTAGTGTGGATGTAGGTCTTTTGTTCATCCCTAGTTCCCTCATACATTTCATATATCCCCTCTCATTAGGCCTACTGTTGTAGTAGCATTCCATCAATTCCAGGTTCTCTTGTCTCATCCATGTAGGGTTTGTTCCAGTAGCCCACTTATCATCAGATTGTCCTGGTTCCCCAAAATCTGGCACAGACCTTGTTAATCCAGGCGATGTCTGAGCCGGCATGACTCTCCTAGTTCATGTCACTCTCATATTTGAGGTAGTCACGTGAGGTGTTAGGGGGTCTTTTGCCCAAGGACCCCTACTGGGAAAGTAGATAGGTACCCACCAGGATTTGAACCCCGGTCTCCTGTATCGGGGGGGGGGGCATTACTTTTAACCGCTACAGTGCGCTTAACCACTACACTAACCAGTCACATGATAGACACCAATTAAGAAATCCAAACATCTTGTTCCAATGAGATATTTCTAACAATATGACTATATGAAGTCTGTACTTTAATCACCTTTTAAAAAAATAAACTTTGGCCAATTTCACTGCTATCATCTGGCTACTTTATGCCATACTTGAGCAGTGCAGAAGACCAAGGGTGAACTGGCCAATGTAGTTAACTTTACATAAGCTTCACATTACTGTAGCTGTACAGAATGCCCACCGGGTATATCCTAGTTACCTCCTATCTTTTGTCCTCTAAATTCCACTGGCCTCTTGCAACTCCTTATATTCCTTATGCACTCACTCTGTAACTCTTCTCTTTCCTAGATTCCTTCTTCCATTGAACACAGAATTTCTCCCTCCTTCTTGTACTCTGTGTTTCTCTGCACACAAATGTCCTACTTTTACACACTCTTCTGCCCTGTTTACACCTATCTGTACATATCATGCCACTGTCTGCCTCCCTTCAGTTCCTCTCTTGAACACATCTAAATTTGCCTGCTTAACTACTCTAACTGAATTCAGTTCAAAGGGCAGATTTTAGCACATATGTATTTAAGATTCATGATTTCTTTTTATCAGGATTTTTCATAGCTAAAAGATTATCCACCGGCAAAGAGTGGTGTTTAAAAACCTTATTCTTCAGAGAAATCCATGAAGAACCATCTTCTCTCAAAATGCATAACCTTATCTATTGTAATTAATGGGGATGAATTTCTAGTGTTATCAGGTATCTGGTTTTCAGCTGGAATGTCCAATCAGGAAAGGAACCTGGCAGCATGCAGTGAACTATGTTGACCAGCTTCTACAAGTCCAGTCCCCTGTAGTAACTAGCCACCACTGAGGGACAGGAAGAGCAGTACTACTCCGCTAGGCTCCAGCAGCAGTTCTCTGTTCCTGAACGTCAAGGCTGCAAACCAGCTACTCATGCTGGGGGGCAAGGATCCATTCTGCTTTCCCTGCCCCACTGTGCCCCATATTTCCCCAAACTTTCCCTCATTCTTGGGACCAACCTGTCTTATCCCAGCCCCTTACTGCAGCTTCTCCTGTCTGTCCTGCTGTGCCCTGTTTGGATGAGCAGGAAGACTACACATCAGCTTCTCTCAGCCCTGCTCTGCAGGTAGCAAGTGAGTCCCTGGGGGTTGGGAGTAAGTGACAAGGTGGGTGTGGAGGGTGAATGATGAGCGGAGGGACAAGTTGGAGAGAGGGCAGAGCCTCAGGAAAAGAGATGATACAGGGTATTTTGGTTTTCAGCAATAAGAAAGTTGGCCATCCTTGTCACTGAAGCAGCTGTCCTCAATGAAGATACCGCTTTGTTTCAAAATGAATGCTACCTCTCATTGTTTCCAGTGAAAGTGGAGACAACTTATGTTAGGGTGACCAGCTAGCAAGTGTGAAAAATCAGGAGGGGGTAGAGAGTAATAGTCACCTATATAAGACAAAGCCCTAAATATAAGGACTGTCCCTAAATAAATAAATGAATGGGGGGGGAGAGCGAGAGAGAGAGAGAGAACATCTAGCTGTCATCTGCATAAAGAGCAGTCTGGAGTTTCAGTTCCACTGAAAAAAATAGAAAATTTCACCCTTTTTAAAAAAGGAGAATTCCCTGTAGCAGAACATTTTTGTCAGCACTGCTGAAAAAGAAACTTTCCGTTCTGAAGAGAAGTACTGCAGTAAAAAAATCATTAAAACAAAATTAATCTTCAAATGCAATCTACACCTAAAAGTTGACGGAGTATTTAGCTAAATATGTTTACACACAAAGTTTAAAGCAACTGTTACTCTGGTAAAATAATCTGAGGCAAAATATACCTCAGATGCTGTGGAAAATGTTTTAAATATCCCATAATCAATTAACATTTAAAGGACTCATGTTTAATTTATTTTAACTCAAACTAATTAATTAATTTCCTTGTAAATTGCCTTGACTTTAGCAAAACTTTGGATGTGGTCTCCCACACTGTTCTTGCCAGCAATAAAGGGAGTATGGATTGGATAAATAGACTATAAGTAAACAGAAATCTGGCGACATCACTGGACTTAACAGTGAGTGATCAACAATTTGATGTCTGGTTGGCATCAGGTGGCAAACAGAGTGCCCCAGAAGTCAGTCATGAGAAAGTGGATTGCACCCTCAGTCATAGCTATTGCTTCCCTGAAAAAAAGGGTTGGGGTTGGAGTCTGGGCCCCGCACCCTGATGCACAGTCCCAGCCCCCTGGGCCAGATTCAGCCCCAAGTCTGATCTGGGAGCTGGATTGGGCTATTCCCCATTGGGGTGCCCCTGCAAGCACACATCCTGGATCCATTCCCTGCCACTGCTGGCCAGCTGCAGGCAGTCCAGGTCTGATCTGGCTCCTGCTGCTGCCGGAGCAGGGCCAGAGACATGCAGGGCTGAAACCTTGCAGGCCCAGCAGCAGCAACACCCCTGCCCTTAACAGGTTGGCAGATGACACTAAACTGGTGGCAGTGGTAAATACACAGGTGGGCAGGGATAGGATACAGCGTGGTCAAAACAAATTGAAGAAACAATTTTCTATTTATGTGAGCTTTGAGTTGGCTTTTCTGAACCCAATCTTTACTTTCCAGGTTTACTAAACACTTGGAGGGGCCAACTCAATCCAGTATTACTGATGGATTGTACCACTGTTCTGAGGGGAAAGAGTGGTAGGGGGTCTGATCCCGGACTATGACTTTAGATCCCACTTGATGTTTGGTCAGATTTCCTTTGCATTGAACCACATCTTGCTTGTTTGTATTGTTGCCTTATTGGTTGCCACACTTTTAAAAATGGTTTTCTTGTACTTGGCTAGGAAAAGGTGTTGACATATTACTATCAAGAGCCACAGTTGTAATTTTGTTTACTGTGGCTTGAACTCTAGTGTGTGAGTGCTTTTTAATTCTGTGGGGAAAAACAGGTTGATTCTTCCTTAAAATATTATTTGAGGCATGTTGCTAATGTTTTTCAGCTTTCAAATAGTGTTCTTATTCTATGTAAAGTGATACATCTTGTGTAAAACTCTATTCCCAATGCTTACTGTATAGTTTTCTAAATCTTGCAATGGACAGCTCCTAGCAAAAAAATCATCTTTCTGAAGGGCATCAAAAGTGCACAGATAAGGCAACAAAACTGTCAATTACTAATGGAAAGAGTTCAAACAAATTCTGTTTTGCCCGTTCTTCACCTACTGTACCTACTGACTCTGTTATTCCAGAAATCACTGGAGCACATAATAAGTAGATATCTGATGCATTGGCCTTTGCTGCCTCAGGTGTTGTTTTGACGGGTTGTTTTCCTGTTACAGTTCAAAATATAGTTGGAGTGTTACTGAATGACAGTGACTGTAGATTTTTTTTTTTGCTATTTTGAAGATATTTCAAGTCTCTTCTTTCTTTCTTTCTTTCTTTCTTTCTTTCTTTCTTTCTTTCTTTCTTTCTTTTGAATTAGAACTGGTCAAAATGTGGCATTTTCTTTCCCTGAAAAATCCTGACATTTTAACAAGATTTTTATTCTTTAAGTTTATTATTTTTTATATCGGAATGAAATCTTGAAATTTCCCAAAGATTGAGAAATTTTAGGAATTTTCTTTTTAGGGGAGAAATAGATTCCCATCCCTTCGCCACCCACAAAAAAATGGAAAAAAAAAAGAAAGAAAGAAAGAAAATGGACCAGTCCTATTCTGGAGGACTTTCTGCTGTGTCCAGAACCAGGAATTCCTTCTTGTCAGAAAAAATGCTTGACAAACCTCTAGTATAAATAAATGATTTGCACTTATTTGGATTTGTTTGTGCAATATACCTCACTGTTCTCAAATGAGAATGTTGCAAGAGGAGTTCAGAAAACAATGACAAAAATAATCTGAGGTACATAAGAAAACCTACTATCAAGAGAAAATGAGAATACTGGGATCATTTAGGCATGGGGATAAAGAAGAGGGGACATGATAAAGTTTACAAAATTAGTGACGTAAAGAAGATACAGTAAACCTTTTGTTTTCCCTTTATCACAGAAGAAAATGTTGGAAATCTTCCTATGGAATATTTTTTCCTTAGGGAGGAAAGAAAATTATTCATTGACATAGAAGTGTTCTTCAAGAATGTGTTCATTTGATAAAATATTGTTTTCACAATAACTGTCAAAATGAAGCATTTAAATGAAGGTTGTGCTTTGACTTTACTGAAATGGAATGTTTTGAAGCAAAAAGTTGTTTCAACATTCATAATTTTTCAATGTTATACTATTTTTATGTTATAACTTAATATTAACATATGTAAAAATCAAAGGAATGTTTTGCTTGACCCCAAGTAAGTATTTTATTCATTTCATTTTTGTGGGGAACTTCAAAATTTTGATTTTTGTTCCAGTTTGGAATTATTTCTTTTTAAATTCATTATTTCCTGGAGAACAATAGTTGAATTTTGACAAGTTGTACCAATAAATCATGTGCAGGTCCATAGAGGTCATCCCAGGACTTGTGTTCTACTGTCCCCACAAGTGCAAAGAATTCCAAATTGTCACCGAGATATCATCCTTCACAGTCTGAAACTTCTCTATAGCACACGCAACTGGCTGAATCCCTTTAGCATAACTGCAAGACCCTAAGGCTTGTCAAAATGTGTGTGTTAGTGTTATCAGAACTGAGCTAATAGAAGAGCAAGACTAAAATAGTGGATGTTTCTAAAACCTTTTTCAGTGAGTATATCCCATTGATGTCCATAGGATTCAGTTACATGGTAACATACTCTGCTGCGTGACTTCAAGATGTACTTCTCTCGTACCCCCTCATTGGACTGTTGACTCTTATTTCTTAGAGCTTCAATTTATGGTTCATTCAGTGGATTCTCAGGTGCTTCAGTTACTAGACAGATGCCTGTTTTTGCCAGATTGGAAAGGTCATATATATAAAATATAAATACAACTTACCTCCCCCTTTTCTTGGGAATTAAGTTGGATTCTTTGGGTAGGTTTCCTTCCAGAAGATGTAGACTTCACCATTCTGGCAGCCCCAGTAATGTGTAGGCTCTACAGGTTCTCTTATAGGCTTCTGATCTGGTTCTGAGAGGTTCTTTGTGTCTCAACTACAGCAGAGTCAAGCAGCCTAAGTTTCACCTCCACAGTCTGGGTCTTGGCACAGCTATCTGCAAGAGCCTGTAAGCCAGTGGAGATAACACACTAGCCTATGCACCAAAGAACCACAGGATTTTGATCCCTTTCCTTCAGAGCCTTGATTTTTATTTCTTCAAAGAATATTGTTTAAAATAAGTTCAGCATCTCAGTCATGTCCTAACTCTTTATTTGGGGTCTTTTTCAAGAGCCTCTCTACCCCCTGCAGCTCTCACTTTCATTGCTAGACTGTCCTCTGCCAAGTCATGCTCCCAGGCAATCTAACTAGTAGGAAAGACAAACCTCTCATCTCCTTTTTCAATCTAGTTTTCCCTTTCCACAGTTCCAGTGTGTATCATTTAAACCATTTACCTTGTAGTCACACATGACCGGGGTTATAGTCTTGATTCAGGAACTCCTACAGGTGCCCTCCTACTCACTTCAGATTTCACTAGCAATGTGGTAACTCTTATGAAGACTACCTGATATTGTGCTGTCAACTAATCCTTCTCCTCACAGCATCAGCTATGAGGGATCTGATTAATCTCCAGTAAGGATTAAGCCTAACTCCCTTAGGAGGATTTTGTCCTGTGACAGAGCTGCTTCTCTCAAGCCTCTAAATTTGCAAACGGGCTAAACAAGAACAAGGGAACATACAATAAGATTGAAAGTTCATGTATTCAGACTTGAAAAAAGAAATACTTTGTCATGCATTGTATAATTAGACTGTAGAATTCATTTGTCACAGTAGGTTGGTCAGTCTAAGAACTTAACAATGCTCAAAGGGACTGGACATTTTCACGGTTGAGAACATGAGTCAGAATTATAATGTGTAATGCAAAAAAAGGTTTGGAAGGGATATAAAATCCCATGATTCAGGCTTAAAGTCAATTTCTGAGTTTTAGAGGTCAGTATGACATCTTCACAGGGCAGAGTGTCCTAGATTTTCGTAACACAAAATGAATAAGGAGTCCTGCGACACTGACTTACACTTCCCCATTTATTTTCCTCCTATTCTGTAAGTACCCCATCTTCAAAGCATCTGATGAAGTGAGATTTTTCTCCCATGAAAGCTCATGTGATAAATAAATTTGTTGGCCTTTAAAAGTGCCACAGGACTCCTTGTTTGTTTCACTGAACTACACTAACATAGCTACCTCCTTTGAAACTTCCTAATGCAGTGTTTCTTGCCTCTTCTGAGGCATCTGGTGCTGGGCACTGTCAGAAACAGGATACTTAATTAGCTGGGTTTTATAGCTAGCTTTGTAGTTCCCATTTTCCTATGTTCCTAACATTAATTCAGCATTAAGTGTAAGAAATTTGGAAAATTCAAAAAGTTAAAGTTTTGAATAAATGCTAAGTTAATATTTCTTAGAATTTTTCTTTTTTTCAAACTTAGCATTGTACTAATAGTTAAGTCCAAGGCAGACTGCAAAAAATGTCACAAAACTGTGTGGTCAACAAAATGGCAGATGAAATTCAATGTTGATAAATGCAATATAATGCACATTGCAAAACATAATCCAAAATATACATATAAAATGATGAGGTCTAAATTAGTTTTACAACTCAAGAAAGAGATTGTGGAGTCACTGTGACTAGTTCTCTAAAAACATACATTCAACGTGAAGCAGTAATCAAAAAACAAAACAAAACAAAAACCCTAAAAGACTATTGGAAATAATTAGTAAACGCATAGCTAATAGGGCAGAAAATATCACATTACTTCATTTAAATCTATGGTATGCCCCAATCCTGAATACTGCATGTGGATCTGATCACTCCATTCCAAATTAAAAAAAAAAATAAAAAGCAGAGTTGGAAGAGGTACAAAAAAGGGTAACTAAAATGATTGGTATGAAAAAGCTTACATATGAGGAGAGAATAATAAGACTGGGTCTTGACATTTTGGAAAGAGGTGACTAATGGTAGACATGATAGAGGTCTATAAAATCCTGACTGGTGTAAAAAAGGAAGTGTTATTTACTCTTCATCACACAAAATCTAGGGGTCATCAAACGAAATTAATAGGCATCAGGTTTAAAACAAATAAAAGGAAGTACTTCTTCACACAACACACAATCAATTTGTAAAACTCTTTTCTAGAAAATGTTGTAAAGGCCAAGACTATAAAAGAATTCAAAAAAGAAGTAGAAAGTTCATGGAGAATAGGTCCAACAATGACTATTAGTCATGATAGGCAGGGATTGCTGTTTGCCAGAAGCTGGGAATGGGAGAAGGGATGAATCATTTGAAGATTACCTGTTCTATTCATTCTCTCTGAAACACTTGGCACTGGTCACTGTCAGAAGACAGGATACTGGATTAGATGGACAATTGATCTGACTCAACATGGTCATTCATATGTTTTTATGATATCACTCAACATATGAACTTCGAGCTCTGCCATCCTTGTCTATCATGCCAGTTACTGGAATGGCTTACTGTTGTGTTTCTGTAAATTGACTTTATTATGAGGATAGGTTTTGGTCTATCCCATAACAGTCACACTAGAGGAACAGCGGCTTGCTTTTCATGAGGCTCCCAAACTTCGATGTATCTGGCTGAGCCTCTTGCTAGCCTAGCTCTCAAAGTTATTGGAATGTACAGTCTGTCCCACCAAGTCAAAAAGTATTTTCTAGGGAATACAGGTGCACACTGCTATTCACTTATTTTGAAATCCTATGTCCTGAAACTACAGCCATGTTACAAACTCCCTTAGCTTTGGTAAGATACAAAGGAATCCTGTAAACTGTTTTCTTAAGGAACAGTTTTTGGAAGAGTATTCCCTTCCACTTGCTTTTTTCATAATAAAGAAGCTAAAGGAAGTCTTTGAGTTTTAAGTGTTCAGGCTTGCCTAACATTTTGAAGTTCATCCATCATTATTTTGTTTATTTTGGATTTAATTGTCATTAACCCATGTCAGTGTTTGTTTGTTTTTTTGTGCATTACACTTCCACTTCTCCACTTGAGGCTGACCTTTGTGCTACCCTGGCATACCTTTCACTTTTACGGGCTACTGCAAATAAAATCCATGTCTGCTGAAAATTCATTGGACAGATTCTCCCCGTGTTCTTGAACTGTGTAAGAAAAGGAAAGGAAAAAGATGTCAAACCTGTGACTCACCATGAGCTATAAGCTTTAACTGGGTACCTCTGAATTGTAAGAAAGCTTTCTGGTTCTCAATCTCTCACCTGTTCCTAGTCTTCTTCCTCCTGCTCCCTAATAATGTACTTGTTCTACATTATGCAAATAGAGTAAAGGTTAATTTTAAAATTAGCATTTATACTGAGAAAAATTTAATGTGAAATTAGACAATGGAGCCAAGCAGATGTGATCACATCAGAAAAACAAAAATGGACACAAATTTTTAAAAATAATGTAAATGAAGATGTAATAACTAGAGAAGTGCTGATTTTTAGATAATCAAAACTACTTCTACCCGTGGACTCCAAAAATATAGTTTCTGGAAGCCTTCCTGCTAATTACTTATTAGCACATCCAGGAGATCAGACGTTCCTTGATTTAGTCAGTGACATGATAGGGCTGACACAGGAAAACAAAGAAGTGGTATGTTGACCAAAATAAAGAGAGCCCATTCTGGACTATTTTTAGAGCTATATTTTTCTTTTCTTTTCTTTTCTTTTCTTTTCTTTTCTTTTCTTTTCTTTTCTTTTCTTGTGCAATAAAGTTTCTAAAGTTGTAAATTATTCCAAAAGCATAAGAAGTATTTTATTTATTCAGTTTCTTTAATTATGTGATGTTGAGTTTCTGACCAATACTGTAGACTGCATCTTTATGAGTCAAAGCAAAGAACCCTACCCTTAAACTAACTTACCTTGATCAGAAAAAGAAGAAATTCCACATTTAAAAAACAATAATAAGTTTTAGCCTTCTGTGTCAGTAAAAGAGAGAGCTTTTTTTTTAAATCCTGAAAGAACAAATGTGTGCACACGCGCGCACATGCACACACACAAGCAGAAAGCATAGAGGGAACCTGATTTACAACAGAGCTGATATAGCAGCTTATTTACTGGTGTTAATGTGCTGACATATCAGAAAGTCAAGTACTGATAAATCACTCCTCCTGAAAAAAAGTAAGGAATTCTTAACAACAATGGTGTAATGTGACATTCTGTTATGGCTCCTGCTTGCAGAAGAGCCATCAGCTTTCATCAGGGATCTGTTTTATCATGGAGTGACACATCTCTTTTCAAGTGTTGGGGACTTCAAGGAAATGACAAAAAAAAACACTTTCTTCCTCATCCAAAGAGGCCAAATGAGCAATTCTGGATTACACCTAAATACAGATGGGCCATAAAGGTAACAAAAACAAAAAAATATCATTTGCCCATACAGATGGTAACTTATTACTGTATCAGGACTGTCCTATAGAATCAAAACATCTGGTCACTCTAGTGTGCATTGGATTTTTATTATTTTATTATTCATCATTAGCCAAATTGTCTACAAAATACTATGCAGGATGGGTTGTTGACTGTTTGGGAGGAAAAGGATATTGAGAAATTCTCTGAAGTTTAAATCTGGGACTACTGTATCTTGTATTGTTATGCAATTTTCATGTGCAGTTTTAATATTTCATCCCTAATAGTCAACACTGAAGACTATAAGAGATAGTGTGTAGCTTAGGCATGATGCTGAGGAAGACTGCAGATAAATAAAAAAATAATGTTTGAAAAGGCATAAGAGAATAATGGTGACTATTGTTATAGAACACAAAAATGGAGATTGCTGAGAAAAAACACTAAGAAGTAGGTAAAGTCATGGAGCAGTGATTCATAATGGTTCTGGTTTAGGATGTGTTTAAGTCCATCCCTATTTATCAGAATATTTAAGCATGTCCTGAGAAACATAATGTGTTCCTTTGTGTACTCTATTGATTAGAGTCTTATCTGGTGTCAATCAACATCTCTCCATAAGCTGTAGTCATGAGACCACTTAAGGGTCTAGTCCTATATTAGTTTAAAAGCTTCATGAAGCTTCTATAAATATGTGATACCTATCAAGAATCTTGGAATATTCTATAACATAGAACAGTTACAATCCAGAATACATGAGATTGAAAAGAAAAAAAGACTATTAAAACCAGAGCAAGACAGATAAGTTGGTTTCATGGAGGATCTTGTTCCAAAGGGGAAGGTGTGTTAGTATAGTTCAGTAAAACAATCAAAATGCCTGATGAAGTGGGATGTTCTGCCATGAAGGCTTATGCAATAAATTAATTTGTTAATCTTTAAGTGCCACAAAACTCTTTGTTTGTTTTTTTATGGAGGATCAGATGTTTTTTAATTCTTTTTCTCCTGATTTGGGACAAATCCCCACATTTAGAAATGCACCATGAAAAGAAAGTTGGCTCTGTGGCTCCAAGGTAGTCTGCCTAGTGGTCTTTTGTGGAGCCAGGAACCCAGGAAACAATGTGTCTACAGTGCTGAGTCTTTTACTCTAAGTTGTCCAATGGTCAGAAAAAATTGAAGACAGACAGACACAAGAGGAACAAAAGAGAATAGGTGTTTAGAAAGTTGGTTCGTCTTTTTAACATTTTCAAAGGAGAAGGGCTCCCGGGCCAGAAGTCAGCATCTCTAGCTAGCTTCTTTGATTATTAAGGTGAACATAAAGATACTTAATGTATGTTGTAGTACATTAATATTTTATTGTGACCTTGCCTTAATAAAATGTTTCACAAATACACTGGTAGCAACTGGATTTTTTAGGTTAAAAGAATGATTATAAAAGATCCTAAAGGCTCCTGGTAATTCATGTGTTGATAGGAAAAGGGATTAGAAGAATCTATAAATGGGAGGAGATGTTGATAGCAGAAATCATTTACTTCACTATTTCTTCAACTTTGTTTATCTGCTTGCCTCTCAATGGGGCTGGACTGTAAGAAGTGAGTGTCAGAATCAAAGCTGCTACTGCCTCCATCCCCTTCTAACTCCTGGATCCAACATGGAACCATTGGTTCTTAATAGTCCTTATGCTGAAAAATATGCTGAGCAGATGAGGCCAGAGAGAAAGAATTAACAACATCATCACCACCATAAGTTTTAGCTAAGTTCTGAACACCATCTGAGATATAAGACTTTGTTACCTCCTGTCACCCACTTTTTCTTGTGTCCTTTTCCTTCTTCATTTTATATCACCTCCGTCCTGTCTCCCTCTCTTTGACTTCTGTTTGATAAGACCTTGTATTAGCCAAGACTTAATATTTGCAATACCACTGTGAGGCCATAATCAGGAAGGCAGCAGAAATTGGTGCCTTAAACAGCAAGAAAGAGTCAACAACAGAGACAGAAGTTGCATTTTCTATCTTAGCTGTTCTCTCTTCTGTCTTTCTGTATTTGTTTGTCTTGTTTTGTCTTCATGGAAACAGAGTCTGAGTTTAAAAACAGCAGCAGCTCCTTCTCAACTAACTTCTCTTTTCCCCAGAAAAAAAAACCACAATATTTTCTCTGATACCATCTAAAAGACTGTCATACAAACATTTCTTTTTCCATATAAAAACTCTCCACTGTTAAAGGAAAAGGGAATAATGGATGTTGTTAAAAAGAAAGCCTTAATCAATACTTTACATCTCAAATGCTTTACTGTTTTCCTTTTTTTTCTGCGTCTTTAGTAAAAGGTTTAAAAATTTTTAATAGCGGTTGTTACAATTTGCATAGGCACTGATAACTTGCCAAAAAACCCTAACCATATTTATCCATTTAATATTGTAACTATGGACAAAGTGTTTAACATCATCTTGGCCCTGGGACACCCCTCTTTCAATAGAACAAGTCCTCAACTCTAAGGCACTCCACTTGTTGGAGTCTCCTGGAAATGTGGACATTGAAGTCCTATGATCCCTGAATCTGGCAGTCTACCTGACAGCCATGGACCCTGGAAATAAGTGAGCTAAGACTGCAGAAAAGTCATATGTTTGGAAGTGGAGGCTTGCCAGCAGTCAGTGAGGTAGGATTTTAGATGCTAGGTTGGCATAAGCACAGGAAACCTGCCTGGGTTCTATTTGAACTTCACTGAAATTGACCCCCCCCCAAATGTTTTGATTTTAATGAATTGGCTAATTCCAATGCAAACATGTTTCACTGGAATTTTTCCAAACAGCTATAATTAGAAGTATATTGAAGACTTAAGAAAAATAGAGAGCACTAACCTAAACAAGTATGATAACTGCAGAACATAATGTTAAATTTTGCTCCTGGAACATAGCATCCCAGAAGTCACTTGCAAAATACATAAACTGTAACTGGAGCTCATCTTCACTGAAAAACATGGCAACAATCCAATGAAGCAGAAAACCAACAGACTTATAACTTGGTCACATGGTTACATTAGTACAAAACTGGAATTGGATCATTTAGATAACTAGAGTAAAATACACTTTGTCATGGTGTGGGCTTAACATAGAACAGTGGTACTGGGCACTGTTATAATTTAAAGATACAATTGAAAGCATAATGAAATTCATGCTGTAAGAGTATGCTAGCAAAACCCAGCATCTTAAACATCCATGAAGGAAATAAAGTGAATAAATTGAAGGAAAAATGTGACTAATCCTAAAGGGAATGTCTACACTTACAAATTAATTTGAATTGATGAAGATCAGTTTGAATTAAATAAGTGCACGGCCGCACTGGCTTTCATGAATTTGAACTAAGGAACTCCTCAGTTTAGATTGATGAAAGCTGACTTAGAAGTGATAAAACTTCATTGAACTTCAAACCGATGGTCAATTCAAACTCGATAGTTTGTATTAATCCAATGTAGTTGTGTTAATTCAAACTAACTGTTAGTTCGAAATAGCCATGGCTTGATTTTCCCTATGCAGTAGCGCCCCTGTAAAATGTCCTGTATAATAACATGCTAATTTGAATTAGGGTTTCTAGTGTGGCCATGTTAATCTGAATTAACTGAATTTGAACTAAACATTATTAGTTTGAACTGATTAGTTCAAATTCAGTTAATTCAAACAAATGTTCTAAGTGTAGACATACTCAAGGAGGAGAACTGGCAAGCTTATGGATGTACATACTGTGAAAAGGGCCTAGCACTGATCTCCCCCAAGGTCTCTAAGAGCTATGTAACATATATAATAGTTTCTGGTATTAGTGACATCAAGGAAAATATGACTGAGCTGGATTTGTGAAAAGTGAAAAATTCCATGTGCTTGATTCATCTGTGCAGTTGCATTGGGACTGCTGCAGAGACCAGGGGAGAATGACAAGTACTTCTGATGTCCAGGGGCTGCTGCAGCTTGATTGCACTGGCCATTAGGCTCCACTGCAGGAGCAGGAGCTCTCCAGACTGGCACTTATGCATTCTTCAGGTAAAGGAGCTAGTAAACGGGCCCTTGCCCAACAAAGGATTCATATGGCATTGTGACCAGCTGATGGCTGACTATCCTGATTTTAGGGGTTTTTTGCACCAACCAGACAATCTGACCCTAAAAATGTAGTAATTTTAAGGGCCTCAAATTCAACTGACTGACACTGAAGCACATCACTGGGAAAATATTTACTATCCCCAACTACCCCTCCTTCTTTCATCACCTTTTCTCTTTCATCTAGTTTTTGCCTGCTAGCCTGTGTGTAACTTTAACAGTAGTACATTGCATGGTGTTTTCAATTCTACAACATTCATGCTATGCACTGTGCTATTCTCCACCCTTTAATTAAGTATGTACATTATTAGTCCACCTGTTGCCTGGCACGTGTTTCTGATTGGCTTCTATTTCTTTTAGATACTGGAGATACCACTTGTCTTCTGATTAAGAAATATAAGCCTAGTTCAGACCCACTGGATGCCCAGGTGTTTATTACACTGATTATTACTGTAAGTATTGACATTAGGGGCCAAATTTCAAAAAGCTGCCTAAAATTAACTGCAGGTGCACAGGGTGGATTTTTAAAGTATATTGCATTTATACTCACAAGTCAAGTAAACATCCAACAGCATAATTAACACTTCTGTATCTGAGACTTTTTTCATAGAAAAAAATGAATTGTAGTTTCAATTTTGGAAATTGATTTGAAACCCTATTAAAAGGTAGTAATTAAATCATGAAACCTTAAACTTGATAACTTAACCCTATAAAAATTTGCTTTTACCTCCTTGTACACTTGTTATTTTTTAAATTTTGCTCCTCATTTTAAGTCTTTGCCATTTTTTTAAAAGCTTTCATCACAAATTTGGGCCATGGTAAATTGAAAAAGATTAAAAAATAATGGCTCTTTTAAAAAGAATATTACACACATTCAAAGTGCAGTTAATGAAACTTCATAGAGTATCAGCAGAAGTGATGACTAAATTAATACAAACAATGGTCTTCTCTGCAGTATAGTGCTTTATTATTCTCCATTATGATTTCTTCTTCTTTGCTTCATATCTGAAATATTTGCATTACAATTGTTCCAAGTCTCTTTAGTTGTGCAACTCTGAACTGAATCCTGTTAGCTGAATGATATCAATGGCAAACCTCTCAGGATGAAAGTACTTTTTTGTATTCAGACTAATGGTTCTGTAATGTGCCATGATCAGGCAAGCAGAAGAGATGGGTATGGAAATACTGTCTTTTGTTGTTTGTCCCCATTTGGGGATGCCTAATAATCCATGTTTGAAAATATCAGCTGAAACAAGAGAGAGTCAGCAGACTGAATAGTTACTGCTCTGGGTATTATGAACATGTCTGGGTGAAGATATGCATAAAAATGCTTTCTCCTGGTAGCGAGTTATTGAAATGCCACATGATGAAACAGGCAGCTAAGATAAACCTATTGCTGCATATAATAATGTTCCATCTGCCAACACTGACAGTCTTTGTTATCTGTGCCTTTTCCTTGCACAAGGGTTTTGCAACAACTTTGATAGCATTATTATTATTCTACTCTAGATACATTTTTCATAAGCATTTATTAATAGCTGTATTTATAATAAGGAAGACATGAGCTTCACAGCCATTTTGCATACACTTCGTAGATGTATATGTGGAGTTTAATGAGTCAGCACACCATATTGCTTTTATGGAGATGAAAGTCATGATTAGCATCTATGTTGTTTCCTTCCCAGATGGCCATCTTCTGTATACCAAGCTAGGAGAACTTTTAATTTTTGAACATGTTCATAACTAATTAAAGCATGGTAAATTACTTCTCAAAAGAAGATTGATCTTAGGGACAGAGAAAATCATAAACATAGGATCAGATCCTGCTCTCCATACTTACTCGAGCAGTCCTTTGGTTTCCATGGATCTATTCACGTGAATAAGCCAAGCAGCAATTGTTCCATGCTGACAGTCAGTTAGGCAGCATACAGACTGCAGTATAATTAATACAGCTCTGAATGTTCATTTTCTTTACATGTTTATGCACTGTAACCAGTACAAATGTATCATGCTGTGTTACTAATTATTGCACTGCTTTCATTGACATGATTGTTTGGTTATAGGTTCAAGGTACACTAGTCTTTTTGATGTTTTTCCTAATGTGGAATTAGTGCGTTTGAGAGATTTTTACATTAATGCACTTGACACTGAAATTCTTTATTTATATGCAGAGAAGGCAAAGCACAAGGAGTAGTAATGCAGATTTTTCTACACTTGCTATCCATGTCCCAATGTACTGGGCAAATATTACTTTAACTTTGTTAGCTACACCTCATTCTTATGAATAGTGTACTAGTCAAACATATCTATCTATCTATCTATCTATCTATCTATCTATCTATCTATCATTTCATAATATATATATTCTGAGTTATAAAATTGATATTCAGAATAATCTGATGTTTTTCCATCATTTTTGTAAACAATTAAAAATGTGTACTTGTGTAAAACATTTGTGTAGTAGGTTAAAACATGTTCTACAGAAGAAGCACTCAGTGAAAGCTGTATTTCAGCCTCTCAAAATATGTTCCTAGTGTAGGTGTGACATGCTACCTATACATGTCTTTGTAATATGAAAATCTTGTTCATACTGCAGAGAGCCATGGAAAAAATGAATTATAGTCTTCAAAATCAGCTGGGTAGACACCTATGTTAGTATAGAAGCCAACAGATACTCTTCAGATAAGCAGTTTGCCTCGCAGGGTTTTCTGTCACTAAAGAGAGACAGAAAAATGATGCTGTCTTGAAGGTTTGAATGACAGTACCTAGGTGGTCTTGAAGGAAGTGGACACTTTAATTAGACATGTGAATTCAAGGGGAAGTTGTTGAATTAGGTGGTGGATAAGCAGCTGTCCATTACTAGCATAAATTAAATTTGCTATTCTATTAAATGCAACCCTTAGGTTAATGTGATATTAAGGTTCCACAATTTGTTTTTGTTTTTAAATGCAGAAATACAAAGTTTAGTTTTCTACAGCAATATTGACTCAGTCACGACACACAACTGTATGCTGTCTTAACTCAGTGTGGCCAAAATCATGTATCTTAGGCACAACCCAGTCGTGGTGCTACACTGTCCCATGGAAGCCCTGGAAGCATTCTGCCTTAGAGGTGCAAAATGTCTGCCAAAGCTCTTCACTTTGGGAAAGAGTGAAAAAATTGCTTAGCCCTTTAAGGATTATAATTTATTCCCCAAATCATCTCCTCTCACTAGCATCCTGGTAGCAGCCCTACACAGTGTAATCCTGCCATGCTCTTTAAGATCATGCAGGGAGAAGGAAAAGGCTCCTTGCTTCCCTCCTTCTTTTTAAAGGCCAGATGGACTCTAACCCACTGTTACATTTCTATATTAAGTTATAAACTAGCCAGGTCAGAAACTTGTTCATTTTTTGCCACGTATAAAATACCATATCCATGGCTGTTGCTATTCAGATATCAGGACCATATTTGATTGTTCATATTAAATCATTGTGCTGGAAGGTGTGTGTGTGTGTGTGTGTGTGTGTGTGTGTGTGTGTGTGTGTGTG
>ML681998.1:3653671-3686470 GCA_007922195.1 Podocnemis expansa | reverse complement strand
GTGTGTGTGTGTGTGTGTGTGTGTGTGTGTGTGTGTGTGTGTGTGTGTGTCACCAGTTTCCTTCTGTCTTCCTCATTCTTTATTCTTCTCATCTTTTTTTTCAACATTATAAATACTTAACATCTTCAAATATTTTCTGTTCCTTTGCAGCAGACAAATGCTAAAATAAAAATCTCCCTTTTCCTATTTCAATTATTATTCATCCTAAAACAAGAAAAGTAAAACTTCATCTTCACCATTGCCTGGATGCACATAATGTATTAGAAAATGCTGCCTGGGAACATTACCCAACCAAGTCAAAAGGATTTTGTTCAAATTTTCAGGAAAACCAAGTTAAACTTCATACAGAGCCCAAGCATTAAAAACAAAAACAAACAAAAAAACCCATAAACCACAATGGTAAATATATACTGAAATTGTGAGTGTATGAAAAATTCTGTGGGTGAAAATGGGAATATAATAAAGCAAAGCAACTTTACATAGAAACAGATTATATGATTCACCACCAGAGGTTTACTCTTTAGAGAATTTATAGTAGGTATATCTTCTCTGCTATAACTGCTAGTAGCATAGACTTCTGCACATGCACTAAGCCAACAGTAAAAGTGCTGCTTTCCAGTCGCTCCATATCTCCCCAATGCCCCCATCAGTTTTCTGTGCTTCAATATAAGTGCAGTAGCTTGACAAAGTTCCCAGCCAAAGCCATAGTGCCAGTTACAGGAACGCCCACAGTGGATAGATTTCAAATCTATTTTTTCTTGATTTTGGCATATTTTTGGCTGCTAAAAGAAGGCGTGGAGATCCCCACCGTAAGTTGGAAAGAAGCGCCTTCAGAGAAGCAGAGTGTTATGAGGGTTTATCCCAGTTCAGCTTGCAACAAACTGGGGACATTTTTGCTGCTGCCATGGGGTTTCCCTGATGGTAACAGTAAGAGCTGTTACCACAGTAGTATAGCAATGATACTTACCATTACTCCTGATTGGATGTCTACTAATAGCTGTGGAACTCCCTAATCTTTCTTCCTGTAGACGGTGCTGCCAAAACTTCTATGATCTTTAAATGATTAAAAATCATTAAAAGCTTCACTGATGGACATCTTATGCACTTTATTTAGTGCATAAAAATTAGCTAGGATACAAATAAATTGAATTTTTTGTATAGCTATATTCATCCCCTGTCTATCTCTACATTCACTATATGGGTCTGATTTGTCACTACCTTGCACCTCGGGTAGTTGATTCTGCATAAAGAAAGCACAGAGTGCATAAATGCTCACATTATGATGTGACAGAATTATGCATGATTTCACAAGATGCAATCATGCTCGATGTGCTTCCAGGTATTATAAAATACTAGCTCTGTTTGGCTATGTCTGCACTAGCAAATTAGTCTGGATTAAGGAGGCTTAATCTAGACTAATTTCATCCTTCTCTCCACTTGGCTTTGCCAAGTTCAAAAGGAAAAACCTTCATTCGAACTAGTTCATTTGAATGCTAAGTTAGAACTAACTGCTTAGTTCAGACTTATTTTGAACTTTAGTTCAAACTACCACAATGTGGTCATGCTAGTTCGAACTAAATAAGTTTGAACTAGTGATTAGTTCAAACTAACCACATTTTTTTTTTTTAGTTCACACTAACTTTTAGTTCAAACTAGCTGCACTTGTCCATTAACTTTTAGTTCGAACCAGCTGCACTAAGCAAGTCTGAACTAAGCTTTTGGATGCAGACATAGCCTTAGTGTCTTTGCTGCTCAGTCACAAAGGGGATCATGACTCATGCACAAAAGGTATGTCTACACTATGGGCTTAAGTCAATTTAAAGTCCTTTAAGTCAATTTAAGCAAAGCCCCATCTATATTTAGAAATTAAGTTGCCTTAAGCAAGTGGTTAAGTCTGCTTAAGAACTCCTGCCCTGTAAATTGGCTTAAGCTTTAAACCAACTTTACAGGGCAGGGTCCACTCACTTGCCTGCCCCAGGATGTGATTGGGCTCCAAGGCTCTGATCCAGCCTTGAGGTCCCAATCTGGCTTCTGACTTGTGGCAAGGAGCTGGGGGCAGGATCTTGCTCCCAGCCCCTCTCTGCAGGCAGCGGGGGCTGGCAGCCCCTAATGGGGCTCTTAGCCCCTCTCTGCAGGCTGTGGAGGCTCGGAGCCAGATCAGAGCCTGATCTGGCTGCTGGGAGCTTGCACCAAGGAGTAACAGCTAGGAGCCTGGTCAATTTCACAGATTCTGAGGCTGTGAAATTGACCATGCACTGAGTTTGCACCCCGGCATAAGCAGCTGGGAGCCAGATCAGGCTTCAAGCTGGCTCTTAGCCCCTGAGGCCTGCAAAGAGGGGCTCAGAGCCCCGTCGGGCTCCCACTCCCTCTCTGTGGTCAGCAGGGGCTGGTGGCTCACTAATGCCCTGGTCGCTTGAAAGTGGCCAGGGGCACAGGAAGCAGACATCGCAGGAGCATGGAGAGCCAGCATCTTGCAAGCAGCCAGGAGTCCCAGGGAGCTGGCAGAGAGCTGGCAAGCAGCCAGGGGAGATGCTGGCTCCCTGCTCCCGGGCTGCTTTCAAGTGACCGAAGGAGATGCCAGCACCCTGTGCCCCTGTCCACTTCCAAGCGGCCAGGGCACAAGTGAGCTGCCTGCCTCCATCGACTGCAGCAAGGGACTGGGAGCCCAATTGGGCTCCCAGCCCATTGCTGAAGGCTGCCGGGGCTAGGAGCTGGCTCCTACCCCTGCCATCGTACAAGGGGCATGGAGGCCCATCAGGCTTTGTGCCCTCTGCCAGGGGTGGCAGGAAGCTTGGAGCCTAGTTAAGTTCACAGGCTACAAGCCTTTGAAACTGACCAGCTTTGAGCTGCCTGGTCAATTTTACAGGCTCTAAGCCTGTGAAATTGACTCTGCTCCTGGGAGCTTGGGCCAGATTGGACCCCTAGAACCTGGCAGCTTGGGCCAGATTGGGCTATTGGGGTATGGGATAGGGCACCCCCTGGTATGTCTGCACTGTGTCCAGTGCAGACATACCCAGAAGCTGACTTAAAAGGATCAAATCAATGTAGACTTTGTTAAGTTGACTTCCTAGGGCCCCCAAGTGTAGACATAGCCTTTTACTTCAAATACTAGCATCCTTTGCTTTTGCCAGTGCAGAACCAAGGTTCTCCAGGCATGTGTGCATATGATTATTCTAGCAATTCCATGATGACTGAAGTACACATAATTTCAGGGGCTGAAGTGTCTGTTCTATAGGCTAAGGGGACTTGCCAGAGGCAGAACTTTTTCTCTCTGAGACAAATAACTGCTCCCAGGGACTGGGAATCTGTGTGGAAGAATTTGAAGGAGAGAGAAAAAAATGAGGGAGCTGACAAATTTCTATGTCCCCATCTTCTTGAGACCCATAAGCTTGCTGTATGGCGGTTCATTAGGGATTTAACACAAGTCCTCTTGTCAACTACTCTCTGTTCTAAGATCATGGGTCCCACAACAGCTATGCTACCAGAAGAGACGGACCAGGAACAGCGGAAACATGCAGATGCAAGCCACCCATGCAGTTGGCTCCTGCCTCCGTAGAAAAGAAAGGGTAGGGAGGTAACCCATCCAAAAGCTGGGAGTTCCCTAACCCTTCACTTGGAGGGAACAATATTTAGGCAATTCTACCTACTGAACCTTGTACAATGTTCTTGGTTCTTTGCCCCACTGCTGAAGACTTCTCTGTAGGAAGGGGTGATCAGGCTTATTATGTTAAATCCATCTGTATGCTTCACATTTTTAATCAAATGTAAGGATTATTCTCCAGAATATTCAGCTGCATAACATAAATAAATACTATTCCAAAGGGTATCCTGTAGAAGAGTGTCATTCTGCTTACAGATAGAATGACTAAAAGAAATGTTCATTTATTTCTCTGAAAAATTAAAACTCAAATTATTAATTTCATGTATTATACTTTTGTCTGTTCTTGCATACCACTGAGAATGTTTAGCATGTGAAGCCTCAAATGCATATTTATTATTTTTTGTTGTTATTATTACAGTTACATGAGGTACTGTATTGACAAATAAAAGACCTGGTCCAAGAAGTCCAATCTGTGGTCCTGATCATACCATGAGCAGATACAGAGCTCATTGCTTGATCATATCAGAGAAACTGATGGCACCAGCAAATGGATCTGGGGAAGACTGGGGTGAGATGAGTTTCTCAGACACTACTGTGATGAGTGTGGTATAAGAAACTACATAGAACAGAACAGAATTTCTATTCACCAAAAGGTATCAAATGGCTGTGTTATAACATATATACTGTGTTGTTCCCCTTTTAAAAGCAAATATTATTTCTGAGATTTAGGTTTTCACTTTTTTTTCTGAGTTTCCTATATTTGTCTGAAGGCAGAATTTGAGCACTTCATGTGCATTCTGGGAAAGTTACTTTCAAATGTAATTACCTCATGTCCAAAAGTCAGTGGTAAAAGGAGATAAAAGGGAGTCGCTGTCTAAAATAAGCATTTTATCCAGCCTCTTTTAAAATTTTTTTGACATCGTGGAAAAATTGTCTACATAATTTAAGCAACCACCAGATACCTTCCCATTACACAATCAGCACTTACACTGCAGATCTCCATGGGTCTCTGCCTTTGGCAATATTACAAGGGTAATATTTTCACATAGATGAGCTGTCCTTGAACAATGTATAGTGTTTAGACATGAATTAGGATGTTTCTCCATCAGAAATGCAGGTCCTTTCCTTTCAGTTATTCATCTCCAGAAAATATAATAATATAATAATCAAGGATACTTCAAGGAAAAATCTTCAGTCTATTAATTTTGGATTTCCAATTTTTCCTGTATGTTATTTTATGCCACACTCATGTCTGTTTTGATTCTTCCTCCTTGTGTTAAAACTGTTGATTACTACAGTACTTGTGTAATAATTGTGGTTTATGAAGTTTGAGCTGGATCATCATTCTCTTGGCATGTGAAGATCAATTACATGAACCCTTTGTTGCACTGCAATAGCAATAGCAATAGACTTGTGCAAAAAATTCCATAAAAGCTGGAATCAAGAACACCTCTGCACGTACACAAAACTGAGCTAACTGCAGGAAGCTGAAAGACAGTAATGTAAAACATGCGATTAGTCCAAGAGATCTCTGATAGGCTTAGTCTCATACCAAATTATTGCTGACTGGCTGTTCAACTGGTTTATCTGCTGTCCCTCGGATTAGCATGGAAAGGCTTATAGAAGCATTCCTGAACTTTATTAGTTCTGCAGGGTCAATTAGCTTTAAAACTGCACTGCTTGTAGATGTCCCTATTTTTGAAACTGTGTTTTCTAGGGTCCAGATGATTCTGTGCTAGGTGTCACCAGCTCTGTCACCTTTTAATGGCAGGTCCATTTGGATGCTACATTGCAAAGTATGTTAGATCACAAGAGAATTTAAAACAAACAAGGATTCCTGCGTCACTTTTAAACGTTAGCAAATTTATTTATCTTGTGAGCTTTTGTGAGAGAAAATCTCACTTCATTAGATACTTGATGAATAAGGATTTTCTCCCATGAAAGCTTGTTCAATAAATAAATTTGTTAGTCCTTAAATGTGACACAGGACTCCTTGCTTTTTTTTGCTTTACTAGACTAACACGGCTGCCCCTTTGGAACAGGACTTCTTGTTTGTTTTGCTGAACTAGACTGGCACAGCTATCCCTTTCAAACTTGTCAACATGCAAGGGAATTTAAAGTGAAAGTTCCATGACAAAAGCTTGTGTCCTTCAATCAATACTTCTGAAAAGGTGTGGGAAGAAAGTATAGAGCTATCTGGAGGATGACCATGCTGGTGGCTACAGGTAAAGAAGACTTAAGAGGGGGTATAATATCTTCTTAACCAAACTGAGCCAGACTTTACATAATCTGCTATGATTCTTTCTTTTTTCATCTTAATGCTTTTGCCCATCTCCAATAATTATAAGTGATGATACATATTGGTATTTTCCTAACCATTTTTTGTATGTATTTCTTAAAGATGTTGTTGGTGGAAAGAAGAAGAATGTCTAAGATAAAAC
This sequence comes from Podocnemis expansa, assembly GCA_007922195.1. Taxonomy (NCBI): domain Eukaryota; kingdom Metazoa; phylum Chordata; order Testudines; family Podocnemididae; genus Podocnemis; species Podocnemis expansa. Next base: position 3,680,428 of record ML681998.1, on the reverse strand, counting down.
CAATGAGTTATCTTTTCAGTTAGTACATCTTATAAGAAGTATTCAGTCCAATAACACTTTTCTTGAATGGCAAGCTATACAAGTGTGAAAACAAGATTATCTTCCCAGGATATGGCTTCAGAGTGACACTGGTTTAATCCATGTGTCCACTTGTCATTACAGCCCAGTTGTTATCTGGTAGCAGGGTATTAAAAAGTGTGCTATTTCCTTTCTCTTTCCTCCCTCCACAAGTATAATTAAAGTTTTGTGTAACATATTATGCCATGAGATATTAATTATTTGGGGTTTGTTTCAAGATCTTAAGGTGGTTACATTTGAATATTTCAGCTACTTATATGAATAGGTAGTTTCAAAGTTTCTCTGAAAAGTAATTTAGGGTAGATCTTAAGAGGCAGTGTTTGTTATAAACTAAAAACTTATCAATTTCTTTAATCTTATGTTAGTGTTGGAGATTTGCAATCTTAAATAATCCATGTACATGGTGAATACATTGATGAATGCTACAAAGATAGTGAGTGACCAGCAACATGCATTCCTTAGTAGGTTAGCCATAGCTTGAATGAAAGTGTCTACAAAGGAAGCTCTATCCCCATGAAGCTTTGAAAATAATGTTGGATAGGGACTAATTTAAAAAATGTTCTTGATAGAGTTTTCTTCTTTATGACTGTAATTGTAGCTCTAGTAAGTACCCCTTATTTTTGTTCTATTTGACTTTACAGTTTCTGAGCCAAAAAAGAGTATTAATGAAAACATCAAACTGGGAAAAAAGCGTGAGATCACAAACAGAGTCTAGAGCTTATGTTTATCAAAACTGTTGAAAGAACTCGTGATTTGCCTAAGAAAGTTAATTGATTCTTACCTGTGTGTCCTCTGGTCAGTTCTTCAGCTATAAATCTCATCCAAATTCTACTCACGGTGAAAATAGTAGCAGGCATGACTTCGGACTTAGCTGGAGGAATTTCCCATCATTCAATAGGTGTAATCTAAATAATGCTGATATTGATTCTCAGTTAGGTTCACTCCATTATCTTTTGCAGAATCATTATTTGTGTATGTCCTTTCCAACCTACTAATTCATTCCGTCACATGATGTAGCTTGTTAGAACAATTATAAAGGATGGGGGCATCAACTATAGCTGGTTTGTCAGTTGAATGCCAACTGAACAGTTGCCTTTAAGTGAGCATCAACAGACTAAAAGAACTACTTTTCTTTACAAGTGTCACAGTCCTGTCACGTAACTTAAAATATTGTACAGTAACTATCTGATACATGTGGCCTAAATATATAAAAATCATATATGATTTCAAAAAGCATTCTTTTAAGTTATCTCTGGGTGTTATAACTTTTTTTTTTATCAATTGCACAAATTGTACTAGTTTACATGCCCTGAAAAACTCCACCTGTGCAAACACTGTATGTCCACTAGCATAACATTATCAGATTTTGCAAATTACAGATGGTAATGCAAAGTCAAAAAGCTCTGAAAATCAGATGCAAAATCAGTGCAAACAATGAAACAACAGAGACTAAACTTCATACGGATAATATGCTGCAATACTTACCCATCCAATTCCAGGCACCATTGCACAAACACATTTTAGCCTGTTTATTACCTGCACCTATTTGTTCATAACCCTGATATTAATTTTAAGTGAGGAAAGCTAGTTTTTGAGATAATGTTTGTGAATATTTTGAGCTAATTATAGTAGGTGGTCTGCGATAGCAGGGAACTGGATTTGATTACTCTGGAGAGTCCTTTCAGTCCTAATTTCCTAATACTTTTCTCTTATAGCACTTTTCAGCAGTATATCTCAACGCATGTTACAGAGGAGGTACACCAAGACTTTTCTCACCATTTCTTCTTCCTCCACAAATTGTTGGCATTGTTTAGACAATATAATGATATCTACCTACAATAAATAATCTTACCTATTTGGATTTATATAAATTCAGATAAAATTGTGCTTTTCTCTATGATCTATCTATTTGTTCTCACCACTATTAATCACATGTATACCAGCATAACTAAGACACAACAATGTAATTCAGTGCAGCCTATCTCTGGCAAACCTGGCAATTTAAAAGGTCATATCACACTCAGACTTATTTTAAAGACAAATTACTTACTCAGATCAAAATAACAACTACTTTGAGTCATCACCTTTACACAAATATTTTGCAGTTCTACATGGTTCAAATGAAATTATTCCACCTTTTCTGAATACTTGAGATGGGGGTCTTGTAGTTGTTTTGCCAGGCGCTGCTACTATTCTTTCTAAACTTCCTTTTGACTTTCCTCATTATTCACAGCACACCTTGCTTTAAAGTCTAATAGAGCATGCTTACTTTTTTTTTTAAATTGGATGAAATTTTTCAGAGTGTTTCAATGGTTTTGCATCAGCTTTACTATTGAATATATTCTGAGCCTTCCAGAAAGACTATGCATCATCTGGTGAAGCTGGAAGGGAATGCCAGAGTACATGATATCTGCCATAAAGAAAAACAATAAGGTGCTACAAAATATCTGCTACTCACTGCTACCATGGCTAGATAGCAACAGTTGCATATACCTAAACTCTCTTATTGAAGTCTGCTTCTAATTGTCAGTGGAAGGAAGAGTAACAGTTACCACAGGAAATTCCTGCAGTTAAGAACAAGGTAGGGAGGCTTACAGTAGGCACCATCCAGCAAAGCACATAAGGACTTGCTGAATAGGGATGCATTTAAGAACATTTATGTAAAGCATATGTATAGGTGTTTTCATAAACATGGTCTTAGTTACAGGGTCTCGAGAAGGTTTCAGGTTAAGAAAATCAGCATTTTGACTGCTTGCCTAAAACATATCTACAAACTTTAAAGTGATTCTTTTTCAAGGAAATATTTCATATCTCATTATTTTATACATAGCTGCAATTCAGACCTGCTGTCACTTCAAAGTCACTTCAGGTATGCTGTCACTTCAAAGTCAAATGTCTGCTGTGCTGAATTTACTGGATAGCATTTTCATGTCGGAAATCTAGAGGAGTTACATCTGCAGGTCCGTCCTCCCAACCCCACCCCAAATAAAGCTGCCTAAGCTATTAGTTTGATTCCATACTAATTTCCTAAATCCAAAAAAAGGTCACCCAGGAATAGTTTATAAGACTTTAGCACACTCAGGGAGTTAGTAGGTAGGATCCCATGGGGAGCAAAAACAACTGAAGACAGTTGGCATTTTTTCAAAGATAAAGTATTAAGGACACAAGAACAAATTATTCCAATACATGGGAAGAATAGGAAGTATGACAAGAGTCTACCCTGGCTTAATCAGGAGATTTTTTCAATAATCTAAAAATGAAAAAAGAGTCCTGTGGAAAGTGGAAACTTGGACACTTCACAGAGGATGACAAAAAATAACACAGTTAAGTAGGGGGAAAATCAGAAAGGCCCAGGCACAAACTGAGATCAAACTAGGTGAAGACATAAAGCATAACAAAAAATAAATTAAATACATTAGAAATAAGAGAAAGACCAAGGGCGGTGGAGGTCTATTACTCAACAAAGAGAAAAAAACAACAACATAAAATGTGGAAATGACAGAGGAATTAAATGAGTTTTTCATTTCACTCTTCACTGAGAAGGTTTATGGTGACTGGATGCTTGACATAAGAGAGGGTAGTGAAAAATATGACAAGATGAGAAGATAAAATAAGGAAAGGACAAGTAAAAAATTACCTAGACAAGTTAGATGTCTTCAAGTCACCAGTACCTGACGATATACACCCTAGAATACTCAAGGAGCTGGCTCAGGAGATATCTGGGCCATTGACTATTATCTTTGAAAAATCATGGAAGGCTGGAGACATCCCAGAGGACTGGAAAAGAGAAACTATAGTGTCTATCTAGAAAAAAAGGGAATAAGGACAACCCAGGGAATTATAGACCAGTCAGCTTAACCTCTATTACCAGGAAAAATAATGGAGCAAATAATTAAGGAATCCATTAGCAAGCATCTAGAAGAGAATAAGGTGCTAAGTGATAGTCAGCATGGATTTGGAAAGAAAAAATCATGTCAGACAAACCTGATAGCTTTCTGTGATGGTATAACAAGCCTTCTGGATAGAGGAGATGCGGTAGATGTGGTGTATCTAGACTTTATTAAGGCTTTTGATACAGTCTTGCATTGCCTTCTCATTAACAAACTTGTAAAGAATAGCCTGGATGGAGCTACTATAAGATGGGGGAAAAACTGGTTAGATAACCACTCCCAAAGAGTAGTTATCAACAACTCACATGTTGAAAGGACATAATGAGCTGGTTACCAGAAGAGATTGGGTCTCAATATGGTTCTGTTCAATATTTTTTCATCAAAGATTTAGATGATGGCATTGAGAATACACCTATAAAGTTTGCTGATGATACCAAGCTGGGAGGGGTTGCAAGTACTTAGGAGGATAGGATCACAATTCAAAAAGATTTGGACAAGCCGGTGAAATGGTCTGAGGTAAAAAGAATGAAATTCAATAACAGCAAGTGTAAAGTACTCCACTTAGGAAAGAATAATCCATTGCACATATACAAAATGGGCAATGAATGCATACGAAAGAGTGCTGAAGAAAGGGACCAGGGTGTTATAGTGGACCGCAAGCTAAATATGAATCAACAGTGTAACACTGTTGCAAAAAAGGCAAACACCATTCTGAGATGTATTAACAGCAGTATTGTAAATAAGACACAAGAAGTAATTCTTCCACTCTACTCCACTCTGATTAGGCTTCAATTGGAGTATAGTGTCCAGTTCTGGGCACCTCATTTCAGGAAGGATGTGGACAAATTGGAGAAAGACCAGAGAAGAGCAACACAAATTATTAGAGATCTGGAACACTTGACTTATGAGGGAAGATTGAAAGAGCTGGGTTTGTTTAGTCTGGAAAACAGAAGACTGAGAGGGGACATGATAACATTTTTCAAGTATTTAAGAGGTTGTCACAAGGAGAAGAGAGAAAAACTGTTCTCTTTAACTGCTCATGATAAGACAAGAAGCAATGGGCTTAAATTACAGCAAGGGAGGTTTAGATCCGACATCAGGCAGAAATTGCTAACAGTGAGGGTAATTAACCACTGGAATAAGTTGCCTAGGCACATTGTGGAGTCTTCATCATTGGCAGTGTTTAAGAGCAGGTTGGACAAGCACCTGTCAGGGATAGTTTAAGAGGGTACTTGGTCCTGCCATGAGTGCAGGGGACTGAACTTGATGACCTCTCATGTTCCCTTCCCTTCTTGTGATTCTGTGATTGCAAGTAGAAGGATGCCTACTTGAAGATCATTAAATGCATTCAACTAAAATTCACCTACAGTTTACAAACTTCAGCTAAGATTCAACTTCATCTCATTTGATGTCTTGTCTTTTGTCTACAAGAATTCCCTGAATCCAAATTTCAAGTATCATTTTCTATGCTGAACCAGTCTTAATCAAAGCACATACAACGTTCAGTACAGCGAATGGAACCCTTTCAAATTAGAATACAAGGAAGTTGGATCAGGCCCTTCAAGTATGACTGTGTATCTTACATTTCATTCTGTGTCCTTCAGCATACGGCAAAAAAGCCAAGCCATTGTCAGTAGCATAATATTTTAAAATTTTCAGTATTGATTTATGTTTTACTCCCTCCCCATCTAGAAAAAAAATTCTACTGTCTTCTCTTATTTGGGAGTTGGAGAATAATGTAACTATTCAATTTTTATATTAATTTGCTTCAACTATGCTTGCAACCATATTTTTTTTTCTTTCAGCAAATAATCAAGTGATTAAGCTTTATTAGCAAATGCAAATATCTGTGCCAGAAGAGGTTGCATATTCTGCCATCCAAGGAACATAACTGAACTGTGACCCTGGTCTCACACTGAGCAAATTCCTACACAGAGATCAGAGTAGCAACATGGACTCTGACTCATCTGACCTGTAATAAAAGACCAGAGCTTAAATTTCAAATATTTGCAGTCAATCCCTATGGTAAAAAGTACAGAGATATTTTAACAAATCCATAACAAATACTTTGAAGAAATCATAGGGTTTTCTGAGATATTCCAAGAGCCAAAAAGAGGCTTATTTAATCAATTTAACTATTTGTTGTAAGTCATTGACTTAACTGTACTTAATAGCTAACCTGCTGAGACTCCTTTGAAAAGTGCTTATCTGATATTTAGTTTTTAAAAATAATTTAATTGGTTGAATATTCAACTCTAGGAGCTCTTTGCTCAGCCAGGAGTCCTTTATTCTTTGTGTTATTTTAGTTGAGTCATGTGTCATTTAATTGACTCCTAGATAGGTAGGGTCTTTTTTGTAAATAGGACTTGAACATTTTCCAAGAACTTTAGTTTATTATTTATTCCCAGGAAAAAATTGGCATGTAGTTCAAGACGTAATGAACTAATTACATTTCCTTTTCCTTTTATCCCATTTAATACAATAATTAATACATAATTACCTCTAAACAACAATGTGCTCTAGAACAAATTGGTTCAGTTAATTAAGTAATTGTGGCCCCTACAAGAATTTCAGATAGTCTAAAATGATTATCTGTCTGTCCTGTCCTGAAGGAGAATGAACATAACTTTAAATCTGACCTCTTTCGGAAGGCACCATTCTGTGCCCTCTGTTAGGAACTCCCCTCCCTGTCCCTTCTCCTTCCACCCTGCTCCACCCTTGGCAGGAGCTCTTTTCCCTTCCACCCTTCCTCACATTCTGCCAGAAGTTCAATCTTCTCACCCCGCCCCCTTCTCCACCACCCCAGCAGGAACTCATTGGCTATGTCTACATCACAAAGCTTAGTTTAGAATTCCTTAGTAAAAACTAAGCAGTTCCCTCTTAGTTCAAACTAACCAAGGGTTAGTTCAGACTAACTTCAGCTTTTTCATTCAAACTAGCTGCACTGACTAGTTCAAATTCAAAAGTTAGTTTGAACTAGTCAACTCAGCTAATTTGAACTAATGGCTTACTTTGAACCCATAAAGTTTGAATTAAGCCATTAGTCCATGTCTACATCACGTTAGTTCGAACTTAAAGTTTGACTTAAGGCTTAGTCCGGACTGACCACTCAAACTTATTAGTTTGGACTAAGCTTTGCTTATTTAAAACTAAGAAATTTCTGAGTTTGAACTAGACAAAGCCTAGTGTAAACATGGACAAAATTAGCTTGCTTAGTCCGGACTAATTGCCTACTGTAGACAAAGCCATTGTCCCTTCTTCCTCTCCCTACCATTGTGGCCCTGAGTTCAGCGAAGTTCTGTGCCTCTTGACAGTTATTGGAGGGGAGGAGAAGGCTCCTTCTTGCCGTCCTTTGTGCATTCTTTTGAATGAGGGAAGTATTTTCAAAGAGATAAAGGACAATGAAAATTCATGGATGCTTACCTCTCACTTGTGCTTTTGAAAATGTTTCCCATCTTCTTCATAAGTATTCACCAATCAGTTATGCCCCAATCCTGTTCTTCAAATATATTAACTATTCATTTATTCTCCTTCCTAATTAGGTCAGTTTTTAAAACAGGACAACACTGAATAGTGAATGGGAAATAATGAATGTGCACAAACGTAAAATACTTTATATGGCTAAATGTTGGGATTCATAAACATTTTCTCAGATACACAGTGGCTGTGGAAAAACAATTCATGTATAATGAGGTTCCTCCCATTCTAATAAGCCCAATTTGCTTCATAAAGACACAAGAAAGAAAAAAATAACACAGGTACTTTATCAAACAAACCCTAAAAAAATCGCAGTTTAATATAAGCTGGCTGCACTTCTGTCATATTGTGTTCCCATTAGTATATTTAAGTTTGCTTTTACAAAAGTAGTTATAAATGGTCTAATGTAGTAGCTGTGGAAATAAATCGTTTTCTTTATATCACCAGGCAAGTTTCATCTGTAAGATAATTTATTTTCTGTGTCAGTCTGTAGTTTTTATCCTTTCTCCAGACCATTGTTCCTTTTTTAATAAAATTTCTTTCTTCTATTAAAATGATGGAAGTCACAAAGTTGAAAGTCTGCAGCATTTAATGGTTCATACTCTCAAAACTTCAATTATGATGAACTGTAGGCCCACTGGTCAAACTTAAAACAGAAATAAAGTATCCTTAAATTGTACATGGCATGTTTATCATTGTAAACTCTTCTGTCAGGTGGAGTAGGCAGCAACAAAGACCAGCTTCAATGTCTAGAGATTATTTTTTCAATAATGCAATACAAAAAGAAATCCAAAGTCCCTATTATCAGAAATCACAGCATTCTAAAACCAGTGGGTCAGCATTTCAATCTTCCGGATCACTCCATTGACGATTTACTAATTGCAGTGCTCAGACAGATGAATACCATATCAAGGCTTCAAAGAGAAGCTGCTGAGATTGAATTTATTTGCAAATTTGATTGCATTGATTCAGGGTTTAATAGGGATTTTGGATATTTTTCTCATTATAACAACTGATTTGACCTCAGCTTCTATATGCTGTTCCTGAGCGTTTGAATCTTTACAACTGTTTTGATTTGCTGTTACAGTGTGACCTGACCCTATGATTTCACTTTCCTGCACTTATTTCCTGCCATTCTCTAATCTCCCCCATCTTCAAAGCATCTGATGAAGTGGGATTTTCTCCAATGGAAGCTCATGTGACAAATAAATTTATTAATCTTTAAGTGCCACAAGACTCCTTGTTTGTTTTTCTGATCTAGACTAACATGGCTGCCCCTTTGGAACTTAACTTGAGATAGGAGCTGGATATAGAATGGGATACCAAAACCTTTTTCAATACTTGCCCTAGTGCTTTTGCTCACTCCTCTACTGATGCTATACTCCTTAGGCTTCAGGCTGCTGAGTCAAAATCCAACAAACCCAGAATATCATCCATTATATAAACTGTGATTTCCTCATATAAACTGTGATTTCCTCAAAATGTAACAGAATAGATTTCCCAACTTAACTGATCACTCAAGATGTGCTTCTAAGAGGTACTGACCCAGGGATCCCAGACAAGCCCCCACTTGTAATTCCTACAGACCCCAGTCATGTGGGAATGGGATTGAACCTCTGCATTTTAGTATATGAACCTCTGCTCCATGAACTAAAAGCCCTGTGGCTGTTAGATCAGGCTTAGCAAACTCATTAATCTCTAAGTGGTTTAGGTGCCACTAGAGAGGAAGACAGAGCAGCACACCAATCAGGCATGGGTTGATATGCAAATAAATACTACTCAAAATTTAGTCTAAGAAGAAGAAATGTTAAGGAAAGTATAATCTCAAGAATATACCAAAAATATCCTAAGCATCAGTATGTGTGATATTTCCCTCTTCCCCTGAAATCCGGACTGATGTGTTGTTGTGTCACCCCAGTTCCTCACTCCTGGTCCCTGATTTATCCCACTTTTCTTTGTGAACCACTGACTCCTGGGTCAGCCCACATACAGCCTCTTTCAAATAGTCAGTCCCAGCCCAAATGAAGGAGTGCTTTTAGGCAGCTACTCAGGGGGTGGACACTCAGCAAATATTACCAGCCTCAGATGCAGCTCTGGGAGCTGCCATTTTGCAGAGTTCACTGCCATGCATTACACTGTGCAAGCTTATTTTCATTTAGCCATCAATTTATGAAAGAAATTTATGCACAGCTCTGTCTCACAGTGTAGTCTTTATACATGCTCAATCCATATGCACTGTTTTAGATAAAACAAGCAAATAACTTTATTGACTACAACAAGATTTTAAGTGAACATAGGTCAAATTAAGAGATTAAGGAAATGCTGACAATCAACTAAAAGGTAACTCACATCCTAAACTAAGAGTAAAATTTTAGTAGCTTTTCAGTCTGCAATATTTGCTTACCACAACTGGCTGCTATGCCTCTAGCAAGTAGATTCCCCTTCTCCCCAATCCTTGACGTTGCTTCAAAGAAGGATTTCAGGGGAGAGCCATGAGACAAAGGTGCCTCTTTCTTTTAATATGTTTCCTTGACACCCCCCCTCAAGTTTAGGTAATCGTCCATGTCTGACAATAGGTATGATTTCTTTCACTTGGGCCAAAGTGCTCAAAGATGCTTAGTCCAGTCCTTTGTTCCTGTATCCGTGGCTCTGCAGGGCACAGAACCTGTTTTATGATTCTCAGCTTCTATTTAAGCCATGTGAGACACACATTTGGGGAAAGAATGTAGGAGATTTTCATATCTTTTTACATACATGAGGTTGCAGAAAACATCCTACCATAACTGTAATATGTCATATGAATTCCAAAAACACCATACACGATAAACTTGTCATTAGACAATACACAGTTACACTGCAAAGCTGAACAGGAATAATACACACATGACACTATAAGGGTGTACGTGGGGTACAGCATGTCACAAAGAATATATCAAAACGCTTGAAGCATTGATGTCACAAAATGAATGAGGTAAAGTGGAAAGAAGAAATAATCTAGTCCTCAGTCTTTGTTACTTGATGAAAAATATGTCAGCACATGTGCTCACTCTCAAAAGAAGCTAGAAATATCAATACTCTAGCAAAAGACACCATAGAGGAAAGCCAAACTCATCTCTCTGTTTGCATAATCTCTATGATTAATAATAAAAGTGTCAGAGACCAAACCTAATTTAATCTCTATAATCAACTATGTATGTTTGGAAAGTTTCTCCACTAGGGAGGTTCCATCTTTCTCTCTCATACAAACACACAAGAACATTACAGTTAACTAACTCATAGTTTACTCATATGGTGCCTGAGATAATTGTTTATCTATATGGCATTACATATTAACCTCATCTCCTCCACAAGGGTAACACTGATATTTCAATTGATGCAATAAAAGCTCCTGAGTCCAAGATACAGTTATTTGATTGAGGGAATGCTGCAGATTAATAAAGCTATTTATCCAGTGCTTGCTAAGATCTTACTTGCAAAATAACTTTAGCTTTATTTTGGATGGATATGTGCTTTGTCAGTTAGGTCCAGTTTTATAACAGCTTCATTAAACAGAGCCATATTAATTCAATTTTCAGATGCTAAAAAGTTAGAGGTATTTAGAGAGCCTAGCATTATGGTCAAGAATTAATAATAGTAAAAATTAGATTCAATCTAAAAAATGCTAGCTGATACACCTAGGGAACGCTCATCAAGCAAAACTACAGAATGAGGTGAGGCTACATGAGGCACGCAAATGTTGAAAAATATCCTGGGTTAATAATAGACTGTAAAATGGAAATAAGTCTGTAATGTGATATGGCTTCACAGAAATCCTTGCAACATAGGAGCTGGCATCATACACAAAGGCCTCATCACACATCAGAAAGATGGCAGTCTTTTTCTATATGCACTTGATGAGACCTATATGTTTACTAGTGCAAACTGATCTGATTCCAACTAACTGGATAGTTTTAAGCTGGTAATGTATATTCACTAGGTGGTTAGTCTCTTATTCATATGAAAATTACATACTGTTTTAAGCTTGAGGTCTAATTCTTTATGGTGGTGAGCCTGATGATGGTATCTAGGTAAATTGAACATGCAGCTGTCTCTGGAGCATTGCAGTAAGTCTGCCAGCAAAGAGATCTAGAAAACAACAGTGCAATGAACTCTTCTCCTACTGGAGGTTTTGTGCACCACTTCTTCTCATATGTCAGTTGGTCTTCACTGGCTTGGGAGGTGAGAGTCCTGAAGTGATTGCCAAGGCTAGGTCTTCTCACATGACAGTACAGTCAATTATCACTGCACAAATAATTCACCCCAACAGAATTGATTATGAAAGCAGAAGGCACTTCTACATAACATTCTCAGAATTTATTCATGTGAGTTTATTTGTAAGAGAGTTTCAGCTTGCAATAATTTACACTGTGTTCAGCAGTCTGGTGGTTTGGGTCTTTGTTTAATTTATTTATTTAGAACAATTTAATGACATGGGCTCATTTTTTAATGGGTCTCTCTAATTTTGGAAGCCCAACTTAAAGCATCCAAGAAGAAGAAGAAGAAGAAGAAGAAGAAGAAGAAGAAGAAGAAAGCTCAGGTGAATTGCCTAATCTGTCACAGTGACTTTGTCATAAATAGCAGACAGATGCCAGAGATGTGCATCGGAGAATTTCCCCTTCATAGGGTGAATAAATAACAGCCTCTCACCATCTCTCTGCACAAGTACTGAGGTGTGAGCAGTCTGGATGCACTATAGATTAAAACTCATGCACTTTAGGTAGTATAATTAAAAGGTAGTCTCATCTAATGTTCTTTATCCCATTGTGCAGCACAGCCATGTATGAAAAGAAATTTGATTGATTATGCTTCACGACCACAAGCAGATCTCTTACTGGAGAAAGGAAGTCATCCCATATGCCCCAGTATAGAGCTGCATAGTTAGATACTTGAAGCGTGTGCAATGTGTGGTGGTTTACACCTGCTTCTGTCTTCCAGTCCTGTCCCAGCCAGCATATCAGTCAGTTGTAAATGAGCCAATGGTTGGTTCTCATATGGCATTTTCCTATTCATATTTGTTTGAAAATGATTTGTAACAAAAAGTTTACCTAGCACAAAAAATGTCACCAGAACACAGTTATGTTTTTGCAAGGTAATATTTCAGCATAGAAGGTATATACATTTCTGTTACCCTGTCTCAGATCACCCTTTCTACTCTTAAATGGAGTAGGACAAATTCTGTTCATACATACACTGGTTCAATTCTGGAGGAACATCTTTGGGAGTAGAATCTGATTTTACATTCATAATACCCATGAAAAGGGAAATAAAGACAACCCAGGGAATTACAGACTGGTCAGCTTAACTTCTGTACCAGGAAAAATAATGAAGCAAGTATTTAAGGAATCAGTTATCAAATATCTAGAAAAGAATAAGGTGTTAAGTGATGGTCAGCATAAATTTGTTAAACACAAATCATTTCAAACAAACCTGATAGCTTTCTATGACTAGGTAACAAGCCTTGCGGATAGAGGGGAAGCAGTAGATGTGGTGTATCTAAACCTAGTGAGGCTTTTGATAAGGTATCCATCACTTTCTCATTAACAACTAGGGAAGTACAAGGTAGATGGAACTACTATAAGATGGGTGCAAAACCTATTGGATAACTGTTTCCAGAGAGTAGTTATCAATGTTTCACTGTCATGCTGGAAGAGCATAACGAGCAGGGTACCACAGGGATTGGTTCTGGGTTCAGTTCTGTTCAATATTTTCATCAGGGGTGTCAAACTTACAGTCTATGGGCCAGATCCAGCCCACCATGGGCACTGATCTAGGCCTTGGACATGATGCCGGTGGCAGAGAAGAGCTAGGCATGCTTCTGACTCACTCACATGATCCAAATTATAGCACAAGGGAACAAAGGAAGTGCTCCAGCCAATCCTGGTGTATCTCCGCCATCCAATCAGAGTATCAGTCACAGCAAGCTGGGTTGAACTCCCAGAGAGCCACCGCACTGCCGCCCACCCCAACTGTTCACTGTCAGTCAGTCAGTCAGAAAGCTCCTCTGATTGACAGCACATTGCACGAATCACAAATAAGAAAAGGAAAATGTGGGTGAGGCCCACATGGGAACAAGCCAGTCAAAGGGCACAATGCTGAATGACTGACAGTGACTGGGCAGGGGGAAACCAGAGAAGTCACATGCCCAGCCTGCCTGTGAATGTGACAGAGACTGATTGATTGCATTCCACCACATGGTAGGGGGAGTGGAAAGGGAATGGCCTGGGAGCTGCACAGCAGGAGAAGGAGGTCCTGGAGCTGCACAGTAGGGGAAGGAGTCAGGGAACCAGCATGAAGAAGGGGAACCCACAGGTTAGGGAAAAGGAAAAGTGTCAGAGAGATTGTGTGGTTGTGGAGAGGAAAGGGGGACCTTGCCATTCTGAACATGGCAGGGGAAAGGGTTGCAGAATTTGTGCAAACACATGACCTGCATCAGATATCCTGTCCTCCAGTGTGACCTGCCACATAGAATCAGTTTGACACCTCTGATTTAGATGATGACATAGAGAGTTCAAGGATGATGCCAACATAGGAGAGATTGTAAGTACTTTGGAGGATAGGATCGCAATTCAAAATCATTTGGACCAATTAGTGAAATGGTTTGAGGTAAAAAGAATTAAATTCAATAAAAACAAATGCAAAGTACTCCATTTAGGAAACAACAGTCCATTGCACACATACAAAATAGGCAATGACTGCCTAGGAAGAGTACTGAAGAAAGGGATCTGGGAGTCATAGAGAACCACAAATTAAATAGGAGTCAACAGTGTAACACTGTTGCAAAAAAAGCCAACCCTATTCTTGGATTTATTAACAGAAGTATTGTAAGTAAGACATGAGAAGTAATTCTTCTGCTCTACTTGGCACTGATTAGGCCTCAACTGGAGTACTGTGTCCAGTTCCCGGTACCTCATTTCATGAAATAAGTGCAGAAATTAGAGAAAGTCCAGAGGAGAACAATGAGAATGATTAATGGTCTGGAACACTTGACTTATGGAGGAAGATTGAAATAACTGGGTTTGTTTTGTCTAGAAAAGAGGAAACTGAAAGGGGACATGATAACAGCTTTCAAGTACCTAAAAGGCTGTTATGAGGAGGAGGAAGAAAAATTGTTCTCCATAACTGCTGATGACAGGACAAGAAGCAATGAGCTGAAATTACAGCAAGGGAGGTTCAGGCTGCACATTAGGAAAAAAATCCTGACTGTTAGGTTGATTAACCACTGGAATAAGTTGCCTAGGCAGATTGTGGAAGCGCCAATCTCCTTGGTAGTTTTTAAAAGCAGGTCAGACAAACACCTGTCAGAGATAGTTTAAGATGATATTTCATCCTGCCATGAGTACAGGGGACTGGACTCAATGACCTCTCATGGTCACTTCCATTTTCTCTGATTCTATAATAAAGCATAACAGCTGTAATGATGCATATTTTACTTGCATGTTAGCTGTGACTACTGCCATAACGCTGATGAAACCTTTAGTCTTTTTTTCTCTTTGACTTCAAGAATGTCTAAGGCATACTGGAATAGTAAAAAATAGTTCAGATTAATCCTCTGTGTTTAACCTCAATCTATATTGAACTATATATTATTGTTTTTTTAATATATTTGTATTTAGAGTAGTGTTTCTAAGCTCCAGTCCTGTTGTCCTCAGCACTCTATAGATAGCAAAAGACTATCAGCAATAAATTAGTAAAATGAGAAAAGTAATCATGAAAGTTGCATAAAATTTGCAATGTGAAGAAGCTAATCAGGAGCAAATGCACGTTCCATTTAATTAAGCTCATATATATTTTTCTCATGTATAAGATGAAAGAAAATTTATATGAACAATATGCTAAACTAAATTATTACAAGTAAGGTTTGCACTGTCAGAGTTTCTAAATATTCAAACACCATGCTCCTTCATTGTGTGATGCATTCATCCTTATCTTTTTCAAAAGTCATCTAACAGCTGGACTGAGGCAGGAGTGATGATACCTGATTCATGGATAGAGAATATCAAACCATATACACTTTTCTTGGGGGTGATGGTAAACTTTGGAAATCATTCCAGCTAAGTTATTCAAATTTGTTTCAGAATGTGTTCTGGAAAAAGTAAGTGTTACTGTCACTAGAACTGCAAATGTATAGAAGCAGCTGAAACAGAATAAGAATTCTGAAACCAACTGAACTTTGCAGTTTCTTATAATAATTCACCAAGATTTATATCTTGTACTAGATCTGCTGGTATGTAGAAGGGAAAGAGGTAGTAAGGAGCTTTTCCACGTCATGTAACTATACATTTACTATTTATTCAACAGTGGATACCAAACTATGGTATGTGGAACATTTGCTGATTGTCTTCTCAGAGCTGCTAGGTCACGTGATTCTGGGTCATTCCCCTTGTGAATACTGTGGTGATTAAAGCTGGGTCATTTTTTTCTTAAAAAACAAAACAAAACAAAAAACAAGCAAAAAAGTAAACTCACTGAAAAAAATGCATTTTTCTGAACTTTGAAAGTGCTTGAAAATTTGGGCTGAATTTGGGAAGTAGTTTTGGTTGAAAAACTATTTTTGGAAGTGTCAAAACATAGATCAGTTTCATTTCTTTTCAAAATGGCTGCGTCTACATTGGAGAGCATTTTTGAAAGAAACTTTTTTCAAAAATATTATTTTGAAATTTATTTGAAATAATTGTCTCAGAATAACTTTTTTCAAAACTGCTATTTTGGAAGAATGGTCTGGGGACCACTCCTTGTCCTGCACTACCGTGGCTTTTTTTTTTTTTTAAAGTGAAAGTCTACACCAGACTTTCTTTTCCGGAAAAAAAGAAGGACAATTGAAAAGATAGGTGGGCTTTTCCAAAAAAAAGCCCTTGCCGCATCCAGCGATGGCTTTTTTAGAAAAAAGCTATCTTGAAAAAGGCTTTCTATTTTGAAAAAGCTGTCGGTTTTAGATTTTTTGAAAAAGCACACTGGTGTCTCTAAATATTGGTGTGCTTTTTCAGCAATGCTAAATCTGGTTACATTTTTTTTTAAAAAAAGCCTTTTTCAAGATAGCTTTTTTGAAAAAAAAGCCATCACCAGATGTGGCTAAGGCTTTTTTTCAAAGAAAGCCTGCCTATCTTTTCCATCGCCTTTCTTTTTTCTTTTAAAGAAAGTCCAGTGTAGACTTTCACTTTCAAAAAAAAAAAAAAGCTGTGGTATTTTGGGACAGGGAGCAGTCCCCGGACCGTTCTCCAGAAATAGCATTTTTGAAAGAAGTTATTTTGAGATAATTATTTTGAATATATTTCAAAATAATTTTTTTGAAAAAAAAGGTTTTTTGAAAAATGCTCTCCAATGTAGACATAGCCAATATGTTTAATCCAAGTAATTTTCCCCAGATTTTCATTTTGACAAGAAAAAAAAAAGAATTAGTTTTTGTGCAAATTGAACCAAAAAAAAAAGTCAATTCAACTACCAAACTGAAAATCAATTATTCACTCAACTGTCATTTTCATTAGAGGATTGGGTAGATAAGTGCCCTCGAATTTCCATCTCTTGATATACTTATACAACAGGAAAGAGCACTTAGGATGGGAATTCCTCAGGATTCAGTTTTTAGTCCTCATCTTTTCTTCTGTACTCCTCTGGACAGTTCTTTTGATTATTTGTATGAACATTTGCAGACAGTATCTCCCTTTGTATCATAGATTTATCAAACTAATTCACTGGAGGATGAATTGAATAAGGACAAAGAAATTGGAACTAGATGGGCAAAGAAACATAAATTCCAGCTCAGTTCAGAAACAAAGAATTCCATCTACATTATCATAAAGTGTAAGAAGTTCAACTAAAAGGACATTGGATAGAGCACGTACAATCACTGTAAGTAACCCAGATGCTGTGGTGTGACTTGGACAAAGAATTAAAGTTTGGACTACAACCAGAAAGATGGTGGCCAATGCAAAGATGAGACTAAAGCATCTAAGATCTATCATCAGCACCAGTTGGGGCTCATGTATTGGTACACTGAAAACAATATACCTGCCTGATAGTTCACCCAGTTCTTTAATATGCCTTAGTTGATGGGTCACATCTTGCTCCCAGTAAGCCTGCTGAGATTTATCTTGTGGCACGGTCTGCAGTTCACATGATATTTGGAGTTGTAAGACCCACTCCAACAGCAATTTGCCAGTATGAATCTGAGGTTCAACCGCTTGAGACTTGTAGAATAGAGCAGCTTCTTCTGTATGGAAATAGTCTTATTTACCTATCTGAATCGTATTGTTCAGGTCTGTTCAGAAACTGGAAATCGAAATCAAGGCTCAAACCAGGGGTTAAAGTACAGTTTGACGAGGCCCAGAACCTTCCTAATCAGGTAGAACCCCATCCCGCACAGGTGGGCCCCCCGTCCGGCAGCTCCGGGCCCCCCTGGGGCAGCCGCGCGCCGGCCCCGGCGGGGGGGGGGGCCCCCAGCTCCTGCCCTCTAAACGCCAGCCCTGCACTCCAGCTCCTGCCCCTGAAATGCTAGCCCCCACCCCAGCTTCTGCCCCCACTCCAGCTACTGCCTCCAAAACACCTACCCCCGGCAGACCACTTTCCCCATGTCATTTTCAGCCCTAATCCCCATTCTCTAGGCTCACCATTCCAGCCCTCCTAAACCCCACTGTCTTCAGCCCCCAAGCCCTCCCCTTCCCACCACCTGAACCCTTCTCCCCCTCCCCACACACCCTCTCTGCCCCCACACTTTCCCCACCAGCTGTCCAACTGCCCCAACCCCCATCAGTCCTCTTACCTGGTCGAAGAGCTGGGTGGGGGGCAGGAGGTGTGGTGCTGGTTGGCCAGCTGGCCAGCGAGGAGGAGGCAGGGTGGAGGCTGGGGCCCAGCCACATGCACAGCCAGGCCCCAGCCAGAAGGGGCGGAGCCACACAGCCTCCGGGGAGGGAAAAGAGGAGTGGCTGCAAGGGTTAAAATAAGGGGGAATTCCCCATAATGCTATTCCAGGGCCCCCTATTTTTAGGGAGCCAGTATTCTGGGCCACCTAAAAATAGAGGAATGCCCTGGAATGCTGCATTCCTGGGGCTGCCGGAACGTTGAGGTCTGCGACCATCTAAAAATAGAAGGACATTCCAGAACACGATGTTCTGGCACATCCCTGCTGGGCCAGAGGAAGTGAGAGGCTGCAGGCTGGAGCAAATCCAGCCAACCCTCCCTCCCCTCCCCGGAGTCTGTGTGGCTCTGCCCCTTCCAGCTGGGGCCTGGCTGTGCACATGGCCAGGACCAAGCCTCCGCCCTGGCTTGTCACTTCTGTCCAGCTGGCCAGCCAGAGCTGCAGCCTCCTGGGCCCACCCAGCTCTTCAGCCAAGTAAGAGGGCCGGAGGTGGTTGGGGTGGTCGGGCAGCTGGTGGGGAAAGTGTAGGGGCAGGGAGGATGTGTGGGGAGGGAGGAGAAGACGTCAGGATGGTGAGCAGGGTAGGGCTTGAGGGGCTGAAGAGAGTGGGGGTTTAGGAGGGCTGGAATGGGGGCAGGGAGCTTAGGGAATGGAGATTGGGACTGAGAAGGAGACGGGGAAAGGGCTCTGATGGGGGTAGGTGTTTTGAGAGCAGTAGCTGGGGTGGGGTCTGACATGTGGGGGGCAGGAGCTGGGGTGCAGGGGGAGGCTGACATGCAGGGTGTGCCTGAATGTGCAGGAGGATTCTGGAGCCGGCCAAATTATACTTTAACTCGTGGGTGGCTGGGCTGGCCCTAGCCCACAGCCCCTCCTTTTCTCCAGACCAGAAGGGATGTGGTGGAACACTGTGTTCTGGCACATCATTCTATTTTTAGGGGGCCCCAGAACTCAACATTCCAGTACATCCCACTATTTTTTGGGTCCGAGAGCACAGCATTCCAAGGCATTCCCCTATTTTTAGGGGGCCCAGAATGCTGGCTCCCTAAAAATAGAGGGCCCCGGAACAACATTTTGGGGCATTCCCCCTTACTTTAACTCCTGACTCAAACAATTACTTTGTTTTGAAACATAAATGTCTACTGAAGAAACTAAAGTACTGGATTATGTGAAGAAACTTGTATGTTCACTAATTCATTCACTGGAAATGCCTTGTTTGTGGAATGTTGCTTGAAGAAACACATGGACTTGGCCATACCAAAGAAATTGCAGAAAAGGCTGTCCAGCAGTATTAGTCACAAAGCAAAAAGATTTATTCATATGCTGATAGATCATCAGATAAATCCTTCAAGAATATTAGTTTAATATCTTCACTCAGATGCATAATGGAAAGAGTACAAAAAAACCCCACTAGTTTGAATTATATCAATCTGAATTATATAATAGAAGTGAAAGCTTTTCTCACTGCAGTGTAAGAAATAAACAAACAAAATAAAGGTAAATGCTGTGATGTTTGTTGATTTGTGGATGACACTCCTTAGCTCCTTTAGGGGAAAAAAAAACAATGTTCAACAATTAAATTCATAAGGATGCTTGGAGGAACAGAGAATTAGGCATAAATTGTTTTTTTTTTTCCCCCCAGTGGATTCTGTCACATATTGATATATACAGGATTGATGTGTTTCATAAATTGGCCAATGTTAGAAGATCAGAAAAATTGAACTAGAATGACAAAGGTTGAGAATATTGGTACTCTATCAAGATAGGAAATATTAGCTGCTGTATGAAGAGTAGCAAGATAAAAGACCCTCTTACTGATATCAACACATCATGGGAAATAACATCCATTATCAGGACAGTGTGGACAAGGCACATAGCAGGAATGAAAATCAACACAGTTGGGACATCAGTATAGACACACTGCAAGATGTGTCAGTGTCGTGACCAGGCGATGAGAAATTGGATCTAACACTCAGAGCAGGGGTTGGATGCTGGGCATCAGGCGACCGAGTCTGAGAGAGGTAGGGGGCAGACTGAGATTCCAGCATCAGGAGGCAGGTAGGGTTAGGTTACCAGGAGATCAGGGTCAGACTTCAGATCACAGACAGCAATTGAATAGCGAAGTCGAGGACAAAGGCTCGCATTTCAGAGTCTAGGGTCTATCACAAGAGGTATTTGGAGCTAAGGCAGAGGAGGCAGTATAGATTAGTGCTCACAGAGTCTCATAGACTCATAGGCTATGTCCACACACAAGGGGTTGTTTTGAAATAGGTCATTTCAAAACAACTCGTTTCAAAATAACGGCCTTATTTCGAAACAACTTATTTCGAAATAACAAAAAACCATTCTGAAATAAGGAAAAAAGCGGGAATCGAAATAACATGTCCACACTGTGGACTTGCTATTTCACTTCAGGGGCAGGGCACCATGGGAGATGTGGCAACATGGCCACCTGCCTGCGCCATATCAGCGGCCATGTTGGTAGCCAATCCTATAAAAGCTGGCCCCGACCTCACTTCCCTGTCCACTCTGGCTAGCAGGACTCTGCAAGTGATGGACACTGCCCGGCTGCCCAGACAGCACCGTGCGCTGCTGAGCCCCTCTGCCCACCTGCAGAGTGTCCAGCTCATGTGGGACACTCTGTTCATGGACCCAGATGGTGCCCAGCTTCTACCCGAGGCTTTCATCCAGCTTGTTTGCAGGGCACAGCTACTGCCCCTGCCCCCCTCCGTACCTCGCCAGGTCTGGGCCCGGGAGACCAGCTCAGACTGGTGGGAGTGGGTAGTGCTGTGCACCTGGGGGGACGACCAGTGGAGGTGGAACTTCTGCATGACCAGGGACAGCTTCAACCTCCTGGTCACAGAACTCACCCCGCTGCTGCGCCAAAGGGACACCCCTATGAGGCCTACCATCCCTTTGGACAAAAGAGTGGCCATCGCACTCTGGAAGATGGTCACTCCAGAGTCCTGTGGCACACCTCTTCGGTGTTGGGAGTTCCACCACCGGCAACATCCTCATTGAGGTCACCAGGGCCATCAACCATGTCCTGCTGTGATGCTTGGTGACACAAGGGGAGCTGCAGGACACCATTCCAGGCATGGCCACCCTTGGCTTCCCTAGTTGGGCAGGGATCCTCGACGCCATGTACATCCCTGTGCGAGCCCTGGAGCACAGAGCCGCAGAGTACCACAAGGGGTACCATTCAATCATTTTGCAGGCCCTTTTGGACCACCGCAGCCTGTTCCAGACCTGCTACATGGGATGGCCAGGGAGGGCCCATGACACCAGGGTCCTCTGGAACTCTGCCCTGTACCGGGACATGGAGGTGGGCACCTTCTTCCCCCCGCATAACATCAATGTTGGTGGAGTAGAGGTGCCCGTCCTCATCGTGGTGGACGCGGCCTATTCCCTGCGGCCATGGCTCATGCGGCCGTATGCAGGGCCCCTCGACTCCTCCAGGCAGCTATTCAACCGCTGCCTGACCCACTGCCGCCAGGTAGTGGAGCGGGCATTTGGCCGCCTCAGGGTCTGCTGGAAGTGCCTCCTCACTCGCCTCCACCTCGCAGAGAGGACACTGCCACAGGTGATCGCCGTATGCGTGGCCCTCCACAACTACTGTGAGCAGCAAAGTGAGCCCATTGCTCCTCTATGGGAAGCTGAGACACAACTCACAGTTTGTAATGGAATGGAATCATAGGGTTAGAAGGGACTCCTCGCCAGGCACTATGAGGAACCCACACAGGAGCAGCCATCCCAGCAAGCCTTGTCTGTGCGCAATGTACTCAGGACCACCTTCACCCAGGAGGAACTCTGAAAGCCAGGCCTGCCCTGCCCCACACCACTCTCTCCCCTGTTCACCTACAGTCAGCCCCCACCCATCCACCCACACTGTGAACTACCCCCAAGAAAACCACTCAAAACCAAGAATAAGTGCCAAACTATTTATTTAACAATACAGGGGTTGGGGCAGGGCAGGGCTGGGGAGGGTTATGGGATGGGGCAATGTGGGGGCAGTCCAGGGGAGGGCCAGCAACTTGGAAGGGGAGTTTGGGGAGTTCAGGGAGGGGGCAGCAACTTGGGAGGGGCAGTCTGGGGGAGGGGGCCAGCAACTTGGGAGGGGGAAAGGGGTGAGAGAGTCCTGGTGGCAGGGTGGAGTCAGGCAGGGCCTGTGGGAGTTCTGGGGGTGTGATGGTGTACCCTGCCCATCCCCACGGCCACCCTCAGTCCGGCATGGCCTCCAGGGAGGGCCAGGCAGCAAACCCCCTACAGGACATGGCGGGGCCGTCCACTCTGCCAGCTCCCAGATGTTGGCAGCAAGGGTCTTGATGTCTGCTGGCAGGCACACGCTCAGCCACTCCAGGGCTGTGACCGCCCTGTCATCCACCGCTGCTACCTGCTGCAGGACCCAGAGGGCTGTGTCCTGGTGCTGGGCCTGCTCCTGCCGCCAGGCTTGGGTGGATGCCTCCATATGCTCGCCGAGCTCCTCGAGGCTCTCAAGCAGCTCTGCCCGCGACCAGTGAACCCTCCTTCTCCTCTGGGGTGCCCTTGGGCTGAGGCGTCAGGCTGCCAGTGGTGGTGGCTGGCGAGTGGCTGGGTGACCTGCTGAAGGGAAGCAGAGAACACAGTTGGCCCCTGCCGCCTGCTGGCCCTGTCTGTGTGCAGCCTGTCTGCAGCACACACCTCTGTCCTGACTGTCAGCAGGACCCAGGATCCCGTGGGCCATTGCCCTGGGGTAGGGCTACCAGCCTCCAAAGCCTTGAAAGCAGGCCAGGAAAGTACCCAACAGAGGACATTGGAGGACACTGGGTGAAAATGTTGTCTGGCTGTGGCATTCGTCGGGCTTTAGGGGGCCCTGGAACACTTGCCTGTACAAATCAGTATTCTATGGCATTCCAGGATCCTTCAACCCCTATAGTAAAAAGCCTGACAAACTCCCGTATTTTAATCTGCCTCCCAGGCAGAGAATGTGAGGGTAAAAAGCACAGGACAGTAAAAAGAGGACCATGTTCTCCTTTTGCCTGACATCTGGGAACCGTACCCTGGAGGCACACATGCTATTGGTGCCCACAAGGGTGAGCTGGACTCAGCCTTGCCTTGCTCTAGGGGGTCTCCCAAGGCCACTTGCCAGTTGTGTGGCCTGCATGCTCTCCACCCCACCCAAGATGCGGCTGCATCTTTAACATCCAGTCCCTGTTAACCACCCCCAGGCACACAGGGGCCTGTGACTCCAGTGCCACCTGTCTCTCTGGGACCCGTGGCGAAGGGGGGGGCCTCTGCACCCACCAACTCTGTGCCCTACCTGCCCTGTTGACCAGCCCTGGACCCCCTCGCTGCCCATGACCTGCTGGACAGGCCCAGACCTGTGTGCCTCAGTGGGAGGGAAATACTTACCCATGGGGGCTCCAGAGGAGCGACAAGATGTCCCAGACTCTATGTCAGAGTACCCA
The DNA here is from genome assembly GCA_007922195.1 of Podocnemis expansa. Classification (NCBI taxonomy): domain Eukaryota; kingdom Metazoa; phylum Chordata; order Testudines; family Podocnemididae; genus Podocnemis; species Podocnemis expansa. The sequence goes on along the minus strand of ML681998.1, from coordinate 3,656,648 downwards.
GAGGCTGGGATAGTATCAGGCCCCTGGTCCTCCATGCTGCTCCCCACCTCGGGGCTAGTGAACAGCTCCAGGATGCTCAGGGTGGCCTCCGCCGTCAGTGGTGCTGCGGCCGGAAGCCCCTCGATGGACACGTCGGACCCAGTGCCTGGTGCCTCCGGGCCCAATGAGGGGCTCCACTGGACTCCTGGTTACAGAGCCTCAGTGTGGAGACCACTGGGCTCTGGACCCAGGAAAAAGAGTGGAGCTCCTAGAAGTAGGGGCAGGTGGTTGCGCTCCCTGCCCCCTGGAGCTCCTGGGCCTCATGGGTCGGGGCATGGTCCTGGCACAAGTGCTTAAGCTTGCTGCAGACCTTCTCCATGGTGTGGGGGTGGCCCTGCTCCAACATTGCCGCAGCAATGTCTGAGTAAATGTCCCGGTTCTGGTGAGTGGCCTAGAACCGGGACATGATGTCTGGCCACTGCCATATCCTGAGGAGGCAGCGAACCTCCTCGGGGGTCTAGACAGGGGCCCTGTGGCGCTCCCCTGCGGCAATGCTTGCCTGGGAAGCCATGCCTGAAGAAGGCTCCGGGCACACTGCCTGACAGGCACGCCCAGGCAGGAACTTCCTGTTCCCCAGGGTGCTGTGCACGCTGGGAAGAAGGTCAGACGGTTATTTCGAGACAATGCTTGTTTCGAAATAACATGTCCGTATGACTGTTATTTTGAAATGAGTTGTTTCACTATAACTGTAGTTTCAAAACAGCATGTCCCAGCAGGGTTATTTTGAAACAACTCATTTCAAAATAACTGTTGTTTCAAAACGGAAGGGGTTTAAGCCGTTTCAAAACAAAGGCTCTTGTTTCGAAACAACAGAACCTGTTGTTCTGAAATGAGAGAACGTTGTTTGGACATGCCGCTTCTTATTTCGAAACAACCTCTGTTGTTTTGAAATAAGAACCCTGTGTGGACATACGCATAGACTCCAAGGTCATAAGGGACCAATATGATCCTCTAGGCTGACCTCCTGCACAGTGCAGGCCACAAAACCTCACCGACCCACTCCTGCAATGAACCTCAAACCCATAACTGAGCTATTAAAGTCCTCAAATCATGATTTAAAGACTTTAATACAGAGAATCAACCAGAAAGTGAGCTATGTCCAATGCTACAGAGGAAAGCAAAAAAACAAACCCAGCGCCCAAGCCAATCTGCCCTGAGGGAAAATTCCTTCCCAACCTCAAATATGGTTATCAGTTAAACCCTGAGCATGAGGGCAAGTCCACAACAGCCAGTCAAGAACTTCTCTGTAATAACTCAGAACTCACTCAATCGAATGCCCCTTCCCACATCCCTATCATACCCATCAGCAGAAAAAGAAGACAATGGCCAAACTACACTGTCCATCATGTCATTCCCTCCATAAACTTATCAAACTAAGGTTTTTGCCCCCGCCACTTCCCTTGGTAGACTATTCCAGAATTTTACTCCTCTGATGGTTAGGAATCTGCATCTAATTTCAAGCCTAAATTTTCTGAAGGACAGTTTGTATCCATTTGTTCTTGTTTCCACATTGGCACTGTATTCAAATAATTCCTCTCACTCCCTTGTATTTATTCCCTCTAATGTATTTATAAAGAGCAATCATATCTCCTCTCAGCCTTCTTTTGCTCAGACTAAACAAACCAAGCTCTTTAAGTCATCTCTCATAGGGAAGATTTGCCATTCCATGAATCATCCTTGTAGCCCTTCTTTGCACCTGTTCCAGTTTGACTTCATCTATCTTAAAAATGGGTGACCAGAGCTGTACACAATACTCCAAGTGAGGTCACACCAGCGCCTTGCATAACGGTACTAACACCTCCCTTTCTCTACTGGAAATACCCCTTCTGATGCACCCCACGACCGCATTAGTTTTTTTCACTGCCACATCACATTGGCTACTCATTGTCATTCTGTGATCAACCAGTACGCCCAGGTCCTTCTCCTCCCCCATCACTTCCAGCTGATGCATTCCCAACTTACAAGAAAAATTCCTTTTATTTGTCCCTAAGTGCATGAACTTGCACTTCCCATTGTTGAATTTCATCCTTTTTCTAATGCTCCACTTTACTAGGTCATCCAAATCATTCTGTATGCTATCTCGATCCTCCTCTGTATTGGCAATACCTCCCAGCTTATTGTCGTCTGCAAACTTAATTAGCACATTCCCACTTTTTGTGCCAAGGCCAGTAACGAAAAGGTTGAATAAAATGGGTCCCAGGACCAATCCTTGGGGAACTCCACTAGTGACCTCCTTCCAGCTAGACAGTTTACCTTTCACTATGACCCTCTGTAGTCTCCCCTGTAACCAGTTCTTTATCCACCTTTCTATTTTCATATTAATCCCTGTCTTCCCCAATGTAACTAATAATTCCCTGTGTGGAACTGTATCAAATGCTTTGCTGAAATCTAAGTAAAATAGGTCCACCACATTCCCTTTATCCAAAAAATCTATTATCTTCTCAAGAAAGGAGACAAGGTTGGTCAGGCATGATCTACCTTTTGTAAAGCCATGTTGTATTTTATCACAGTTACCATTTTCCTCAATATCCTTAAGTACTTTCTCCTTCAAAATTTTCTCCAAGACCTTGCATACTGCTGAGGTCAACTAACAGGCCTGTAGTTACCTGGATCACTTTTACTCCCTTTCTTGAAAATAGGGAATACATTAGCAATTCTCCAGTCATAAGGTACAACCCCTGTGTTCACCGATACTTTGAAAATCCTTGCTAAAAGGCTGGCAATTTCATGTGCAAGTTCCTTCAATATTCTTGGATGAAGATTATCTGGACCCCTCTGATTTAGTTCCATTAAGCAGTTGAAGCTAGGCTTCCACCTCAGATATGGTAATTTCCACTTCTACATTCTCATTCCCATTAGCTGCCCTATCTCTGTCCCCAGTCTCACCTTCACCTTCATTAAAGACAGAGGCAAAGTACTTATTTAGATATTCAGCCAT
>ML681998.1:3639274-3653271 GCA_007922195.1 Podocnemis expansa | reverse complement strand
CCCCTCAGCACCCTGGCCAGGGTGCTGAGGGGGGCTGCCATTCCTCCCAGGGTGCTTAGCACCCTGGGAGGTAGGTGACATGTTGTTTTGGAACACTTTGTTCTGAAACAACATGTCCGAACAGGGCTGTTTCGAAACCTCTGGTTTCGAAACAACCCTGTTTCAAAACGCAATGAGGTTTAAGCTATTTTCAAACAACCACTTCAAAACAAGCTGTTTGCTTGTTTTGAAATGGCCACGCTTCGTGTGGCCATGGCACTTCTTATTTCGAAACAACCTCTGTAAATAAGAAGTGTGTGTGGCCATACCCTATATGCTCTGACCTCTAAAAGGTAGTCCTCCTTTCCTATCCCTCCCAACTTCCACGCCTTGTGTTTCCTCCTAATCACCTGTTTCAGATGTACATTCATCCAGCTTGGTTTAGAACTCATACCTGAAAATTTCTTCCTCTTCTTTGAAAGGTAGGCTACAGATAGCTCCTGCAGCTTTGTCTTGAAGCAGTTCCAAGCATCCTCCATGTTCATATCCATGAATTCTTTGGTCCAATCCACTTCCCTAGCTAATTCCCTTAATTTTTTGAAGTTGGCCCTTTTGAAGTCAAAGACTCTGGTCACAGATTTATTTTTGTTTCCCTTTCCATTCAGTTTAAATTGGATTAGCTCGTGATCACTAGAACCTAGGTTGTCCCCTACAACTAATTCCTCTATGAGGTCCTCACTACTGACTAATACCAAATCTAAGATTCCATCTCTTCTCGTTGGTTTGGAGACCGCTTGATGGAGTAATTACTCTAATATCATCGCCAAGAAAATCTGGGCCCTTATATTGCTGCTAGCACATATCCTCCAGTCTGTATCTGGGAAGTTAAAATTTCCGAATCATCACACAGTTCTCAGTAGTGTTTACTTCCTTAAAGAGTTCTCTATCCATGTCCAAATCAGATCCCGGCAGTCTGTAACACACCCCAAGCACTAATCCAGGAGAAACTCTAGTAGCTTTCTTCTCCAATGTGATTTTGAGCCAGATAGATTCTGTCCTGCTAATTTCATCACTCTGAATTTCTTTGCATTCTATTGCATCATTAACATACAATGCCACACCACCACCTTTGCCATTACATCTGTCTTTCCTAAAGAATACATAGCCTTTAAAACCAATACACCAGTCGTGACTACTATTCCACCATGCTTCTGTTATCCCTATAATATCCGGTTTCAATTCCTCTACCAGTAGTTCCAGTTCCTCCATTTTATTACCTAGGCTTCTCACACTGGTATATAAACATTTTAGCTTTTTCTGCTCGGCTTTGCTCACATTCTATACCGAACATGACCTTTTTTTACCACTGCCAACATCGCCCATGAGACCAGTATTTGTGCCTCCCTCCTTTCTAGCATCTATACTGCCTCCCACATTTTTGTCTTTTTTGAATTCAGTTTCCTGACTCTCAATGCTAGTATCAGGCATAGAGATTTTCCAAGCATCTCCCAGCCATCTCCCCACACTCCTTAATTTAAAGCTTTCTTAATCAGTTGAGCTAGCCTCACTCCCAGAAGTCTGTTTCCCTCCCTACTCAGGTGAAGTCCATCCCCAGCAAACAATCTTCTGTCCATGAACGCCTCCCAGTGCCCATACATCCCAAAGCCCTCCTTGTAAAGCCACTCCGTGAGCCGTCTTTTAACTGCCAGAATCTTCTCACAGATGTGTTGTCCTCCTCTAGGGACAGGCAGAATCCCACTGAAGATTACCTGAGCCTCCAGCTCCTTGAGAGTCCTCCCCAGCCTGGCATAGTCTCCTTTGATGTGTTCCAATGAGAATCTAGCTATATCATTCGTACTCACATGAAGGACAAGCAGAGGATTCCTTCCTGCTCCCACTAGGATCCTCTTCAGATCCACATCATGTATCTTAGCTCCAAGCAAGCAACACACCCTCCTGTTCTCAGGGTCACTTCTAGTTATAGGCCTGTCTGTCCTCCTCAGCAGAGAATCCCCAATCACATATGTGGTGTTTGGACTACCTAGGGTCATTGGGGTTGTCATAGTGATAAATGGGAGAGTTGTTTAGGTGCTAGGAAAACCTGTCTGTCTCCTCTCTCTCTCTCAGTTCTCTTTCAATAAAGACTTCTTATACAGCTCTGAATATACTGTCCTCCTTATTGGATTATAATTCCCCTTATAACTCTACAACATACACTTGCCTTTTCCTGGAAACAGTGTGCTTCTCCATTCTATCCCCAGTTCTTTCTGTCCAGGAGTCATGATGTCTATGGCTGCTGTTCGCAATCCTCTGCATCCACTCCTGAATGTTCCCTGGGATCTTATTTATCTCCAGAGGCTCAACTCCCCTTTGAATGGGACTAGCTGCTCTCCTCTTCTTCCTCACACTCCCACCTTCAGTGCTCACCTGCTGGACTCCTTCATTTGCTAATTCAGCAAACCTGTTACTGAGTTCTATTTCACCTTCACTAGCAGGTCTTTTTCTCTGCTGCCTTCTCACAGTCACGTGTTTCCACTGCTCAGTTTCCTCACCTAGCAGTCTCCCTTCAGAAGAGGTTGTTCCTGTTTCCATCTGCAGGTCTGAGTTTTTGTCTCCAGCCTCTCCAGTCTTCTGCTCCATCAACTGTTCAATCCCCCTTCTAAACTCAACCATAGTTGCCACCTGCACCTCCAACTCTCAGATTTTCTCTTCCAGCAACACTATGAGACAACACTTCATACAAACAAAATTCTTTGAGGTTACACCCTACAAGATAATGTACATCCCAGAGCTTCCACATCCTCTCAGCTTCACTGTCTCCTCCCTTGTACAGTGACTTCTGCTGCTACCTCCATCTCTGCCATAAGTCTGCCTTTCTCCCTCTCAAACAGCCCTACTGCCTGCTCCTGGTGCTGCTGCTTGCTTGAGTGGCTGCCTTTATAGCTCCCCCAAAAGGAAGGCTCTACCCCTAATTGGGGTCACCTGATCCCAACTGCCACTCAGCCCTTGCAAACTGAGAAAAAGAAAAAAAAGAGAAAAAAAAGAGAGAAAATTTAAAAAAAAGCCAAACCAGAAAACAAATACAAAACAGACAAGCAAACACACACAGCACTCCCAACTCCGCAGCACTCCTCTACAGCTCCTAACTCCCTCTCAAACTCCCCTGTGAACAGCCCTGTCCCCCTTCCTGGCTTCCTGGCATAAGGGTTTGTCTATAAATCTAACTTCCTATGACAATGGGAGGGCTTCTCCCATCAGAATAGGTACATCACCTCCCTGAGAGGAGATAGGTGTGCTGATTGGAGAACCCCACATACTGACATTGCACTGTCTACATCATGGGGTTAGATCAGTATGACTATGTCACTCAGGGGTCACTAAATAGTCCTGAGTGACATGGTTATACAGATATAACGTGCTATCCTAGACCAAGATTTAGTTATGGTATTGACCAATAAACATGCTGTGATGGCCTACCACTCATGTCTTGTTAGGTGTTCTTCCCTCCAAGCCCAGTCTCAAAGGGTCCTCCCAGAGGAACCTAGCCTAAGTTTCCCAAGCCAGTGCAGAAGCATCAGTGGCTCCAGACATCCCAGGGTCTATTCTATACATTCAAACATTGAGGAGCAGGTATTAACACATGTTTTTTTTTTTACTGTAATATTGTAAGAAAAATGATTTTCTTCAGATTTGACAACTTGGGTCAAACACTCACAAAAGCCCCCCAAAGAGTCACCACATTCATTCTCAATATTTATAGCCTGATATGATGATTGGGAGGCAAGATGGCAAAATAACAGCACCACCATTGCTGCTGTCACCACTACCTGCAATCGTAGTGTAACTGCTAACAGACACAAAGTAAAAAACCTTACTGTCAAGAACCAGAGAATGAAATACAAAAACTGAAATCTGTTTTGAGCCAATACTCTGTATCATAGTTCATTTGTATTCCTATAAGTAGTATTAAACTTCACCTTGGCTGTATGCAAATATAATATTCACATCCACTCCCCTGAAGAGTTACTGTACTCTGCCCATCATTTTTTTGCAAGAGATCAGTGACTAAATACTTAAACCATGGCATTGCAGAATATACAGTAGGATTATCCCTACAGACAGTAAATCCAGACCTGGAGGTCTTGATAAAATAAGTGAAGTGTGTTTTCCTGAAATAAGTTCCCATCAAATGTCAAAAGGTACAGTGAATAAAAATTATTTTTATTTTGGATTAAATGTATCATTAAGTGTGTGATGCCAGTCTGTATTTTCTTTGTTTTGTTTTCTTTTTGTATATGTTCACCAATGGTATGTCTTCACTGGCTACTTGTACACACATCTATGCACATGGTTGTGCCATAATCCCATGTTGTCTGCATCTAAACCACAGAAGCACACATCTAGAGGCAAGTAGAGGGTAAGAACTACCATGCCTGACAGACATAGTAGACACAGGTCTTATCCTGTGGAGAGACCCTATACCCACATCAATCTGGAGAGTGTATGAACCAGAGCAGGAACCAAAACCCCAAGATGATAAATTTCAGTGGACCTCCACTTTCCCAACCAATAATCTCTCTTACTTATGTGTTACATTCCAGATTTTAAATCCAGCCCCTGTTCTTCTCCACCCAGATGGTCTCTGAGCAAGACATAGGTATAAATCAATGATTCCACTGATTTACTAAGAATCACTATTATGTATTTGACAGAAGGAATGTCTTAAAACTGATTATTAATAAAAAATTATTCTGCTGTTGTTTCTGTGCATTTCTCTGCTAGCACAGTGGCAGCAATGGCCTCGGGGTCTGTAAACTGAGGAAGAAAGAGGGAGGGTTAGAAAAGTCCATATGGGAATGGGACAGTTGAAGAAAATTTCTAGTTGTTGTTAAAGTTAGTTTGTGGCCCTTTGGAAGATTAGAGTTTCACTGCTTCTACCCCCTACTACCTCTGATATTACTGTGCCATTACAAATGGGAGTGATGTAGAATAGCTATGTATGAACATGGATAACATAAAGGGCTGGCGGCAGGTTCAGGAAAGGGAAGACAAAGTTAATCCAAGAAGTCTTTTCTCCCTTGGAAAATTACAAAAGTTTTACCATCCCTATCCCTCATGGTCATGCCTCTTCCCCACACTCAGCCAGGCTGCATAAGTTAGGGAAAATGAAGAAAAAAATTAGTCTAGTGTGTGGATAAGCACAGCCTGTGTTCCTTTGATGAGGAGAGTTGGGGCTGGTCTGAAACTTCAGAGGACAAAATAAAGTTGTGCTGTGTCTCTTCCTTTTCCTGTCCAGTTAATCACTGTTAGACAATTCTCTGGCAGTGTTGGGGATAAAGATGGGCAGTTTTCATGGCTTGCATCTCCCCTTGCATGGAAACTCTGCATGCTGGCTGAGAATATAGTCAATTTTCAGTTACCTGACTTCCAGTCCTGTAAGCAGATCTCAGCAAATTTCTGGTTTAGCAGAAACTTCCAGTTGGGTCTTTAGGTTTAACAGCAAGGCAAATCTGCTTGGTCCATCTTCCATTAGCTGAAATATCTCTCTGGCATAGATCAATAGATCTCCACAGAACAGAAAACCACCTCTTTTTTCTGTTCTACGATGTTGAAAACTGCTACGTTCTCCACACACTGGCCACCCTTTAAAGATGAACTTGCAAACAGTGAAAATTTTAAATTTTGAAAAACATTAGGACACCTATCTTATCATCAGTAGCCTCTGCTTCATCCTTATGGGCTGCAAAAGTGGTCTGAAAATCCAGAATAGTCTAATAATTACATTCCTGGAACAGTGAAATCTTATAAATGTGGTCTTCTACAACAATGTTATGTTATGTGGGGGGATTTCTCACTTCTTCCAGAGGAAAAGGTAATAATACTCTGTAATTAAATTGGCGGCACCTTTACCTCCAATGAGGGAAACCATTCTGCCAGGAGGGCAGGAGCTACACTTTAGAGACAGACAGAGAAAGATCCTAGAAGAGCTGTTCATAGTGAAGGGCAAGAGGAACAAGGAACAAGTTTGGATTCCTCAGGGCACAGGCAAACCTGACTCTTCAACAACTGATAAACTGGTTCATAAAACAGGAATTATGCTACAGGGCATGTGAGCATTCTTTAAGGGGTAGGCTGATAGACCTGTTAATCTAATGACTTCTGCCACTGATGACAGCCATTGCATCTGCCCATGAACTGCCACCTCTTCATCATCCTCTGGCTGCTACCCAGGGTAGTAATGAGCCAGAGGACCCAATCCACTATACAACCAGAGAGTGCTGAGCATCTAAAAGTGCCCATCCCCCAAACTCTATACAGGAGATGTCCTCCAGATTAATTTTCTGCAGTCATTTCCCCTCCCCTAACTCCACTTGTCATGGATAGAACAAAGAGACACATGCAGAGACATTAACAATTGGCTATTGTACATAGATTCAATCCTATTGTGTTTTAACTTCTGTTGTTTTACATTTCTTGGCAGAAATACGTTATGTATGCACTCCATAGAGTGTGGGTAATAAATATTATAGCTTTATTCTCTTCAGTGTGAACCGTCCTTTCTAAGCATGCTGAAACATGATGTTTTCAGGTTTGGGACTGGGCCTCATAATTCACAGCAAAAGAAGTAGAATGTTGTTACTGTCTAGTGCCATCAATCTGCAAATTATTTTCTATCTGCCTAACATCCACCTAGTCCTTGGCTCAGAAATATCTTACACAACCCTCAAATTTTTACAGAGTCACTGCTTTTCCAGGCTGCCCTCCCCCCGCATCCTGCCACTATGTCCTACATTCTTTGTTCCTCGAAGTATATTTTCATATTTAACAAGTTCCAAAGGGGTAGCCATGTCAGGGTAGTTCAGCAAAACAAACAAGGAGTCCTGTGGCACTTAAAGACTAACAAATTTATAAAATTCTGTTTGCTGTACAGGATGCTGAGTAGGTAGTTTCTATGAGAGTCTTTAAAGTGCCACAGGACTCCTTGTTTGTTTTTGATATTTAACAGTATTTAAATGTATATTATTTGCTTGTCCTCTGTTTACTAAGCAATCCAGATTGTTCTGAATTGTTCTTCCTTTTTCTTTAATTATTACTCTCCTTTTTTTTCCATCTGCCGACTTTATCGGTGATGATTTTGTTTATTGCTGGTCACTGATAAAAATGTTCAATAACATAGGACAAAGACCCAAACGCTGCCTATTGGAAACATATCTACGTGATGAAATTTCCCTGGTTAAAATTAAATTTGAAATTTGTTAGTTAGCCAATTTTTAATCCATTTAATGTTTGCCATGTTAGTTTTATATTGTACTTTTACTTAATTAAAAAAAAATCTTTGTCCTATTGTTGCAACACTAATTCCTAACAGAAATCTGAGTGTCTTAAGTCACAATTCTTAACTTTATCAGTCAAATTTGTAATTTCATCAAAAAATGTATTAATTTACTTTGACAGAAATATTTACTATAATTCCATGCTGGATTGTATTAATTATATATTTTTTTCTTTAATGTTTTATTAATTGATTCCCATATAAGCTGCTCCAATGTCATCCTGGCAGGCTCACGATTACCTGGTTCATCATGTTCACTCTTTTCAGAAACTGATATAGCCTTAGGTTTCCTACAGTCTTCTGGAGCTGCCCGGTGCTCTGAGACTTATTTAAAATCAACACTGATGGTCTAGCCAGTTCTTCAGTCAGTGCTTTTAAAAAAACTCTTGGATGTAAGTTACCTGGAGCTGCTGATTTACTATTGATATGGAAGTGTACTTTCATGAACCTTGTTGGTGGTACTCCCAAAATAACACTCAACACAGACACTGAACAGAACAAGATCATTTCTGACGAATAAAGTACAATTCTTCCAGCTTCTAGTACAATCCTTATCCCTTCAGTAGCTTGGCAATGCAGTTCGTTCCAGTGTTTCCCACCTTGTATTCATGAATCTGTCTTTGTGGCCCATTTAGCCTCAAAGAATGAGTGAACAGTAACTTTTTTGGGTCACATTTGCATTTGTCCCTTCTGGTGAGTGAAGCATAAAAGGAAACACAATTCCCAATTTAAAGAACCAAATTCAAAAGGGATAGCCGTGTTAGTCTAGTCCAGTAAAAAAAAGCAACAAGGAGTTGTGTGGCACTTTAAGACGAACAGATTTATTAACAGTTAACTGCTCTGATTTGCTGTTACTGTATGACCTGATCTTATGTTTTACACCCCCTTGCATTTAGTTTCATTCCTTTCTGTAAGTTCACCCATCTTTGAAGCATCTGAGGAAGTGGGATCTTCTCCCACGAAAGCCCATGCAAAAAAATAAATCTGTTAGTCTTAGGCTGTGTTCACACAGCACTCTTATTTCAAAACAACAGAGGTTGTTTCGAAATAAGAAATACCCAGTTCACACGACGCACGGTTGCTTCAAAACGGCACCCGTTGTTTCGAAACAACTTAAACCCCATGTGGGGTCGAAACAATGTTGTTTCAAAATTATTGTTTCGAAACAATGCCATCTGAACATGTTGTTTCGAAACAACAGTGACTTGTTTCGAAATAACTGTTGCCTGAAACTGCTATTTCGCTTTGAGCTTTTTTCCTTAATTCAAATTAACAAACTGTTAATTTGAATTAAGTTATTTTGAAATAAGGCATTATTTCGATACAACTTGTTTTGACACAACTTGTATTGAAATAATGCCTGTGTGTGAACACAGCTTTAAAGTGCCACACAATTCCTTGTTGTTTTTTTAAAGAACCAAAGTCTGCTTTCAGTTTGACTGGTTAAGCCACAGTATACCCACTGACTTGCATACATTTGCTCTAGTCTATTTATATAGTGGTTCAAGTTAATACATGATTTGTCTCAATGTTTTCATGTTCTTCAATATATTTTATTCACTTCTTCTGAGTTAACAGCTCACTAACTACAAAAGAACAGTTCACATCTGTATTTGACAAATATTTGGGATTAAGTTGCTGTCTATGGGAATCCTGAGCCTGATGTCCCCTACTAGTTATTGCCTTTATTTTCAAATTGGATTCAGATTTGATACTGCAGGGAGTGAGGATACCTGGTGTGAAGCATTACCTGGCAGAGAGATAACTGCTGATTTTGTAAGTGACCATCCAAAATAGATCTAGAGAATGGGCTGACAATACTGGAGCACATTTTGGTAAGTGAAGATCTGCTTAATACATTCTTGCCTTTTGATGTTTGCTCTTATCTTGTATTGGCAAAAGAAGCTCAATCTATTGAATCTATATAAAGAAGGTTAAGGGGTGATTTGATCTCAGTGTGTAAGTATCTACACAGGAACAAAAATTTGATAATAGGCTCTTCAATTTAATAAAGGCATAACAAAATCCAGTGGCTGGAAGTTGAAGCTAACCACATTGAGAAAGGAAATAATGCATACCTTTTTTACAGTGAGGATAATTAACCAATGGAACAAACAACCTAGGGGTGTGGTGGATTTCCTGGCACAGGTAATTCTTCAGTCAAAAGTGGATATTTCCTTAAAAGATATTTTATAGTTTAAACAGGAGTGAATTCAAGGAAGTCCTATCGCCTGTGTTATACAGGAGATCACCCAAAATCATAATTGTCAGAAAATATATCAATAGTTCCACAAGTTGCATTGTCATTAAGTCTCTCCTTTGACTCAAAGTGGCTGCTTCTTTAGCTGATCTGATTCAATGGGTCTGATGTTCTTTTTTTGTCCAAAACATCATTTGCCCCTAAATTAATATTTGAGATATCTGGGAGGGGAAAAGAGAATGAAAAAGATATTACAAGTGAAGCAGCTGAATTTGCTAAAGGTTTGGCTCTTAAATATAGTTTTATTTATAATTAATACAATAATAATAATAATACATCTCATTCTAAATAAGTCAAAGCACTATGGAAGCATTTGAATGCCATGGAAATATGAACTAAGTGATTTATTGTAGTGAAGCATTTGACATAGTAGAGATTAAATTTCTCATAGGGAAATCAGAGAAGTGTTAATCAAATGAAATTGTTGTGTGATGGACACAAAAGTGGCTAACTACTCCAAGAACAAAGAATAATATTATTAATGGCAAAGTGTCACTCTGGGAAGAGATGTTATGTAAAATCCTGAAGGCACCAGTTCAGGGTTTTAAAGTATTCAATATACATATCTGAGCACCTGAGAGGAGAAGAACAGAATCTACTAAATAAATGTGGAGAGATATGTACCTGAGATGGAGAGAGGATACTTTGGAAGAGATTAAACTCTTGTGTGCTATATTCTTGAAAAATTGAAGCAGTGCTAAAATCAGTACTTTGACATTCAATAAAAAACAACATAAAGTGGTCCAGGAATAATTAAATACATACATAGAGAATGATTAATAGGCACATCTAAAACAGAAGGGGGAGGCATGATAGCATATGATAATCTGAATAGGAGGTAACAATTTCTCAAATTGAAACAGAAGAGAGTGCACATTCATGGTTTACTGGGTAGGTTAAAAGTAGATTAATATGAAAAATAAGCAAGAGGTCTGATAAACTTGCCCACAGAAAAGCTGGAGGAAGGATGCTGGAGAAGGAAACTTGACTAGGTTTCCTTTCCAGAGTTTGTTCATAGTCTTTCATCAAAGTAAAATGGGTTTTAAAAAGCATGATCTAGCACACAAATCTCAGTGATTCTTCAAGATGCACACAGATCTGAGGACAGACACTTAAGTCACCTGTACACTGGTTCTGAACCTCTACATTGGCCTCGATGTAGCTAACTTAATTGTGGCATTCTTCATCCATCCTTGTGGAATATGCTTCCTGTCTTCATGAGAAGACATCCATTGGCAGCACACTTCCTGCAAGGAGCCTCTCCTCCTCTTTTCACTGGACCCTTTCAAGACTTGAGCATCTGAAAGAACTATTTCTTTAACTGTCAGCATCTACTCAGGGGTGGAAGTTGGTTTTTTGCCATTATTTCGTTAGTTGTCTTTAATCATATTTTCTTTCAAATTATCAGAGACTTATGCAATAATTTTACCAAATGTTTTCATTTGCATTTTTATAAACCTATTTTTCTGTATAAGCCAACTATAAAATTTTCATATTCTTTCCATTTCTATATTTTATAAATGCTCATGTCTTAGAAAAACAACAGAATTAGCACATCCTTTTAAAGTAACCCCTTGTATAGACTAACACATTATTCCCAACAGTAGCTAGCAATTTCCAGGTGAACTATAGAAACAAGGTTGAAATTTGAAATCTAGGAATTATATAATTAAAATGTCAGTAATGATTTATTTTCTGGAAAAAATGTAAATCTTTGTCTTTACAAATATATCATTAAATTTTACTGGTAGCTATTTTTTTTTCCCCCTTTCCTTCCCCACGAGGAACTGAATAATTAGAAAGATTTGCTGCATACATAGAAAAATAACTTTTCCTCATAAATTCCTTCAACAGGATTTATTTCAATAAAAGAATCAGTCTGAAAATAAACACCTTAGGTTTATGACACAATTACCACCAATGATGTATTACTGCAGTGAACTGTCTACCAGTAATTTCTTTTTAGTCTAACATTGTCTTTCATTGCTTATTCTTTCTATTTAATATGCATAGGGATGAAGCGCTGTTTAGTGCAGGAAAAATTGTTCATTCTTTGTTACCAATGATTAGTCTGGACCTTTTAATTTAACAGTTCAAATGAGCTTAAGTTATGAAAATTATTAACTTTGAAGTTTAGGAAATGATGGCTCATGAGGAGGAGTCCTGGGTTGCCTTGTGCCCAATATGCTAATAACACAGCTCCACAGCTCCATTTCATGTGATCTGGCTGATGAAGGAGAACAGTTGTCTGCCTGACATCAAGATTTGATGAAAGCTACAGTGGGTGTACTTAAAAAAATTATTCCAGTTCTAGAGATATTACTAGTTTTAGCACTAGCCCTGAATTTGTGTAGGGAATATCTCTGAACCTCTACTATCACTAAAACCACAATACACTGCTGTTATGGTCCTTTAGTAGCTGGCTGAGGGTCAGATCTTAAAGGACTGAGATTGATAATTTAATGGAAGCGAGGTTGTCAAAGAGTATGAGTATGTCTATGCTATGGGCTTAAGTCAATTTAAAGCCCCTTAAGTCGACTTAAGCAAAGCTGAGTCTGTTTAGAAATTATTAAGTTGACTTAAGCAAATGCTTAAGTTGACTTAATAACTCCTGCCCTGTAAAATCGACTTAATCATTTAAGTCAACTTTATAGGGCAGGCCATGCCCGCTTTCCCACCCTGGGGCATGATTGGACTCCAGGGCTCCATTCCAACTTCCAGGGGTGGGCCGATCTGGCTCCTGCTATGTGGTGAGGAGCTGAGGGCCAGATCTGGCTCCCAGCCCCTCTCCATGAGTGGTGGGGGTGGCAGCTTGCTCATGCCACCTGTGAAGAGAGGCAGGCACTGACACTGTGTGCCCCTGGCCGCTTGCAAGCAGCCAGGGCAGGAGTCAGCTGCCAGCCCCTGCAGCCCACAGCAAAGCGCTGAGAGTCTGATCAGGCTCCCAGACTCTCTCTACAGACTGCAGAAACCAGCTACCAGGCCCCGCCACCTGCGGAGAGGGGTGGGAGCCTGATTTGGCCCTGAGCCCCTTACCACAGGCTGCAGGAGCTAGCAGCCAGCTGAGAGCCTGATCTGACTCCCAGCTGCTTGTGCTGTGGTGCAAGCAGTTTGGAGCCTGGTCAGTTTCACAGTGAAATTGACCAGGCTCTGAGCTGCTTGGGTGGTGATGCAAGCAGCTTGGAGCAGAACTGGGTTTGGAGCTGGCTCCTCACTCCCACAGCCTGTGGCAAGGGTCTGGGGGCCACATTGGGCTCTCAGGCTCTCTCTGAAGGTGGCAGAGAGGGACTAGAAGCCCCATCAGGCCCTCGCTGCAGGTGGCAGGAGCCTGCTTCCAGCTCCTACTGCTAGCTGCAAGGGGGCTGGGAACTGGATTCAACTCCCAGCCGCTTGTCAGTGGCCCCAAGCTCGACCGGCCTCTAGGAGTGCGATCAGGACTGGGGGGTGGGGAGGGGGGCCAGGGTGGCCCCAAGTGTGTCTGCACTGTGTCCAGTGCAGACATACCCTGAAGCTGACTTAACAAGGAAAACTTAAAGTCCAATTTGTTAAGTCGACTTCTAAGGGCCACCCCAGTGTAGACATAGCCTAGGGGCATATCTACACTGGATGGCTCAGTTGGTGCTGCAGTCTTTAATGCAGTGGCATCAGTTGAGCAGGTCTGGTGAAGACATGCTCAGTCAGCTGCTGACTTTGTTATTCCACGAGACTCTGCTATCCACTAGAAGAAATGCAAACTATGTCAAAGGGAGAGCTTTTCCCTCAATACAGCATAGTGAAGGTAATGTGGCTGTGTGACAGGGCCCACCCCACACTCAAGCAGGCCTATATACCCTAAGGAAGGGGGAAACCCTGCCCCTTAGGCCCTGCTTGGCATGCTCGGACTGCCGCCCAGGAATAAAAGGCTGCAGTTCCCCTCAGTCAGGGGTGGACCAGCAGAGGAAGCAGATGCGTGGTGGAGGCTCCTACCCAGGGACTGGTTTGGCCCCTGCCTTAAAGGGGCATGCCATTGATAGGCTGAGGACACTGACTACTGGGCACGCTGTTGAGCGAGGTGGACTGTGTTGTGAGGACCCTGGGGCCCAGGCCAAAGACTTGGCGACACCGGATGGATCCGGGGAACCGAAGGGAGGAACACCAGCAATGACCCAGGTAGGAAGCAGCCTAGGGCAGTGCCCAGTGGTGTGAGCTGTGGTATTGCCGTGGTCTCAGTCGGCATGTTGTGGCATGGATCCCTGCCAATTGGACCAGGAGCTACAGTAATGCCAGGGCCCTGGGCTGGGGTTCAGTGGAGTGGGTGGGCCTGAACCCCCCTACCTGGGCATGCTTCCCCTGTGTCAACAGGCATGGCATGCTGACTCTGGCCATTGGGCTGCCCTGGCCTGGATTGAAGGGCCTTTGACCGCTGACTCTGGCCATTGGGCTGCC
>ML681998.1:3572951-3639264 GCA_007922195.1 Podocnemis expansa | reverse complement strand
GACTCTGGCCATTGGGCTGCCCTGCCCTGGATTGAAGGGCCTTTGACTGCTGACTCTGGCCATTGGGATGCACTACCCTGAATTAAAGGGCCATGTTTGGGGCTCAAACCAGGTTTTTCCCTGCGTTTGAGCGAGTGGGGGCAGCATACCCCGTAACAGGCTGCTCAGTGCAAGATACGTGTATGTCAGTTGTGCAATATGACTGACATAACTTGCAACAACAGAATTGAGCAGCGTAGACCAGAGCTATGTGGCAGAGTCTGTGCTGTGCCTCTAAGAGATGGAGCATAGACCTCAGTTCCCAATTTGCTTAAACTCCAAAGTGTTTTAAACTACCTTTGCACCATTCTAATTCTGGGCTGCTCTGCAGCTCATAGACTAAGTTAGGTAGACACAGGTGCCTGTCTAAAAGGTGTGTTAACAGTGCATGCTTCTTTAGTGGCATGTAGAGTGTATATACTAAATTCCTTTCTTGCATGGGTGTAAATAGCAGTGTCTACTCAGAGGCACCACTTAAGTGGAGCAATGATACACTTGATCTATGTGGTTACGTAATTAGGTATGTTCTGTACACAACTTACTGGAGTCTACTGATGGGAAAGACTCCAAGAGCTGGGAGAGGTTCCACACTGCCCAGACTTTCCCCACTGCCTCATTCTGTCACTAACACACGTAGTAAGCTAGTAGCAACACACCACAATGTGGACACAGCCTGCTTTTCATTGCGGTGTGTAACTGTGATGCAGCCTGCTTTTCATTACAGTGTGTAACCATAGGTGGACCAAACCTACTTGGCACTTTGACCTTGTGCACCAGATCACACCACCACTCATTCAGATATGGTCTAACTTTCCCCAGCATTTCAGCCTCTCCTGTGACATACATACAGGGCTTTTCCTCTACACTGGGCCAATATTAAAGTTGCCATAGTGCAGAGGATTCTGCCTTGGGAGTGGTGCTCTCTTTTCAGGGTGAGGAGTAGAAGGTAGTGGTGGAAAAAGAGGAGAAGAAACTCTAGCCTATGACTTTGCTGTCCCTGAAATTTGGCCCTTAGGCAGGTTGCAATAAATAAATAAAACATGGGTTGCTTTAATAAAGTATTTGGGAACAACTGGGCTACAGCACTGTCCAGAATCTCTGCAGCGCTGCATTCTGCACCCTGTCCCTGACGTGCCCCTCCCAAACCTAGCGCTGTCCTAACAAGATCTGGTTACTTGGACCCCTTTATGCTGTTTTGGTCCTTTTATCTGGAATAAAAGTAAAACCAGAGTTGTGCTGGCGATTTCACCAAACATCTTCATCTCTGAGGAGATGTTTCTGACACTTATTCCATGTGTTTGAAATTTCAAGGACTGATTAGATCCTGGTCTTTTCCTGGATGCTGTCATCACAGACTTGTCAGGAACACTTTCTTATTGACACTGTTGTTAAGATGTTTTCCTTTCCACAGTTATCCATCCACCTATCATAGCATTTTCAACAAAAGTACACATCCTGTAAGTTCTGAAGTGGTAGCAGTGTTAGTCTAGTTCAGCAAAACAAACAGAGTCCTGTGGCACTTCTAAAGACTAACAAATTTATTTAATGCATGAGCTTTCATGGGAGAAACTCCGTCTTTGTCAGATGCTTGGAGATCTTCAAGTGGGATTTTGTCCCACAAAAGCTCATGCAATAAATATTTTTTTAGTCTTTAAAAGTGCCACAGGACTCCTTGTCCATTTTATTCATTGTAGCCTTTGGCTATACCTATATTGCTTTTGCATACATATATTATTCTCTATTTTTTACAAATATAACTTTCTTTATATAGGTCTAAGAAACCATGGCTTTATAGTATTTCAATTATTATAAATAAGGAGCTTGGTACTAGTTCTGTCTAGGAGCTGAAATGCGTGTATCCTGCAGATCTTTGCAAGGAGTGACTCAGTTTGCAAAGACTAAGTTTGCTATGCAATAGGATGATATCTTACAAGCTTCGTAAACCAAAGTTTGCATTTGTCTATGCAATAGGAGAAGGCAGCTAGGTGAGAGGTGAGCGTAGGCTGTGCAGAATTTGGCAAGTTGTTTTTTGATCATGCTTTGCAGATAAATAGGTGAAAACATCTCTGCAAACCAATCACAAAACCCACAAGCTGTTAAACAAGAAAATGGAAGAATATGCTAGAAAATAGATGTCAATAGACCCCTGAACCAATAATCTGAGAGTATTCCCAACTATTTCTGGAAAACATCCATATTTGGCCAGGAAGAATGATATAATTCAATTTATTTTTGGAAGAGTATAAAAGGTAAATCCCCCATACTGTGCAAAAAGGGTATTTAAAGCCTTGAAATTTGCAGAGGGGTTGAAGCTTCCAATTTCTGGCTGCTGAATTCAGACAATGCAAGAGGAAACTGCACAGGCCTACAGCAACACTTTACCTGACTTCTTTCAGCTAGGTTTTTTTTGTTGACTAGTTTTAGAATTGTTAGTTCAGTACTTCCGCTTGTCTTCACTTCGAGTGTGAGTATAATTCTTACACTTGTATTTTAAAGATAGGAAATCTTACTGGCAATACTGCTTATAGTCATTATAGAAATGCACTGATGTATTTCTTTACCATTTATTCCACTTTGTATTCATTTGTATTCTTACCCATCACTTGCTGTATGCAGTTAGCAATAAAAGAACTGTCATAAAATCTTAATCTGAGTATTCCTTGACTGCCTGTTTTCGGGGAGGAAGTCCTATTTAATTAACATACTTGTAGTTATGTTAATAAACTAAGAACACTTGTCCTTCAAAATTGATCTATCAAACCTATATTGGCTAAAGAATTTGGCGATGCTACCCTATACTATCCATGCATTTGCGATACCTTGATTAAACCAATGGGTCTTAACCAGGGCGTAAGTATCCCTGGTAGTACGCAAAGTCTTTAAGGGGGAATATCCAGAAATTTTATTTACCCAGTATTACAACAGGTTCTAGAGCCCTGAAGAAGGGATAGGTTCCTGCAGGCTTGCAGGACCCACTGCCATAACAATGGGTGTGACTGGATCCATCCTCACCACTGTGGTGCTTCCTTGTGGCTATCTTGGGGAGTTGCTAAAGTGGTCACTGCATCCTATCTGGTGGTACATGGCCCATGCAGACTCTATTCCTGGATCTGTATCTCTCTGCAAGCCATTGTTTGCTTCTTAGCACAGCCCTCTGACTGTGACTGAGTCCCTGCTTCTCCTCCATCTTGGGGGTTCGCTTCAGCAGTCCTTGGCCACTCATCTCAGTGGACATGACAGTCCAAAGTGGAGCCATTATGTCAGCTACCTACCAGCTGTTCCCTATGCAGAGTCAGCCCTGCCATCTTTATCTGGCCCTTACTCCAGCAACTGTTCCTACACTGGACCCACTCTTGCAGTCTACCTCAGCCTTTTCTTCAGGAGTCAGAGCTGCTCTTTCTCTGAAGCTTGCCAGTGCTCTAACCCAGGGAAATGGCCTATCTCACCTGCAGACTGGATGGCCTTTTACAGAGGAGCTCCAGAGGAGGATAACTGCACTCTCCCTGCTGCTAGTAGCCTCTTTATATGAGTCTGCTTGGCCCCAAATGGCTGCCGCAGGCTTTGGCCCTTTGATTCTCTGTTACAACCACAGCCTCTCTACAGCTCTGTTAACCCCTTTGCTACTTCAGTGGGCTATCTGCCTCACCACAGTGGGAGAAGGATGAAAATTCAATCAAGAATGCAGGAGAGGGTATTGTGGGCTGGGACAGGAACATGGTTTTAAAAGTGTTCCTCCCACACCACAAACATGAAAGCCCTGGCCAGCTGCTCTCACTTTTCAGCCACCCAGTTTTGAAGGCAGTACCCTCATCAAGAGCAGCTTAGAAGTGTGTGTGTGGGGGGGGTGAGGGTAGGGTTTTGTCACTCTTACTTCTGCATGGAGCCCTGCAAATAGTGTAGTGGCTAACACCTCTGCTTAACATGCAGAAGGTCCTCATGAGGTCCCTTCCAGCCCTATGATATGATTTGATTTGATTGCTGGTAATGGTTCTTCCTTCAGAGCCGGGAGCTCAGTTTTCAACTGAGGTGAAATTTCTGGTTTGGAAGACAAATCAGATGCCTGAGAAGGATACAGTAATCTAGTTGAGGTTCTCAACCTTTCCAGGCTATTCAAATGAACTCTAGAAATAACTATGCCATGAAATCATCTGGGAGCTGATTCTAGTAAAGAATGAGGCTAGTCATGCAGTAAAATGCTACAGAAAGCACATGACATACATTTGGTATCATGTCCATTGGCTGCTTATTAGTTTCTAAGTATTCAGTGGAATGAAGCATGAAAAATTCCAGCTCCCAGATGGGCACTTTTTAGAAAATTATGAATGAGTGAAAGTTTTGGATACTGTCTTGGAAATTCTTCACATTAATGTGACTACCACTGACGCCATGATTTACAGATTCAAAATCATGTCTTATACAACA
Source organism: Podocnemis expansa (assembly GCA_007922195.1). Taxonomy (NCBI): domain Eukaryota; kingdom Metazoa; phylum Chordata; order Testudines; family Podocnemididae; genus Podocnemis; species Podocnemis expansa. Next base: position 3,634,803 of record ML681998.1, on the reverse strand, counting down.
CTTTAAAGGGTTTATTCTGTCAATCAGCTTGGCAAGCCTATTTTTACACATCATTGTTAGAAGGCCAGAGATTTACTATATTTTTTCATTTTTGAACATCCACATTAAAAATAACTGCCTTGAAGAAAACACTTGAAAATGTTAAGTCTTCATGTAAATTTTTGCATGGATGCTGAAACAAAAGTACTGGTATTGCATTAAAATAGATAACTCAACTGTATTCATGAGAAGGATAAAAAGAAATAGTTTGCTGTAAGAATACTGCACTACATTAAAAGCATAAATAGTTAAATGTGAGTTCAGATTAAGGGGCCTTGGGGCCTGGGCTTTCCCCCTGTCAGGACCCTCACCAGCCTGGGGCCCCAGCAACCCACCACCTTGGGTGCCCCCACCTAGGCAAGCACAGGGGGCCCAGAAGCCATGATCTCGTCCCACCCCTGGGCCAGCTGGTCCACCCCGGGGACGGGCTGGCTCTGTTTTCTCTGCTTCAGGGGTGGGGCTGGGTCCAGGGCCAGCTGGTGCATGGTGCAGCACCCACACAGCCTTCCAGGAGCACAGCACAACGGAGTAAACAGGACTGGCCTGCCCCACCTCTTGGGGTGGACCAGCCAACACAGTGGAGGGGTGCAGAACCCAGCCTCTGGCCCACAGCTCTGCTCCACTCCCCCAGCCACTGGCAGGGCAGGAACTCTCTCAGTGTCCCCCATAAGTGTTGTCGAGGCTGAGCAGGATGGCAGGGAGAGAGGGGGGATCTGGCAGGGCCCACTGGGGTAGGAGCCCAGGGTCCCACCTCAGTCCAGGGCCTGGGGCTTCAGCCCGTATTGCCCCTGTGTTAATCCACCCCTGAATTGAGCAATGCTTTTCATGTGCTGTTTTTATAGAATCTCTAAAAAATTTATACTAGATTTTCTGCTGGTCAGCTTCTTTTCAGAGACATTCTAACTAATCAGGTTGTGGACATGGGAGATCTTGATGGTGGGAAACTAGAGCTCAGAAATCATTGTGATAGGCACTACATAACAAACTCTGGCCAGAAAGTTTAAAGACATTTAGGCATATAAAGGTGCAGAGAAGCGCCTAGTGGTATTTTCAAATGCTCTTAGGTCTCTAAGCTCACCAGAAAGATCCTCACAGTCAAAATAAAAGGTTTTCCACTGAATTCCAATTTGCAGCAGGCAGGAAGTGTGGCTATTTTGTAAGGCTTTCCCCATCCTGCAGTGCAGAGCCATACTGGTTCCAGTGGGACTGGGGCCCACAAATTAATGGGAAAGTATCTATCAAGTGTTACAAAAATAGGATCTGTATTCTAGGCTTGATAACATTCATTTAAATCAACTTTAATGCTGGAAATGAGTTAAACTGAGTGACTGTATTTTTAAAGTAAATCTAATTCAATAAATCTACTTCAAAACCAAGCCTTTAAATGACATTGGAGTTAAAAGCTTTCATTAAGTTAATATCAATTTCAGTTTTATACAGAAGGCAAAAATTTAGAGGTTATGCAGAAGGTCCTGGGTTCAAGCCCCAGGGGGTTGGACTCGATGATCTCACGAGGTCCCTTCTAACCCTATGATTCTATTCTAGTCTATTCCAGACAGCAATCACTTCCCCATTGTGCATGATTCTGTTTACAAATTTAACAAAAAGACAGACCCTGCTTGAAAGAAAGTCATCCATGCCTTATGTGCTTCATTTTATGCACACTGAGTAGTCAATTAGTTTACTCAGTGAGTAGATTTAAACACACATGTAAGTCTTTGCAGGATCTAAGTGTATAACAAAAAGCACTGCCAGTTGTGACAAGCAGATAAAGGAAATACAAAGTACCATAAGACAAAGTTGAGTGTAATAAGCAGGAGTCAAAGCACTCCAGCTGTCTGGAATTTATCAAGGGTGTGTAGGTATTATATATATGATTTTATGGGGCATTTGAAGGAAGATGATATAGAGGCTTAACAGACTTTTACTTGGAGATCCTCCCAGGCAAAAGGGGCTGCATGTGAGGAAGCAACACTACAGATCAGACTCAAATATTTCTCTGAGGAGGCATCTGGATAGTAGCATGTGGCCTTTTAATCTGTACCAGGATATGGCCTAAGGTGTAGAATATTGTGATGTTGTCTCTTTAAAATACATTATAGGGTAATTGCCTCACATGAGGGAGACACACTCAGAATCTGTAGGCTCCAAGTTGGTAAGAGCCATTTTGCTGTGTATTTCAGCTACAAAAATATAATCACATACCTCTGGTAAAGAAATGTTAATTGCAGATGTCATCAAGAGCTCCGCTGGAGTTTACTACAGAATCAGATAATGAAATCACTGATGAGGCCATGTCTATACTCAGCACAGAATTGGTAAAGGAGGAGAGACAGAAAGTTCTTGTGAGTCAGTGTTACATAGTATTATATGTAAGAGCAGACGATGAAGTGAATCCTAGGTTGCAACCATATTGGCTGATCAAAGACACTATTCCATTACAACAAGATTTATTAATGGTTCATGACAAGATAATTACTCTCAACTGTATACGGCAGGAAATGCTTAACTGCTTGTGTGAGTCACACCAAGGCATCCACAGAATGCAGGCATATAATGTACTGACCAGGTATAAACCTAAACAGAACAATATATAGAAGAATGAAGAGTGAGTATGTCAGGAATATAAGTCTAATAACCAAAATAAAGCTATTAGGAGCTCATGAGACTCTTGATCTCTCCTAGCACAGTATAGCTGCAGATATTTTTTACTTTGGCAGATACACATATCAACTCCTAGAAAATTACTTTTCCAAGTTTCCAGATGCTCTGCATCTGCCAGTCAAGTCAGTATATTCTGTTATTCCTGAACCAAAAGTTGTATTTACAAGACATGGCCTCCCTGGGGAGCTTGTGAATGACCATGTTCCGTTTGCAACCAGAGGAAAGGGTAACTGAGAAATACACTCACTGCAGTTCTGGATACTCACAATCTAATAGAATGACTGAGAGAACCAGCCAGGTCACAGAATAATGTTTCACAAAATAGCTGCACCAGGTAGAGATCCCAACTTTGCTCTTTTGAATGTGGCAAACATATCACTAACAAGAATAGATTACTGTCCTGCACAGTTGCTGGTTGGAGGATGTTGAGATAACTCTTCCATCTTCACATGGGCTACATTTACACTATGAAGTTAGTTTGAATTAAGGAGGCTTAATTCAAACTACCTTTTTATCTGTCTACATTAGGCTTTCATTAGTTTGGACTAAGGAATTCCTTAGTTCGAACTAATGAACACTTAGTTCAAATTAGTAGCTACCGCCGCTTAGTTCGAACTAAGTGCTTAGTTTGAGCGTTAGTTCAAACTAAGTACAGTGGAGACTAGAAACAATTCTTATTTCGAACTTAATAAATTCAAACTAAGGGCAGTTAGTTGAAACTAACAAAGTAGACTAATTTGAAGTAATGTTAGTTTGAATTAGTTCATAGTTATAATTTGAACTAATAAGTTTGAGGTTAGTTTGAATTAACAAGTTTGAACTAACTTTTTGTAGTATAGACATAGCCGTGGACTCCTATAATCCAAATACCACAAAGGGTTAAACGAAGGGTTCTTAAGCTTATAGAGGCCTTGAACCCCCTATAGCAATACTTGGCAACCCTGCACCCCAGGAAAAAAAAAACAATGTATATAATGATGTGGCATTGCGTACATATTGTCTTTCTTCATCTGTCATGATGATGTCACATTTGAAGGATATTTGGTGGGCGTTTGGGCATTCTATGTTTAAATTATATGTTACTCCTGTATCCCCTGGACTCCCTACCTGCACCCAGCATAAGAACCTCCGGGTTAAATTAACAATAGAAAAAGAGACGAAATACTATGCCTGGACAGCTAAGCCATTGCCTGTGTTACTTCATCAGGATACTGAATGCATGGAAACAGTCAAGGCTGGCAATCATCAGTGGTGATAGCCATAGGTCAGGAGCATGGCCATATCACATTATGATATCTGCAGACACAAGGCACAGAAGTAATAGAAGGCAGCTAAGAACACACCATATAGTGCCAATAATAAATATAACAAACACCTGAATAAGGAAGATAACAGGAGCAGCAAGAAGTATCTATACCAGAAAACCCAGAAAACCAGAATCAGCATCAACACTGACTTCTTCTGAGAAGGAGGTTGCATCAGAACTGCAGGTCATATGAAATAGACATTGGGTGTATGTGCCAGCAAGATACTAACACTTGTACAATAATTGTATGCAGGGACTACATGTAGAAACAGATTGAACTATGATAAAGATTGTATAGAGACTGATAAAGATCTGCACAGTTGAAGCTTAAACATCAACTAGTCAGCAGTGCTTTGGTGGCTATGTCTACACTAGGGCCCTTAAAGGGACGCAGTTGTACTGTTGCGGCTGTTCTGCTGTAACATGTCCTGACAGAGCACTGGCCACTTTGGCGCTTTTGTTGGTAAAACTGATGCCAGTCAGCGTGTGTTTTTTTTCATACCCCTGACCAACAAAAGTGCTAGTATAGGCACTGCCTTAGTCTTCTCATACACTAGGTCTGATATCAAGGACATAATTTGTTTGAAAAGATAAGTTATTTACTGGGGGAGAGAAGATTTTAAGAATGGAAAAAAGATATGTAGAATACCATAGAACTGTCTCTTTAAAACTAGTCGTGTAATCACCGGAAGACGTCTCGGTTTGAGAATTTTGCAAGCTCAGCTTTGGTAGGATCTATCTAGTTATGTAATAAATAAAGAGAGTTCTGGTTTCAATTTTACATCACTAGTCTCACTCTGGTGTCTGAAGTCAGATGTCACAGCATACTCATGAGGATGCCACTATCAGCTGCCTGACCATGCTAGAAAGCACGAAATTCAGTTCTTTCACTGATTCATAGATTCTAAGATCAGAAGGAACCACCGTGATGATGAATAACTCACAACTCAGGCTATAGGAGGCCTCCTGTTTGAACCAGAATGAACAAGGAGTCCTGTGACACTTTTAAAGACTAACGAATTTATGTATTGCATGAGCTTTCATGGGAGAACAATCCCACTTCATCTGATGCTTGAGATGGGGAATTCAAGCATCTGATGAAATGGGATTTTCTCCCATGAAAGCTCATGCAAGAAATATATTTGTTGGTCTTTGAGGCTATGTCTACACTTAAGAAGATAATTTGAATTAACTTAGTTCAAATTAATTAATTTGAACTCATAATGGTTAATTAGAACTAAGTTAATTTGAACTAACATGGCCCCACTAGAAACCCAAATTGAACAAGATAGTCCATGGACAGGACTTGCTAGTTCAATTAGGAGGGGGCAACATGGGAAGTGTAGCAACATGGCACCCAAGAAGGGCCATACCCCCACCCAATACATAGAAAAAGGAAGGCACCCTGGGACAAAGAAGGTCAAACAGCATTGATTCAAACTAACAGTTAGTTCAAATTAACATGGCTTCATTGGGTTAATGCAGGCTAATAAGTTCAAATTAACCATTGCTTCAAAGTTAAGGGAAGTTTTATAACTTCGAAGTAAGCATTCATTACTTCAGACTAAGGAATTCCTTAGTTAGAAGTAATGAAACCCAGTGTAGCTATGCATTAATTTAGTTCAAATTAATCTTCATCAATTTGAACTAAATTGTAAGTGTAGACATACCCTAAGTGCCACAGGACTCCTTGTTCATTTTGCTGAACTAGACTAACACAGCCACCCCTTTGGAACTTCTTTGACCGAAAGTGTATCTTTTACAAAAACATCCAATCTTGATTTTAAAATGACCAGTGAAAATCCTTGGTAAGATATACCAGTGGCTAATTATTCTCACTGCTAAAAATTAAAGCCATACTTCTCTTGCTTGAGAAGAAAATAAAGTGGATGCTTACCTACACTGGACTGAGGGAAGAAGTCTAGGAACTTGTGTTCATACACTGGAAAAAATAAAAATGCTCTCAGAAATAGGGAGAGATATCTTAATTCCCTCAGTGGACCACAATTACTAATTTTAAATAAAAGATTATATGGTTTTGGATGCCAAGAAATGAAGCAAAACAAACATGGAGTCTAGGGGCACTTTTAAAGACTAACAAATTTATTTATCACATGAGCCTTCATGGGAGCTCATGTGATAAATAAATTTGTTACTCTTTACAAGTTTGTTTTCTTTGTTCTGCTGAACTTGACTGACATGGCTACCTGTTTGGAAGGAATAAAACAATAATGCATGATCTTCAGTGAAGCATAAGCAAATGATTAAATGCTTTCCTTAATAGGGATACTGTACTGCTGAATGCCTAAAACAAACTTAAAAAAAAATGTTCTACTGGGCTTGACAGAAAGGAGGAAGATGGCCAGCACTTACCTGCACATTGGGTTACTCAGTTTGACATGCATATGGGACAAAACTTAGAGCAAAGGCCAATCTTTTGTCAGCATCGACTGAACTGGCTGGTTGCAAGTAGAGTCATTGAGTCTGGGGACAGGAAGAAAGATTCTGCTGAGGATGCTGCTGATTTGGGGAGGAAGAGTTCCAACTTATTTTGTGTCAAAACCTGTGAGGAGAGAAAGTGGCTGGGATGCCAAGCTATCAGTGAGCCCTATTTAGCTTGACTATTCCAGTCATTTGAAACAAAGACTGATACACAGAGAAGCTTTATTTTTTTCCCAATTTTTGTCTTTTATTCATACTTCAATTTAATGTACATAGTTTAATGCAAAGTGGGCATTTTAGTCAATGCAGTTGATAGATTATTACTGAAAAGTGCTTTGTAAAATATAGGCATGTAGGAATAGTAAAACTTTCAGATTTGGAGGGCCTGATTACATTCAGGAGTGGCCACTGCTACAACTTACGCCCTGTCTACATGACACACATTGTTGACAAAAGGCAGCTTTCATTAACAGTGGAGGTCTGCACACTGCAGTCACTGATTTAACTGTCAAGTTGTACGAACGCAATAAAACCATCTCAGCGAGAGCTGTAAAGCTTTTTGTGATAAAGTTAGAGTGACACAGTGCCAATGTAGGCAGCAGCATCCTAAGTGGCCTCCAGGAGGTTTCTCACAATGACCATCCTGACTGCTCAGGTGATCACTTGAACTGTGCTGCCCTGTACCTCCCCCTTTAAAGGCCTGGGAATTTTTGAAATTCCTCTTCACCTGTGTGGAGAGTCACATCACCTCTTTCCATCTGATCATGATGGCTCTCCACAGCAGAGGTGCTCCCACTTAGAGTACCCTGGATTTGTTAAAACGAAAAAGGAGTCTCCTGGCACTTTTAAAGACTAACAAATTTATTTTTCTTCTGAGCTCTCATTGGCAAAGTTCCATTTCATTAGATGCCAGAGTGAAGAAAACTTACATTGAAAAAGACACTTACAGTACTGGAGGGGAAGATAAATTCTGTGATTACACTTCATCACATCAGGTGAGATTACTCCAGCAGATCAAATGAGTTGTAGAGATTCAAACACGACATATCAAAAAGTGGTGAGGTTGAGAAAAGGTGAGAAGCACTGTTAGTAATGAAAAACACAGGAGGGGTCCTGTAGTCCATTAAAGGTTTAATGTTTGTAAAGGGAAAGCCAGTTCATCTTTTCATTGAGACCCAGGTTGATGGCATCAAATTAGCATATGAATTCTGTCTCTGAAGTCTCTTTCAAACCTTCACCTAGAGTAAATATGCCAAAGTATATATACACATAAGTCCATTACTGAGTGGCCTGAATGACTGAAGTGATTTTCTATTGGTTTTTGAATGTTCTTATTTCTCATGTCAGATTTCTGACAATTTATTCTTTTGCACAGAGACAGTCCAATTTGTCCAATGTATGAAGCAGAAGGGCATTGTTGGTACATGATGCCATATAATCACAAAAATGGATGAGCAGGTGAATGTGAGCCCCTGATGGAGTAGCTGTTTTTATTAGGTCCTCTTAGTGTTAATATGTGGGCAGAGTTAGCATCAGGGTTTGTTGCAGAGATATATATGTGCCTTACAGTTTCTGTTTGATGGTTTGCAGTTGCTGGTGAGCATCCATGTAAAGTTGGGGGGCTGTCTATAAGCAAGCAAAGGTCTGCCTCTCAAGCTTGGCAGAATGAGGGATCATATTAAAGATAGGCTGTAGATCCTTAATGACGTGTTGTAGAGGTTTGTGTTGTGGGCTGTAGGTGGTGACCAGTAGTGTTTTACTGTTTTTTCTTCCTGCAGTTGGCTTCTTATCTGTCTGGCCCTGTTTCTTATGTCATCTGTTTCTTCACCTCCCCAGGTGGGCATTGTAGTTTTAAGAGAGCTTGATAGAGATGTCTGTCTATGTCTGAGGGATCAGAGCACATGCAGTTGTACCTTAGGGCTTGGCTGTAGACAACAGAATGCCTGACAAAGTGATTTTTGTCTCACAAAAGCTCACCCAATAAATAAATTTGTTAGTCTTTAAAAGTGCGACCGGACTCTTCTTTTGTTTTACTGAACTAGGCTAACACATATACCCCTTTGGAATACATTACTGAGGCTGATTTTTGAAGTGCTGTGTCAAAGCTCCCTCATTCTAATAGCCTCCAGTCAGCCGCTTTGATAACCATGGTCCTTGGCTGCTCAAAATAAGCTGCCAGGAAATCTACCTCAACACTCCACCTCAGGAGAAAATTTCTCTATTAGTTTCACAAATGCTATGCACAATGCAACAGGTTGCTATGACCATGGGAATCTTCCTCACTGAAGTTTAAACCCGACAAAAAGACAGCACTGGCTGCCCTTTAATCTGCCATATGAACTTTCAACAATCATTCTGCACCAACTATATCTGTTGCTGAAGCAGCTTCTTCTGTTGTCAAAGGGTGTGTTCACACAGCACTCTTTATTTCGAAACAACGAGGTTGTTTCAAAATAAGAATCGCCATGGCCACACGACGCACAGCCATTTCAAAACAAGCAAACCTCTTGTTTCAAAATGGCAGCCGTCCTTTCGAAACGGCTTAAACCCAATCCGTTTCAAAAGGACGGTTATTTCAAAACCGTTGGTTTCGAAATAACAATGTTAGGACATGTTATTTCAAAACAATTGTTGTTTCGAAATAACTATGGACATTCCTACCAGGGTGCTTAGCGCCCTGGGAGGAAGGTCCATCCTCCGTCAGCACCCTGGCCAGAGAGCCCTCAGCACCCTGGCCAAGGTGATGAGGAAGAGCCCGGCGCCCCCCTCTCCCACATGCTATTTCGTTTCCCACTTTAGTGTTATTTCAAGGATAGTGGTTTTTATTGTGAAATAACTTCTTTCAAAATAACACGTTATTTCGAAACAGCTTGTTTCAGAACGTTTTGTTTCGAAACAAGCCCTCTGTATGTAAACATAGCCTAGGGATATTTCCACATCCTCTATTGTAATGTTCTGGTCCATAATGAAAGTCCCTTCTTGCAGCTTTCTACACACACCAATGTTCCTGAAGACGAGTATGTCATGCACCTTTCTTGACTATACTGCATTGATATCAGTGAAACAACACTAGTGAACCATTGCCAGCAGTACAGCAAAGAAGTAGCCTTTTCTGTTGTTGCACTCCATCACAAGAAGGTCTAGGGCCAAAATTGGGATTTACATGCCATCTACTGCCCAACTGCAGATAGGGAACCCTATTGCCACAAAGTCATCCACTATTTCCTACACATTGCCCAGAGTCGCAATGTTTTGGTTTGTACTTTTTTAATTAAAATAATAATTTCCAGTTAAATTATGCAAACCTATACATTTTTATATCTTTCATAATGAAACTGATAAATCATACCAGCTTTGCTTGGTTCATAACCTCTATCACTAAGCTAAAACTTCTCAAAAGGTTTATGAACCTCAGCAAATTTTGCCCATGTCCTGGGTTATAAGAAATGCTTTGCACAACTTTAGTTAAAACTTATATTATCTGAGTGGGATTTCCAGAGAATTCAGCATTAGCCTAACTCTGCTCCCAATTATGAGTCAATGGTAAAATGCATATTAACTTCAATGGGACAATTGCTAGGTCAAAACCAGTGGTTAAAGTACAATTTGACAGGCCCCAGAACCCCCTTAATTCTCTGGGCCCCTTTCCATATTGTCCAGGTCCCCTTCATGCATGTGCGGGCCCCAGCCCAGGTGGGCATTTGAAGTTTCTGCATCTGCTTACCCTGTAGTTGGGCACAAAATCTCAAACCTGATTCCCAGCTATTTCCCACCATCTGCTTCCAAACTCCTGCCCCCCAGTGACCTCAGCTACTGCCACCCCTAATGCCTGTCCCCCCATTATCCTGCTGCCAGGCCCAAGATCACACTGCTTCTCCACCACAGCTGAAGGGGCTTCCAGGCCTTGTGTGGGGCTGCTGCACTGCCTGCCCCACCCTGCACCAGTCCCCAATGCCACCCTAACCTGCCCTCCCTGCTGCTGGCTCTCCCGGTCCCTTTCCCCAGTAGCTGCCTGTCCTAGACCCCCCACTCAGGGCCCCATTACCCAGCTACCAGAGAAGAGTGGCCATGACAAAAGCTGAGTCACCTGCCCTGAGCCTGCTCTAAGCATACTCAGAGCAGGCTCAGGGTGGGAGATTTAAAAACTCACAAGTCCAGCCTGGGAGAAGCTCCCTGCCGGCCAAAAGACTAAGTCTTCCAGCTGGGTAGGTGCCACAGCTGCTGGCCGTGCATGGTGGGTAGTAAGTGAAATGCACCGGAATGCTGCATTCTGCCACGTTATTTTATTTTTAGGGGCCCTGGAATGCTGGCACCTAAAAAAAGTAGACCCCAGAATGGTGTTCCGGGGCATTCCAGCTTACCTTAACCCCTGGTCAAAACTGAGAACTTTTGAAAATCCCAGCTATTATGATTAAACAGAGAGTGGGACTGATTCTCTAGTGCTTTGCAGTCATTTGCATCTATGCAAAATGCGTGTAAATAAACAGCTATACAAGGTACCAGTCAACAAGGTATACTGTCTTTTAGCCATTTTTTGTCATTTCATATGCATCTTTTTGTTGTTCATATTCTTATAAGCTCTCTAGTCCTTTTATTCCTAATTTTTCAGGTTTCAGCTCTTGCATTTATTTAAGAATAGAATTTTGAAAATTGAAGTCTATTTTAATGGTTTTAATTCAGGAACAGTTTTAAAGTACATACAACAAGAATTGCTGGAGTTGCCTTTTTTTTTTTCTTATGGCAATGTGTGTTAACACCTCTGTTCAAACATTTAATCTTTCTTAAAGGTGCAGTAGCAAAAGAGTACAATTTTGATATAAAGTTGGAAACTGCAAAAAGCTTTCTTTAGAAGAATCATTATGTCCTAATGTGCAGTCAAAAGAAAAGACTCCAACAAATTCCTGACTGGAATATAGAACTGCTATGCTGAAAGAAAGAGTTCTCTGTGGAACAAGACTGAGTAGAAAGCTGTTAAATCCACATATAATCAGAGACTTATTGAACAAGTCATTTTTGTTCTTGTTTTTCTGCCAAGGAAAGGATTTCTGAAATGGGATAAAAGGTTCATAAAATGCTGGGCACAATATTTAGGGAACCTAATGCAGGACCCATAGGTAATTCCAACATCTGAAGCTAGTTGACAGAAAGTATCTTTTGGTAGTAGTCAGATTAACTTGATTGTCTCACTGAAATCACTGAAAATAGCACTGTCTGAGGGACATGGATTCTAAATTAATTTTCCAGACTTAAAGACAGAATTATGGAAAGTAAACCCTTGATCAGGAAATCAGCAAAGCTGTTAAGAACCTAACAGGCTAGGAGACTTCTCAGAATTTGGAGAAATTATATACGACCCTTTGTACAACATTAAATATATATATTGCTATAACCCTTAGTATACCTTGTCCCTTTAATCTTGATAGGTACAGAAGCAGAGGTTGATATCCTATCATAGCACCCAGTAACTTCTCTACACCAAGAATCACAATTTTCTGGTAGACATTGCAATTGCAAAACCATCCAGAAAAACAATCCACCCCTCCCACAAGAAACATGATTTTTACAAGTTTCATTCTAATTTTTTCAACATCAAGGTCAAGAAGATTCATTTTTCCTTCACCTTTTTACAATACATTTTTTTGTTGTTGTTGGCAAGAAGGAATTTTCTCAGGCTTATGCTTCAGTAGTGTGTACCCCAAACATACACACACACTCACACTCACACACACATCAAAAAGGAACTTCACTCTTGCACCTTTCGGCTGACAAAATAGATTTTTTTTCCATAATTCAGTTTGGTCTCCCGCAATGAATTTATTAGCCAGGAATTGACAAATGATTACATGTTCTATTCTACAGAAACTTGGAGACTCCTTTCTCAACTAACTGTCACTACAGTTAATAGTCAACTCTTACTGCAATCATAATTTTAGCCATTACTGGAAGTTGTATTCTCTTTTATTGCAGACTTGTCTTTAACTGAACACTTTCACATCTTAAAATAAATCCTCAATTCCTGTCCTTGTGACACTATTTACAGTTCACCTATATTTCTGTTCCTTTTATTGCTGTTTTGCTTTCTTGTCCCTGATATTCTGAGCCACATGCCAGAGCCCTCCCTCACTTGGGAAAAAATACCCATTGATTACAAGATGTGGCTCAATTTTGTGTGATCCAGTTCTCATTGAAGACTTTACATTGATTTCAAGGGTAGCCAGATCAGGAATCTTTCCATTCTGTTCAATCGGAGATGGACAATGTGAGGCAGATTCCCAGCTGTGGAAAATTATCACAACTGCATTGAAGTCAATCAAGCTATGACAGTTTATATGTCTGAAGATCTGCCCCTATATCTGCCTGATAAGCTATGACTGAAGAGTTTGTCAATGTGCTTTGTGAACCTCTCACCATCAAGGATATTTTTATCTTACTATGTAGGGCTCATGCTTGCAAATTAACTACATACACAATAAGTTACATTAATGTTTTTGCTTAAATACACACTCCTGATATCCTGGCATGCTTAGCACCACTATATGTTATTTAATGTCATCCAGATATTTAAGGTCCATTCTCACCTCAAGAAAATTTCTAGTATAGATGTGTCAGTAACATTATGGCCCTGATTCTTCAAACACTTATGTATATACTAATTTTAAGAACATGAATTGCCCCTTTGACATCACTGGGAGCACTCAAATGTAGGCCTGTTTGGAATGTTTCTAATTCTGACAAAATTTCATAATTCATACATTGAAAGGAAAACAAATTGGGAACACAAGGATGGGTGTTCATGAAAATGTTTCTCTTTTTTGATATACTACATAGCTGATCAAAATTCATTTTTGGCTTTCAAAATAGAACAGAAAAGAGACTATTTCCTCCTTTTTATATTGGTTATACTAATGTGTTTCCTCCAGTTTGTGTCATATATTAAGTAAAGCTTTGGGCTTTATCTGTGGAAAAGAATTATTAAACAGATATAAGATGCCCCTAAAGCCCCCAAAAAGATATAAATCCATGGGCATGGAGCTCTGTGAGGACCATTTAGGCCCTTGTGCTGTCTGGCTAGCCAATGGGAGACAGGCTGTGTCTACATTCACAGTTTATTTCAAATTAATGAGGATTAATTTGAACTAAATTAATGCATGGCTACACTGGCTTTCATTACTTCGAACTAAGGAATTCCTTAGTTTCAAGTAATGAACGCTTATTTCAAAGTTATAAAATGTCACTGAACTTTGAAGTCATGGTTAATTCAAACTTATCAGTTGAATTAACCCAATGTAGCCACATTAATTCGAACTAACCATTAGTTCAAATTAAATGCAGTTCAACCTTCTTCGTCCCAGCGTTCATGGCACCAGGAAGGAAGTGCCTGCCCTGGACACTGCCCCTCCCCACCCTCACAGGCACACCCTGCCTGAGCAGCCTGGTGGCAGCAGTGTAGGCAGCCATGTCTGAGGCCAGCACTGCTAGCCAGGACCAACAGAGGGCTCCTGTTTTGAGACACCAGGAGGCCCTCTGCCTCCTCACTATCTGGAGCAGTGAGAACATCCTCTTCAGGTTGTTGAGCTAGTCACCGCAGACATTGCCCAGGGGTTGTCCACAAAGGGCTACACCTGCATCACCCTGCACCTGCACAAGGCCCTGAAGCAGGACTATGCCAAGGTCTGGGAGGTGCAGTGGCACTGGGGGGCAGCACATGCCACCAGCTGCCCCTCTTTTGAGGAGCTCTATGCCTTCCTGGGTGAGGAGCCCACCAGCGTGCCAGCCAGGAGCAAACCTCAGCAGGGGGCGCTCTCTGGAGGAAGACATCCCCCTGGACATTGAAGACACCAGTAGGCCAGAGGATACCCAAGCACCAGGTGCCCCAGCTGTCAGCCTGGAACTGTTCCCCACCTTCAAGGAGGGACCAGCCACCCCGGAGGCACAGGAATAGGAGGAGGAGGGAGAGGAGCCCCCCCAGGGAGGAGGACGCCGGGGAGGGGACATCATGTCAGTCCTCAGCAGCACCCGTCAGTGAGTTCCCCCTCTCTCCCTCCATGCGGGCAGGGCTGCACCACCCTGTGCCACAGGCAGTGGGGAGGGGGGCATAGTCACAGAGACCCAGAAAAGGAGGAGGGTTTTAGTCCTGGATTATCCAAGCATGTGTTCTTAGCACCTTTCCTTCCTTTTTGGTAGCTGTTTATCCTGCTGGTGGCCCATTCAACTTTTCCCTTCCTTTCCTCTGGTAAAGTAGAGGATACAGGTAAGCATTATGCTCTTCAGGGCCAGGGCAGTTTCTTCACATGTTTATAAAGCACCTAGCACAACAAGGTTGGGTCATCTAAGAGCTATTGCAATACAAGGAATAAACAATAATAAAACTTTACGTTACATATACATTAAATATTGTTAGGACAACAATGTCAGCTGCAAACTTTAAATGACAGTCAAGAAATGAAAAAATAGCAACGTTAAGTCAGCCTTGTTGCATATCTTGTGTTTTAAGTTACATATTTAACAAGAAAAACAGGTATAGATGATGGTGTGTATATGCAAAGGGGATGAGTTCATGTTTCTTCCGAAACCTCAGGGCTCAGTCCTGAACCTAATCAAAAGCAGCTACCTTGCTCACTCCTCTCTTTTCTGTTCCACCATTTAGTGTGTCATAGCATATGCTTAGATTTTAAGCATGTTGTGGGATGGTATTTCTATTATATGTATATGGGGGCAGCCCCTAAGCACAGACTATCACCTCTTGATATTAACATTATACAAATAATGAAGAAAAAAATAAGTAGCACTCGGTTGTTAACTTTTGCTTTCCCTGATGTTGTGATTTTGGCTGTGCATATTTAATGTGGCCTTAACTCCACTTTCCATCTTTATTTTCCAAAGTGCTTTTAAAGAAAAAAACAAAAAAAGCAGGGTAAAGGAGAAAAATAATTAAGTAATTAATCTTGAAGAGCCACAAACCCTGAAGAATTTATCAGATCCTTACAGCTCTTCCTCTTATGAGCTAACAAATTCTGCCAGCTTCTAGATTTTGTAATCATCTTGCCTTACGTGTATTTATTCCTACAGTTTGTGGAGTTCATAAATTCCTTGCTCCTGAAGATAGAGAAGCAAGGCTTTTAAATTTCCCCAAACCAATTGCTGTACATCCCATTTAAAAATCTGCACACTCATGAAGAATTCATCTTTATTTAAATGTGCATTTGCACATTTAAGAACATTTTAAACAGCGTGTGAGAAAAGACGAACCTGGAAAAAAAACCTCTAGATCTGAACACCTCTGAATTTCCACTTAGCTAATTGGTGTAGCTGACTCTAGTTCAAGCTAAAAACAAGCTATTATCTAGCACTTAGTAAGAACTATGGATGCGGAGTATATTCTGCCCTCAGAGTTCTACTAAATGTTCATTGCTTCCTATGACCAGACTCTGACTGACTCACTCTTCTGTTCTTGTTCTGTACTGTACTGAAAAGTTCTGGCGTAGAGGGATTGAAGATTGTACAGTAACAGTATTTGAATATTAACATTAGGCTTCCTTCTCTTTTTAGGTTTTGCATTAACTCTTCATTCAACTAGTTGATACTTGTCCCAAATTTGCTGTTACATGTTAAGCAACAGTATGCTGAAAACACCCCAGCTTTGTGAGTGCCCATGTATACTGATTACTTAAATTATTTCTGGGTAACAACACAAATTTATTTTCTTCCTTGCTTTCTCCCCTTTGCAATACTATAATTAAAAGTAACTTGCTGTGGCAGGATTTCAAAAAGCTTTCTGTGGTAGGTTTATTAGTTGAATAAAGCCATCAACACTGTTGACTGATTGCAATGGCTGTTTAGTTTGAACACTACTGAGCACAGATCCTCCAAAGAAGGAAATAAATACATCAGTTTTGTTTTCCCCTCCTGTTTTAAAGGTATGACTCCCTTGAGAGAAGAGAGAGAAATGTGGTAGCGACAGTTAGCAATATCCTATCACTCCTTGTGATAATAAAGATTAATTCAATCCACCATTGTCATGTTTTGCAATCATTATGGTGCATCTCTAAAATCTGATCCAACAAATTTAACATATATTTATAAAGGCAAATTGCAAGGTGTGTGTGGGGGGGTGGGGGATAGTTCATATACATAGCAGAATTGCTGATTGGAAAAAAAAAAGAAAAGAAAAATCCTCATTAGAAAAAGGGTTGCCATTTAAGGCCCCAATTCTGAAGTTTGATCTAGATAGATTATTCCATGTATTGATGTCAGTGGGCTTCTATTTGGCCAAAACTGTCCATCCTTACAGATTATTGCCCTAAGCAGTCAAATACAATAGACACAACTGGTCAAATACAGTTCAGTTTCCTGTTCAGGAGTCTAATATGTAGAAGAACCTTGGAGTAAGCTTCAGTTGTTGCCTCTCAGACTTGACTAATTTGAAATCAAAATATGAATGTTGGTTGTATGTTTATTTCAATTTTCTTTTTCTCTGTTTAGAGGAGAACTCTTTGCTGATGTCAATGCATGAGTTAATAGTGACAGTATGAAAATCAGTTGCATTCTTTCATGTCCAAGTAATTTGTCTGTAAATTAATGGGATGCTTTCCAAATATTTTTCCTTTTCAACAGCATACTTTTTTCCCTGGCCTCTGGGATTTCTTGCCAACATTAATTGTGTGAAGTATGTGCTACTTACCAAAATGACAATAAACACATGCACCTCAGATTTTATATAGTAGATGAGTTATACATAATTTTAAACATAATGCAATCTTATCAGATTCATACTCAGCTCATTAGTGATGACTATATTGCGCTGTGCTTGAGGGTATGTGATTTTATTTATTTATTTACTCTTTGAAAGTTCTGTCAGATGATTTGGAATGATCAAGCTGTGGGAAAGCTACCTATCTGACTATATGCTTATTTTCGTAGCCTGGTTCTTCTCTTCTGCTGTACCCTCCTGCTTGTCTTTTTTGTGAAATCTTGATTCAAAGTATTTTGTAAATTCTTCCGTGCAAGGGCCATTTTTATTTGTATGTTTGCACAGTATCTGTCTATCTATCTATCTACTATCTATCTATCTATGTATCTAATCATAATGGAGTCCCTGTCCTGATTGGGGCTTTTCTGTGCTACTGTAATACAAACAAATATATTCAAAATAGAAGACTGGTTATGGACAGGTTTCTTTCCATTGTTCCTTTAGGTCAGTGTATCTTCTGGCACAATTTCATTATGGTGATAACTTCAGAAGTTTCAGAGGTTCAGCTTGGGGAGAACTTCCAAACTTTAAATATTCATTCTAAACTCAGTCAAATTTCTGAGTCTATGTAATTCCTTCCTCACTCCTGTTCAGATAGATTAGACATTCCACAGGCCTTCCCCCCCACTCACAGAAACTGAATAACAAACTTAAATGATCTTCAGTCTTGCCTTCTTATCTTACTCAGTTCTGATACCCCATCCTCTGCTCCACTCCAAAGGATTACTCAGACGTGCTCTCAAGGCCAGCACCCACAGCAACACTATAGGATTCATCTCAAATATCCCCACTTTGAGAACCTCTGCTTTAAGTCATTTAGTGGTTTGTTAAATAATACAGTCAGGGGCTTGTGATCTGTTTCAGCTTTCACTGTCTATCCATAAATATACTGACTGAATCTCTCATAGGAAATGAGATTCCTCAAAACACTTTCTCAATCTGTGAATATCTAACAGTCTGTAAAACAGTCTGTATCTAACAGTCTGTAAAATCACTGTCCCCCTCCCAGACTGTGATGCATCCACTGAAATCCTAATAAGTCTTCCTGGTGCCTAAAACTTCAGTATTGGTTCTTGTATCTCATAGACTCAGGCTATGTCCACACGAGGCTTTTATTTTGAGACAACAACCATTGTTTCAAAATAAAAGTTGTCATGTCCGAATGATGTTTCTTTATTTCTAAATGACAGGACCCCGTCATTTTGAAATAACGTCTGTCATTTTGTAACAATAAAACTTAACCTGAAAGTGAAATAGCCATTGTTTTGAAATGGTTATTTCCAAACAACACCGTTCAGACATGTTATTTCAAAATAACGGTTATTTCAAAATAACACTTTTGCCCTTCTCCTTCCCATGGTGCCTTCCTTTTTGTATATATTGGGTGGGGGCATGGCCCAGTGAGGGGGGCCATGTTGCCACACCTCCTATGCTGCCGCTCTCCTGAAGTGAAATAGCAAGTCCTGTGTCTGGACATTCTATTTCGCTTTGAGGGTTTCCCTTATTTTGATTTAATATTTGCTTATTTTGATTTAAGTTATTTCAAAATAAGGATTTTATTTTGAAATAACTCATTTCAAAATAGCTTATTTCGAAATAAAAGTTTATGTGTGAACATAGCCACAGATTCTAAGGTCATAAGAGACCAACATGATCATCTTCTAGTCTGACCTCCTGCACAGTGCAGACCACAGAACCTCACCCACCTCCTCATGCAATGAACCTCTAACCTATGATTAAGTTATTAAAGTCCTCAAATCATGATTTAGAGATTTTAAATCAGAGAATTTACACAGATTCTGCCAGCAATTGAATCATGTCCCATACTGCGGAGGAAAGTGAGAAACCCCGCTGAGTTTTTGCCAATCTACCCTTGGGGGAAATTCCTTCCCGATCTCAATACGGCAATCAGTTAAACCCCAAACATGTGGGCATGTATAAAATGTTGTTTCAATACTTCCCATGATTCTTCCTGTTCAACAACATTCATGTTTGTCCTATATGAGTTGTCTTAATGTCACTGCTTTGGCACAAAGAGTAGATATATATTTTTCAAAATAATTAACAATTCTCAGGAATCATTGGACTGGAGACACAACATCATTTCAATGACTGAAATCTTTCTTTTTTCAGGTTTTATACCTTCATGGGAAATAATATCTCCTACAAAAGTCAGTTCTCTATTTCCAAAGACACATTCGTCCCTATTTAGTTCAAGGTTTTCAGTTCTGGTTGCTTCCAGCAGTTGCCAAAGTCAATGATGAGGCTCCTTTTATCTTGAGCGCTGGATGATAATGTCATCGCTGGAGGTGTCCATACCATTAATATGTTCATAGATCATGCATATGTTTTTGTGGTAAACCCCTGGTGCTGAAACTAGTGAAGGGTAAATTTACAAATCTATATTTTCTGAATGGAATATTAAATGTGCATAATTTTGACCTTTCTTCTGTTAATTTTAACTGCCAAACTCTAATGATGCATCCAATTTACTGAAATATTGTGCATTTGCAAACTAAGCCATAATCTCTTCTCTGGTTAGTAGTTTAAAATGTTCTCTTTGTATAGCCTCATTGAAGTCTCAGGTATCTAAACATATGCTTAGCTGGCTGGTGCTTTTTTTCCACAATGGTAAGGGAGCGCACTCATTCTGTAGGCTACTCCATTTTTGTATTATATTCTTGGTTTCCACCCCTGCAAGCTCAGCCTTCTGTTCATCATGAAGTGCAAATGGCACCTTTCCAGATAAACAATTGCAGAGACTTGCTTGTTTATGCAGATTCTATGTGTGCCCTGTAAGCAACTCAATCCGGGGCCAGGTCCTGATGTTCCTGAGAGTACCACACAGCCAGGTTTGATATAATCTTTTAACCAAAGCACCCTGTTTACCAGATTGAGTTCTCATATGTAGCTGGGCCCAAAATCAGTGACATGTGCAGTGGTGCTGCAATGAAAGGGAGCCTATGTATGATGTTTTTATGGTTAAGAGTAGTGAAGCATCACCCTTGAACTAGTATACTTGCTCCAGAATACAGAGTTTCTTTTATGTTTGTTAGTCTCAGTTTAGGTCTCAATTTCAATTTTTCATATTCTTGTACAGATAAAATATTAAACTGAGCCTCTTTCACCAATTTCAGTGCAATGATTGTTCCACTCACTGTCAGAGGCAGTATCCAGTTTCTCTCATAAAGCTTGCTTGATCCCAGTACATCTGCAAAAAACTCCTCAGCCTCTTTCTCAGTAACTACATGCACTTGATTTTTTTGCCTCTTAGATCTGCAAAATGATTGAATTTGCAAAATGATTAATTTCCCACAGCTCTGATGGAATTTCCCCATACACAAGACACTGTTTGGGGCCAGGCTATGATCCACACTTGGTACCTGATTGTCTAGACTTAGTCTTTCTCTAGCAGGGATTGTTTTCACATAGTGCTTTGAGCCACTCTGGCTACATGCTGTTTTCCTTACTGCATGGATGATTCCTTCCAGTGAATTCAGCGGTCTTACTTGTGTTTTTACTGTTTCTGCACCTCTGCACACTTTCAAAGCTTTGACAAAATGAACTCCCCCACCCAGAGCAATCCCTCTCTTAACCTATTGTCTGTAATGTCACAAATGAGTCTGTCTGTGATCAGAACTCTGTCAAGCCACCAAAAGTTACATGTTTGAGTGGGTTCCAAAGGGGTAGCCATGTTAGTGTAGTTCAGTAAAACAAGCAAGGAGTCCTGTGGCACTTAAAAGACTAACAAAATTATTTATCGCATGACCTTTCATGGGAGAAAATCCCATTTTGTCAGAAAGCGACATCTTCAAAGAGTCTGATGAAGTGGGATTTTCTCCAAAAAGAGCTCATATGATAAATAAAGTTCTTAGTCTTTAAGTGCCACAGGAGTCCTTGTATGTTTTACTGAGTTTCCTTAGCTCTATGACTTACCGGTCAATGGGGTCATCCTGTTTTTGCATGCACGTAAACAATCTATGCCTGTCAAAAGTTACCTTCCTTTTCAGCTCCTCAGACTCAAAGTTATAAACATCCAGTGCCTCCTTCTCAGCAACATATAAAAATACAGATGATTTTAGGTTTTCATCTTTGTCCTGTGAGCCCATGGCAGACAAATACAGCAGAAATGGTTGCTTAATTTTTTTCCATACTGGAAGACTGGAAAGATGTTGTAAAACATTCATTCCTAGCACTGTGCTTTTCACTCAGTGCTGAAGACAGTCTTGGAGTGTGACTACAATTCATTTGTGCTTTCAAGTATTCCCTTTTCTGTCTGTGTTTTCAGCTGCAGATGCAGGACTTTTCCTCCAAATCCTTGTAGTTTCCAAACTCATTCTCCACTTTTAACTTATGTCAGAACAAATAATTTAATGAGTAAGGAAAAGATCTTTAATAACACAGATGGGAGTGACTCAGAGGAGTGTAGCTAGGAGCAGCCATCTTAGATTTGATCTTAGATTTGATGTAGGGCATACTGCACAATTTGGAATGGGAAAATGCCACAATTTCTTCCATGCCTGATTTTCTTTTAGCTAGTCTGGATTTAAAGGAGGAAAGGAGGAAAAGGTTAACCACAACCTCAGTGAGGCAGGGGAAACAAGAGAACTGGATTTGAGGAGATGTGACTCCTAAAACCAAGTTCTATTCAGTTACATCGAAGTAAATCTAGAGTAATAGCATAGACTAAATGGCTATGTCTACACTGCCAAAGATATTTTGAAATAGTTATTTTGAAATAACTGTTTCAAATTTATTTTGAAATAATGATTTTGAAATAGCATTATTTCAAATTTCTTATTTCAAAATAGGAGACTAGTGAAGACTCTCTGTTTTGAAATAAGGTAGGAACTGTTATTTCAAAATAGAAAATTTTCACTAGACTCTCTATTTCAAAATAGGGGAAGACAGGGAAAAGTAATAGGGCCATTATTTTGAAAAAAGCCAATTCCGCAGCTTGGAATAACTATTTCAAAAGAATTGCTCTTTCAGAATAAAAGCAGGTTTAGTTATTTCGAAATAGTGCTGCTTCTTCTTCTTCTTCTTCTTCTTCTTCTTTTGAAATAATGAAGCATTTATTTCAAAATAAAATGCCTTCATGGACAAGTAAAAAGTTTTTTTGAAATAAGCCTCCTTATTTTGAAGAAAAAAAATTCAGGGTAGACATACCCAATGAGTGGAAATAATTGCAGCTATCTCAGGGACAGAAAGAGAGGCTAAATTTGTCAAAGAAATATTCCAGTTTTCTGGCTAAGCTCTAGAACTGAAGTTTGAGTCATTATGATTTTATAAGAAATATTTTTACCTTTTACTTTTCACACTCTTGGGAAGCTATGAAATGGCAACAAAGTCAGTTAATAAGCACAGGCTCTGCAAGGACCAACTAGATCCTATTACTATTTAATATTGATAAATTTGTCTTTGGATTCTTGTTTCATGAATTATGATATAATAGACAGAACCCAGCTTTTGACTAATAGAAATGCTATGCCAACTAGATTCTGATGATTGTGCAGTGTCTCCATTGAAATGTTACTGAAAATCATCAAGTATTCCTGCTAAATTGCAAAGTTCTTGAACAACTGATAGGTACAAGAGTTCTTACTCTGAATGTTGACTGTGAATTTTTATGAGCATTAAAATTGGTTTTGATGATAAAATACTTTGTCTTTCCTAAAATTTGATCATTTTAAAACATATTTCCTAACAACAGAGCAGATTAAAATTATTTGCCAAATAAACCATTGACAACAGATGATTTTGGTTAGTTTTAGTTTTCTAGGTCAAACTAGGGTTAACAATATTAGCATAGTTTTGGATACAGGGCAAAGTTGTTGTGGCTATAGTGGGATTGTAGTAGTTTAATTAAGAGCAGAATTTGGTCTCACATTTTTTAAGAAAAATTTATTTTCATTAGCAGTCTCAAATAAAACTATAAACCTGTATCTTCATTCCATACCAGAGACTATATAGGGCTCATACATTTTGAAGTCATAGTTAAATGTAAACCATACATTTGATTGTATAGTGGATTAATTTTCTCTGATAGAAAATCTATAGCCAGAGTAGATATTTCCTCAGTGGAATTTTCAATTCCATTTCTTGTCTAAAAACTGAATTTACTAAAAATTCCATATTAAGATCTCTGAATAGATGGTTTAATACAGTTTGACAGCAATTCAATACCTGTATCTGAAAGGCCTGTTGTTTGAAATTATTTCCTAGTATGTGGCAAGAGATTAATTTAGAATTCATTTGAAAGGACAAAACTCAATTCTACTTCAAGACTTAAGTCATCTCTCCTACTGTTCCTTCTCAATAGACATGGGTAGTTGATCATCATTTGAAGCAATGTCAGAAACCAACGTCAGACAAATTATGGCAATGTTCTAACATGGGCTGGTTGTTGTCATTGTTTTGGCAAATACTCTAGACAACATATAGTATATTCCAAACAATAGAAATAGTTGAAAAGATATTGTATCTTGTCACAATATTTATAGCCTGAAGTGCTTCAGGGTGAAATATTTAACATTAGATAAGTCAAAGGTTAGTGTAAATAACATAAAAATTTCTCAGAATGACATATTACTTACAGTAAATTATAGTCTTTGGATATGACATCTTTGCTGGAATTTTCTCTCTGTTTTAGCCAGCACCTTTGGCCAGGTTGTCTCATAATAATCTACATCCTGAGGACCCACTCCTTTCTATGTGGAAGGGTGGGAGTGCTGCTTAGTAGGACCCTTCCTCCTTGCCCTCTTTGCCTTATTCAGATGCCTCTCCATTGGATCTCTGTGAATATTGAGTTCTGGGTCCACAGAAAACCAAGAGAAGCATTGGGCACCAAGGTAACCTCTTGTGCTCTGTTAACAGATTTCCACATTAAATTTCAAATATATTTCAGTGCTGTTGTTTGTCTGTAGCTTGTCTGTAGTTCCTAATGAGCAGTGATAAGGAAACATTCCTAAAGCAGTGCATATAAGTGTTTCCAGAACCTTGTTGCCGGAGCAAGAGGGGTCAGAAGAGATATTTGAATTCCTGCAGAATGACTCTTATCTTCATTCAGAAAAGAGTCACTTCAGTGTTGATCACTGACATCAAAAAGATGAGAGAAGTTAGGACCTCTCATATGCAGGACTCCCAAACATTGCCAATCAAAGGAAAGTGTGAAACTGTATTTCTCTGGGGAGTAACTTCTTAAATTTAATTTCGACCACCATCCTTTTTTTAAAATCTGAAACAGGATGATTTAAGACAATGGTTCAAATTCATAACCATATTTTCCCCTAATACACCCTAAATTTCTGCTGGCTTCAGTGGCAGCATAGGTTCTTAGTGCTTTGTAGATGTGGACCTTTATGTCTGTAACCTTAAAGAAATTTTCTTTAATGTAACCAGATCTAGTTTGTTCAGATATATTGAAGGCTTTTTATGCAACATATTAATATAGAATTTTTTTAGCACAAATCCCACACCGACTTCTATTTACTTCACTTTTACTGATCATGATAATGGAAAATAGTATAAGTGAATATATCACATTTGGCCTCAAAGAGACAAAATCCTGACAAAACAGGAAACAAAACAGAACAACTGAATTCTAATTCTGGGCAATTACCTTATGTCTAACAAGCAAAGTTCCCCAGACAGTTACATGGGGAAATGAAAAAAGCTACTAGCGACACCGGTAAATTGGTCGATTGTTCTTGCACTTTATTTGCAGAATCCAATTTCAATAAAATTGATTTACAGTGAACTAGTGAAATTGTGTTTATTGAATAGGTAAAAGGAGAGGCATCTAAATTTTAATAAAAACCTATGTTGCTACCAAGCACTGAACGCTGCTGATTAAAAAAGAAAGCTAAAGAGTTTTCTTCTGTTTAAATGCCATATAAGGGTATGGTTAGATTGCTGGTGGCACTGTGAGTGCCACTGATTTGAGCAGCAATGAAGACCTGCTCAGTTGATCAGGAAGTCAACAGTGTTAATCTATTCCGGGGGGGGGGGGGGGGAGAGAAGCTGCATCAACGAAAGGGCATTTCCAGCTGGTGCAGCATAGTTAGGATGTCATGGTAAGTAGAAGTTAGGAAGTCACGACAGATTTGTGAGCTACTGTATTTGGCTTTCCTATCTACTGTCAACTGCCACCGAAATTTGTCAATAATGTAAACAAGCCTAAGCCAATGAATCCATTTTAGTTTTGCTAAAGCACCTCTCCCCATAGGGCCTCACATCTTCGACACCAGCTTGAGCCAAGACATTTACACCATTATTTTACCAACACATAGCCCAAGCCCCACAAGCCCAAGTCAGCTGACAGGGGCCACCCATGAATGTTTAATTGCTGTATAGACACATTCTATATTTCTAATGGAATGGGTTTCAACTGTTTTTTTTTCACATGGAGACACACAGAAACTCTGAAAATCTTAAAATTAGTCTGTGGACCCCAAGGGTTTACAAACCACAGCAGAAAACCACTATTCTAAAGAAACAGGAAACTCAATTCCTGAGAGAGAAACTCTCATATGGTTTTAAATAACCTCTCTAGATGATTTAAGGGAAATGTTGCCTAAGGCACATTCCATTCAGCCTTCCTTCTCTGGAAAATGATGCACCGTCCTTCCAGGCAGAAAAGGGGCAGTTTTGTTAAAGCCCCAAAAGAGAAGTAGATGAAATAGGATAAAAATGTCTTAGTATTATATTATATAACACTTAAAATGTACCAAATATTTTGTGTGCTTGCTGTCAATCAGATAAGAAAGACAGTCAGCTATAAGAAAGACTTAGTCAGAAGACCAAATGATGTTACTGTCTTATTGATTCTTTTTTTTTAAAAGGAGTCCTGTGGCACTTATATATATATGATAAATAAATTTGTTGGCTTTTAAGTGTTTAAGTGCCACAAGACTCCTTGTTTGTTTTGCTGAGCTAGACTAACATGGCTACCCCTTTGGAACTTGTCATCCATTGTTTTAAGTGCTCACCAAAGGATTTCTTGTATATACCCTATATCAGGGGCTACCAACCTTTACAAGGGTGCGGATCCCTTCCCACCCTCCAAAAATGGTGCAGGCCCCTCCTGGCTTTAGGGTGTTTGGGAGCTACACCGCTGTGCCACAGCGGCACTGCAGAGAGGGGGTGCTATCATGGCGGGGAGGGTACCCCGGAAAAATGCCGCCCTGCCACAGAGCTGCGGAGCGAAGGCGTGAGGGGGGCACAAGAACAATTCTGCCCCTGCCACGGAGCAGAAGAGCTACAGCAGGGGAGGCATCATGGTGGCAGGGGGTGGGGTGCCCTGAAGAAATCTTGCCCCGCCACGGAGCTGCAAAATCGTACCCCTACTGCAGAGTGGAAGAGCCATGGCGAGGAAGGCACCCTGGCAGAATCCTGCCCCCTCCCTGCCATGGAGCTGCAGCAGGGGTGCACCAGCAGACTCAGGCTTCAGTCACAGAGTGGCAGCACCCACAGCGGGACTCAGGCCTGAGTCACCCCACCTACTTCTTAATCCCCTCCCTCTATCCTGCCACCAGCTTCCCTGCTGCCTCACGGCTGATCCCACTGCCCTGCCCTGACCCCTTACCTTGCCGCTGGAGCTGGGAGTGGGCATGCCACAGGCTTGGTTGCTCCCTGAGCAAGCTCAGGGCAGCGCAGGAGTTTTAAAAATTCCAAGCATCTGGCAGAGTAGTTCCCTCCTAGAGTCATTGGGCCCCAGGTCCCAGCCTATCCTTGGACCCCCTAGAGCCGTTCTGTAGCCCACCAGTGGTCTGTGGACCACAGATTGGGAACCGCTGCCCTATATAATACATTCAGATCACTGAACATCCTTTCCTGGCAAGAAACCAAATGCTAGTGCATATTCCTGGTCAAAATTTTCTGACATTATGTATTTCCACTGGAAAATGCATTATACTAAAATCTGCACTTTCTGCAAGAACATTTTGATTCTGATGATATTTCATTTAAAAGAAAACATTTATATGAATCATTTTATTGTTTTTGGCACAGTGTCTGGACATTTTCAGAATTAAATGTTCTGATCATTTCTCTGACTAGAAACTAAAGTTCAATTACTCTAACTATAATATATTCAAACTAACAAGTCAAAATGAAACATTTGTCTTGAGCTGAAATGATTGTTTTAAAATACGTTGCTTGAGGGGAAATTTCAAAATTGGATGTTTCATTCCAAGTCAGAATGAAAGCAAATTTTGAAATTTGAGTATTTCCTGTGAAATGGTTATTCCAGTTCCCGTACAACTGGTATAAGAATTTTATCCCTCTGTCTTTAAAAAGAATACTTTTTCACGTCTTGATCTGTTCCATCAGTTTGGTCTCCATTTTATGCAGGAAAAAATCCTTCTTTCATTCCACCCCTTTCTGCCATCCTGGAAGAAGAAGAATGAATATTGTCCCAGTTTCTCCTGATGGGAATTTACCTGGCCTGGGACAGTGTTCAGTCTCCATAAAGCAGATAAAACCAGCTCTTGTCCCACCATGACTTGCAGCATCCTGGTACAGGCAGAAAAGAGCTGGTTTGGACAGATCAGGCTGCGCACCAGCTATCCTCAACTGGCAGATAGTCATGTGGGGGTTCTTGTCAGATCAAGTAAGTTAAATTATCTCTCAGGATAATCTATGCTGTGCTGGGGATGGACAGAGAATCGTGGAGCTGTAACTGACAGCCTGGCTACTACCTGCACTCCTTTACATGCCAAAAAAGGGACTCTAAGCATTATTTTTCAGGTGCCAAAACATTTTATATACATTAAATTTTGCTGTCAAATTCAAATGGTCATTTTCTAGAACTAGGCCCACTCTAATGTTTTGCACTAAATTTTAGCCACAGACATGTGCACAGCTCCACTTCATCCAACACTCATGAGGGCAGTTCTGGATTTTGTGTTGACTCACCTCAGTTGTGTTTGTGCATTCAAGAGGTAAAAAAACAAATGTCCAAATACCTTTGTTATACTTTGCAGCAAGAACTACATATGCATTCATCAGCAGGTAAGTTATCGATGTTTAGAAATTCAAAATCAAGAGGGAAGAAGCTAACAGACTCTTACATCCAGCAGTGGGAGTCTTATACATATAGGACAAGATCCTCACACTCACCCAGCCTCTTTAGAATGGGTAAATGCCAGAGCAGTAAAAAGCGATCCTAGTAGCTCCAGTTCCATAAAAGGAAGGATTTTCCCAGTACAGGTACCAGAGAGACATCCCTAAGGCTCTCTTTCAAGGACTGCTGCCTAAATCTCAGCATAGGAAGAATGCTGGGTGTGGGCAGGGCTCACACACAGCAAGAAATGAAGTGGCCTATGGGACAAGTAGGGGAGACTGCTCTCACTCTCCGGGCTGTGTATGGCTATGTGTGCTCTGTGATTTAAGGGTAACTGTAGCATTGGTAGGATACCCATGATAGCTTTAATCTAGCTAGAGCAGGTAATAACGGCAGTGAAGGTGTGGCAGTACAGGGCTAAGTGTCCAGCTATCAGCCTGCCACAAACTCTGGGTATATATTCAGGGTGCTGGCCATTCTGAAGTTTGTGGCATTGTCTCTTCACTGCAGTTGTCACAATTACACCTTAAACTGAAGTGTAGACTTAGCCTTAGTTATCCTAGGAACCCCTCTGGCCACCTAGATTAGTGGCCAGCCTCTGATCTGTGACACATGTAATATGAAATCTCATTCATGCTCAAGGCTTGTTTTATGAGCAGGTGATGTGCATAATCCCCAAAGGTGCTGTGGTCAGGAAAGTGCTGGCAGTCAGGCAGAGTAAAAGGTGACGACTGCCTGCTCACTGGGCTTCTCTCTCCAAATGCGGGTGGCTTGATTGGCCTCAGTGGTGTCATGGCTCAGTGGAGGGAATAAGTGTGTTTGTCTAGCTCCCAGCCAAGGGAGGGCCTGAAGTTGCAGGGGATGTTGTTGCAGGTGAGGAGCATCTGCCCTTGTGGCAAGCTGCAGGAGCTTCAATGGGTCCAGGCGAGCACCCATCAGGACAGGCTGCACCCAGAACTAGCCTTGCCACCAAGGCTGTGCCATTCATTGGCCTGTTCTGGGCTGGGGCATGAAGAGAGATCTGAGTGAGGGGGAGAGAAGTTTCTGCCCAGTGTCTCGTACTCTCATCCTTGGTTGCCTGGTACAAACCGCATGCCATGGTGGCAGCTCATGTGCCCCAAATGCCCATGGAGCAGGGGTAGATGGGCCAACTTGGGTTAGTCATGAGCCCTTGTGGGCACACAGTGGTGCCCAAATTTGGGTGATGCTAAAAAGTGGAGGCAGCAGGGCTTCCTGGGCAGGTTCCCAGTAAGTAGAAAACGGACCTCATGCTGGGTGCATGTTTTTCGGGGCTTCAGTGAGTGCCTTGTGGAGCTTTCATTCCCAGCCCCCCCATTGCCAGCCCAACATTCTCACCACTAGTGCCAGAAGCTTGGATGCTAACAGTGAGCCAGCACAGAGTGGATGAGCAGCTCATGCTATTTGCAGCAGTCAGTGGATTCACACAGTCCCTACCATAACTTAAAATCTTCTCCAGTAAACTCAAGGTGTGTGACCATACTGTAGAGCTGTATTTAAGATGAAAGAAAGAGCACAAAAAGTTAAGTTCAGCCAGGACTCCATTTTTCCTAAATCTGGCCTGGCCTATGCTGTTGAAGGTTTCAGGTTTGCTCCTCACTGTCTACTATTTCTTTATAATCATCGCATCGGGTATGTCCACACGCAGGTTTTAAATTGAAATAACACTGGTTATTTCAATTTAAAAATGTTTAGGTCCACACAACATTTCCTTATTTCAAAATAAAGAGCTCCCTTATTTCCAAATAAGGAAAATTATTTTGTTATAATAAAACCTAGTTTTATATTGAAATGAGGATTATCTCAAAACTGAGATTTTGAAATAACCCTGTGTGGCTGTGTTATATCAATATGACCCACATATTGATACAACAGTTGACCTTCCTCCCAGGGTGCATGGCACCCTGGAAGGAAGTGCCCCCCCAGCACCCTAGCCAGGGAGGGTGGGGAGGTGCAGAGGGGCTCAGGGGGCCCACATCCACCTCCAGCTGACTGGGCTGGTGGTGGGGGAAACACCCTGCACCCCACTTCCCCAGCAGATGCCCAGTGACGGGGGCAGGGAAGCCCACGGGCCCTGCTTCCCCGGCTTCCCCACAGCTGACCAGGCAGTGGGGCCAGGGAGCCCATGCGCCCGGCTTCCATACAGCTGGCTGGGCAGCAGGGGCAGGGAAGCCCATGTGTTGGGCTTCCCCCCAGCCACCCAGCCAGCTGTGGGGAAGTGTGGTGCACAGGCTTCCCTGCCCCCACCACCCGACCAGCAGCGAGGAAGCCAGGGAAATGGGGTGCACCGGGCTCCAGGCCCCTGCCACCCGGCCTGCAGTGGGAGGGCTGGGCGCGCAGGGTCACTGCCCCCCCCACCCAGCCAGTGGTGGGGGATGCAGGGCGCAGGGGGATCCCTGCCCTGGGGACTTTTTTCCCCAGCCTAGCTCTCCAGGTGAGAGCCAGGGAGGGGATTGGGTGGCAACATGGCCCTGCAAGGGGGCCATGTTGCTACGGCAGGGCCTTGTTGCCACACCTCCCAGCATGCCCCTCTCCCAAATCGAGCTAGAAAGTCCTGTGTCCGAACATGCTAGTTCGATTTGGGTTTTATTCATCTGGATCTGTTAACTCGATTTTACTTAAATTGATTTAACTATTTTTATATCAATTTGGTTATATCAATTCAAGTAGAATTGATTTAACTGACTGTGTGTGGACATAGACATTGTGATAATGAATGGGACCAGGAAAAAGAACTAAGAGCTGAAAATTTTGTCATCTATTTTATATCAAGGCACTAACTGATATGAAGAAATTCTAATGGGTCTAAAATTGTAAAGAAGAAAATGCTATATTTTGAACTTACCACTTTTGCAAAATAAAGAAAACACATCATAACAAGACACAACCAGTTTGTGTAACCAACAAGCATAGGGACTGTAGAAAAAGAGAACAAAGGTAACAGTAAAAGAGAGCTACGAAGACCAGTTATGTGTACAATTTTCAGGGATTTGGGGGATTTTTATTATTTTAAAAAGATAAGGAAACTAAAGATATTAAATCTGGTGACCATGAGCAAAAGTTTTCCTACATTTTAGTTATGAACATTAATTATTTAATTAATTAATATAATTTTATATTAAACATATTCTCCTATTAACAAGCTTTGATTATATCTCTGGTAAAAATGCACACACAAACATAAAGGCTA
Organism: Podocnemis expansa; assembly: GCA_007922195.1. Lineage (NCBI taxonomy): Eukaryota > Metazoa > Chordata > Testudines > Podocnemididae > Podocnemis > Podocnemis expansa. The sequence goes on along the minus strand of ML681998.1, from coordinate 3,603,329 downwards.
TGTCCACACGTACGTGGTTAAACTGATTTAACTTAAATCAATTTACTATGATTGAAATAAAAATCAATAAATCAATTTAAGTTGAATCGATTTAACGGGTCCACACCAAAAAAACCCCAAATTAAAATAGCAAGTGCAGACACAGGACTTGCTATTTTGATTCAGGAGAGGAGCACAATGGCAGGTGTGGCAAGATGGCCCCTTAGAAGGGCCATGCCTCCATCCAATGTATAGAAAAAGAACAGCATCCAGGGAAAGAGAAGGCCAAATCATGCTAAACTGAAATAACGGTTATTTCAAAATAACACGTCCGAACAGTGTTATTTTGAAATAACCATTTCAATTTAACAGATGTTTTGCTTTAAAGTAGGTTTAACGTATTTTGATTCAAAGTCTCTTGAATCAAAATGATGGAGCTCATCATTTCGATTCAAAAGAACGTTGTGTGGACCTAATATTTTTTAAATCAAAATAACCACTGTTATTTCAATTTAAAGGGTATGTGTGGACATACCCAAAGAGAAGCAAACCTTCCAAAGATCTATGTTATTTTGGTAATCTCCCAGTACTCAACTTTCTCTCCAATTTCAGTTCTGTGCAGATAGCGGTGCTGATTTGTTCTTTGGTCTTATTTCCAGTATTACACTAATGTGATTCTTATTTAGAAACTCTTGAGCAAAGAAAATTATTTAGCATGAATACAAGACCTTGGATAGTGATATTTAATTTAAATGTTTTGGATGGAAAAGTATTCATATGTAATCAGTGAGTTTAAATGAGCTTTATTGATCATTGGAAAGCTTTTCTGATTGTTGAGGTCATTTGTAAATATGGAAGGGAGCATATGAGGCATATCCTCACACTCAGATAATTGAATCAGTTTAGAATAGTTACAGCAATCAACACTAAGTACTTGCAGCTGATAATGAAACAACAGCCTGAGATGAGATCAAAAATGATAGTTAATTTTATGGTTAGCTCTTCATTTGGTATACCTTTGTGTAGCAGTGAGTCTAAATGACTTCTGTGGTGTAACATGGAATATCTGAAGCAGAGAGCAGACTATAAGTTAGCTTTCCTTCTGACCCATTTTCCTCTGTGTCTGAATGCAAGCACTTCCCTTCATCTGCTTGAAATGCATTTATGTTTAGTTTGCTTCCTTCACAATAATATAGTAGTTAATAAGTCCCTTTCAGATGATTTTTCACTGCTGATGATAGCTTGTATGTTTCTAAGAGATGGCTGTGTTCTAATGCAGGGGTTGGCAACTCCCAGCATGCATGCCAAAATTGGCAAGTGGGCCAAGCATGAGCAGCACATGGCACCACTCAGGCTCCCCCACTATCCCCGTCCCCCCAGTGCTGTGTGGCCTAGGGCCTCAAGAGCCAAAAGCCCCAGCTCCAGGCCCCTGCTGGCCATGCTTCCCAGCAGGGACAAAGAAGTTGTGGCTCATAGGGCTCCTGGCCCCTGCTGTCTCTGCCCCATGCTGTGCAGGGCTGCTGGACAGGAGCACAGCAGGTCAGCCCGCCCAGATCTACTACTGCCAGAGGGAGCCAGCTCTGACCCCGGCAACTGGAGGCTGCTGCCGGTAGGTGCTAGAGCCATGCCCAGCCGGGGCCGGGAACTGGAGGCCTGACCCTACCCCCTTTTGGCTCCACCCCTGTCATCTGTTGAGGGTACAGAGGGCAGGGTTGGCATGGGGGCCAGCAAAGGTTGCTGCCCTTTGTCTAGTGGAACCAGTATGTACTGGGGAATTAGGAGACCCACTTTCTATTTCCAGTGATTCACTGTCCAATCTTGGCCAAGTGATTTAACGACTCTTTGTCTTAGCTTTTTCATGTGTAAAGTGGGGATAATAATGATTACCATCTTCTTAAAATACTTTGAAATAGATCTACCAATAAAAAGTTCTATATAAGTAAAAAAAATCATTACCCCTCCGTTTTCAAATATGTGACTGTCAATTGATTTGGAGTGTGTATTACTTCATAATTACTTTTTTGAGGATATGTATAGTGTAAAAGGTGGCTAGGCCAGGTGGAAGATAAAGAAAAGTGTTTTACAGCAGTGGTTCTCAACCTGTGGGCCAGAACCCCACTGAGGGTCACAGGATAGGATTAAGGGAGTCACCAAGGCTAGCATTAGGGGGTGGCAAACAGGGCAATTGTCTTGGGCCCCATTTGCCAGGTCTCATGAAGCTAAGTTATATGCTTCAGTCCCAGGTAGTGGGTCTCAGACTTTGTCTTCAACTCTATCCTGTGCAGCTGAAGCTGAAGCCAAAAGTTGTCCCACTTGGTCCTGAAGCTTGTAACTTTGTGGAGATTAATTACATCATTTAAAACTCTTGTGTGAACACTCACTAAGAATTGAAGCGGATTTAATTTGGTATATCTTAATAAATTTACAAAATTAATTGACAATTTAAATCCAGAAGGGGGATTTAGATTAAGCTTAACTATTCCACTTTATAAGTTTATTGAAAGTAACTTTCCTGAGTGTCTATGTGGAGAAGCCCACATTGTTTCCAATAAGCAACTTTTATTGTGATTCTTTACCACTATCACATAATAGTGCTGTAAAATACCTTCAAACTAGATTATTACAAAGTATCTTTGGACAAATTATGTATTTGTGTGTTGGGCATGGAGGGATGCAATGTTTTGAGTTTTAATTCCTGCTGCACTGGGGGTGAGAAATGAACTACATGTCTCAGACACTTGTTATGGACTATTTCTACTACATTGTTGTAATAAATGAGCCCAAAGAAGAGTTGTGTTTAAGTAAAGATGCCCCAAGTAAAGTTACTGAGTAAGCAGAGAGGGGAAGGTGATATGGCTGTCACACTGACATCACTGATTTCTCCCGATTTCTCCCCTTTTCCTCTTTCCAGGGATATATGCACATCTAATTTTTTATAATTTTTTTTCCTAGCTGCATGTCACTGCATTAGGAAGCAATAATGTAGCTGTTTTATGTATTTATTCATTTTTTAGTAACTAGTTAGCATCTTTGTATTTGTGCCTGCTGCCTCCCCATCTGCTATCTAAGACATACAGCAGGCCCTCTAAGGTATCTGTCTCTCACTTGCAACATTAAGAGATGAAAAATTGGGACAGTACCAGAGGTAGTAAATTCACACTATTTAAAGAGGGTTGGTTATACCTTTAACCTCTTTCAAACCCATAACTAAAGAATTCCACTCCTCCTTACAATAGCCAGTGCCTGGAGCGGCAGTATGGAGCACTCCCTTTAATGGAGCAGCTCAATGGAGCCACTCCGGAGCCGTAACTATGACAGGGTGAGCAGGGCTTTGCTCCAGGTGCGCTGATCTCCTTGTACTTCCATGCACTACATGTACTATGATATTAATCATTTTCAGTTTATTCATTTGCACAGAAAAATAAGTGAAGAATTTCAGGTGATTAATTGGAATTATATTGCAGTATAAATATACCTGGGGCAAGTTTGAAGAAGAAACATCTTTTTATCTAAAGGTGAACTGAAGCTGTTTTAAAGGATTCTGAACATATTAGAGGAGGGACTGACTAATTTTGGCTTTGTGGTTGATCCACATGACATGGAGGGGTTTTATAAAGAGTGTTAGGTTCCTTTATCTTCACCCTTGTCTTTTATACCTTAAAATTATATTGTTTGTTATATGGATCCTTGTAGTAAGAATTCCTATTGGCTTTTGTAATGGCTTGTCCCTTTCTTGAGACCACTGTTTGTTGTAACTGGAAATGCTGGAGGTTTGTATAGATCTGGAGTTTGTCAACTGAAGAGCAGGCTGATGGAGCTCTGAAAAAAAAAAAAGAGTATTAGACCGAGTATTAGACCCGCATGTGGGTGTACATCTGAAATTATTCTCAGTAAAGACAGAGGTGTTCTTCTTCTTTGCATGCCCCTGGCCAGAGACAGAACTTTGCAAGATGACCATGTTGAGATGAAATTTTCTTTTCAAAGCTATGTTAGAGAGAAAAGTTCTTAGGCTATGTCTACACCTAAAAATGCTAGTTCAAACTAGTTAGTTCAAGTTAATTAGTTTGAACTAATTTAGCTTACTCCAGACTAACTTAGTTCAAATTAGCATGTCCTCACCAAAAACCTAAGTCAAACTAGCATGTCCGTGCAGGCACTTGCTAGGTCAGCTTAGGAGAAGGGGCATCCTGGGAAGTGTACCAACATGGCACCCAAGAAGGGCCCATTCACCCAGCCAATCCCATAAAAAGAGGAAGTGAGCTCAGCTCTGTGCCCATTGTGGCTGGCAAGAGGAAGAATGAGGAGGTCATGGACCACACTCAGTTCACACGACTTGCCAGAGAGGTGCCCAGCACCTGCTCTACACTGCCTAGTTCTCTCATCACCTGGAGCATGCTCTTTCTGGACTCCAACAGCATGGATGCAGACAGCAGCACAACCACAATGCTAGACCTGGCAGCTGCTGTGATGACAGTGCCCTCCATGCCCTGTTGCTTCTGGGCATGTGAAACAATCCATGACTGGTGGTAATGCATAGTTCTCACCACCTGGGGTAATGAACAATGGCTGCAGAACTTCCTTAAGCTGGTCTGTGAGCTCACCCTGGTCATGCAGTGCAGAGACACACTATTCAGACCTGCCCTGCCAGTGGACAAGAGAGTGGCCATTGCAGTCTTGAAAATGGCAACTCCAGAGTCCTACTGCTCCATTGCCCACTACTTTGGCAATGGCAAAACCATGGGGACCACCCTCCTGCATGTCAGCAGGGCCATCAACCAGGTCCTGCTAGCCCACCTCGTCACCCCAGGCAGCCTGCAGGACACCATTGATGGCCTCGCTGCACTTGACGTCCCCAAATGTGGAGATATCTTGAATGCCACGTACATCTCCCACTGAGCCCAGGAGCACTGGGCCAAAGAGTACAGGAACCAGATGAGCAACCGCTCCATGGTTCTGCAGGCCCTTGGGGACCACCAAGGGCTCTTCACAAACATTTATGTGGGCTGAGAGGGGAGGACTCATGATGCCTGTATGCTCAGGAACTCTGCCCTGTACAGGCACATGCAGGTGGACACCTTCTTCCCTGCACACATCACCCCCTCAGGGGTGTGCAGGTGGCCATCCTCATTGTGGGAGATGCTACCTACCCCTTGGTCCCCTGGCTTATGAAGCCCTACACTGCAAACCTGGACTCCAGCAGGGAGCTCTTCAACTGAAGGCTGAACAGGTTCTTTCAGGTGATGGAGCATGCCTTTGGATGGCTCATGGCATGCTGGAAGGCCCTCCTGATGCACATGCATCTCATTGAGCACACCATTCCTGAGGTCATCAGTGCCTGCTGTGTGTTTCACAACCTCTGTGATCTGTGGGGGAAGAGGGTCCTCCATGTCTGGGAAGCCAAAGCTGAATGCCTCCCCAGGCAATATGAGCACCCCGATGCCGTGCCCCAAATGCAGTGTGCCCAGCATCAAGCGGTCATCATAAGAGATGCACTCATGAACCACACACACTCAGCAAGGAGCACTGAGGGCTTGGTCTGTCACATGGCACCCCACACCCTTCCCATGCCTCCTCCTCCTGCTCCTCCAGGTGCTCCTCCTCCTCCCCTCAGGGGTAGGGAAGAGCTCTGGGCTGACTGCAAGAGAGGATAGTGGTGGAGTGCCCTCTGGCTGGCTGGCATCGGAGAGCTCCAGGATGACGTTTTCATCCAGTGAGTCCTCTTCCTGGAATTTGGCCACAGAGGGAGAATTGCCAGAGTCAACACTTCCAGCTGGGAGGCTGATGCTGTCTCAACCCAGGAAGGCATGCATTTCATCATAATGGGGCAGCTGGTGGCGGAAGCTGCCCACCAGTGCTGTCTTGCCTCCCGGATGCGAGAGTAGTCCTGGAGGAGGTGCTTGATCTTTATGTGCACCTACTAGGTGGTGCACCTGTGGCCCTTGGCAGCATGAGCCCGGGAAATGTCCCCATGTGTCTCCTGGTTGTGGTGGCTGCTCCGCAACTGGGGGGAGTATCTCCTTGTCCCCCCATACAGAGAGGAGGGCAAGTACCTCCTCATGGCTCCAGCCTACAGTCCTCCAATGGACCTGGCTGGCATGCTGTCCAGGCCAGGTGTGCCTGACAGGGTGGGAAGGGGCAATGGCAAGGGCAGGCATTTCCTTTCTGGTTACATGCACCCTGAGAGAAAGAAGATCAAGCCACAATTTAGCTGGAAAAACAGTTAGTTTGAACTAACACGACTACATCACCCTAGTTCAGGGATCAACAATGCAGGTTCAGTGAGCCACCTGTGCCTCCCTGAGCATCCACTTCTGGCTCCCTGGCAATCTCCTCCAGGGAGCCGGGGGTTCTCTGGGGACTTTTGGCTGGCCCCAGCATCGTGGCCAAATCAGGGGTTCTGGGGTCGGCCCCACCCTCACACCACAACTGCATAAGCTGGAAGCAGCCCAGCGGCCATACCATGGCCCCTAGCACTGGCAGGGAGTGTATGGGTGGCACGAGCTCCCTTCGTCGGCAGGGTGGAGCAGCGCTGCCCCACCTACCCCCAGCCAGCTGTCCCTTCCAAAAGCGGCCAGCAGAGAGCTGCAGCTTGTGGAGGCAGGGCCCTGGAATGGCCCACTCTGCAGAGTTCAGGCAGCTTTCACCCAGACACTCCAGGCCTGAACAGAGGCCACCTCACCCTCCAAGCCCTGGATCACACCTGTTCAGCCCTGGAGTGGCCAGGTGGAAGCAGCCTGAACTCTGTGGAGCAGGCCATTCCAGGGCCCTGCCTTCATAAGCTTCAGCTCTCCACCAGCCACTCTTGGGAGGGACAGCAAGCTGGGGGTAGACCGGGAAGTGCTGCTCTGCCCCACCAATGGAGGGATTGAGTGCCACTCATAGACCCCCCCATGAGAGATAGGGGCCGTGTGTGGCTACTGGGCTGGGTTGGGCTCATGCTGTTGTGGGGGGTGGGGGGGGTGAAATGGTTCTTCTGCTCCTTTGGGTTGCCAACTTCTGCCCTAGTTCGAACTAACTAGTTTGAACTAAGATATTTTTTAGTTCAAACTAGGCAAATCCTAATGTAGACATGGATTTAATTAGTCTGGACTAAGATTGCTTAGCTCGGACTAATTTGCCAGTGTAGACATAACCTTAGTGTCATTGTGAAGACCTGTCTTAAATGAAATTGATTTAGAAGTATTTTTTTTTCAAATTAAAGAGACTTTCTCTTAGAAAGCTGGGCTGAGGAAATCTTTTCAGTGAATTATACTGCAAACTTCAGCTTATTTTCAGGGCTTAAAGTAAGGGGGAACACACTGGAAAAATGTTCCAGGCTCCCTATTTTTAGGCCAGCAGTGTTCCAGGCACTGTTCCCTCTAAGGCGCACGGCAGCATGGCCGCACGCTTAAAAAAATCCTGCCACACAGGATTTTCCTGCCCCTGCGCATGGGGCAGTTCAGGGTGGCAGCGTGGCCGACGGGAGATGCACCGGAATGATGTGTCCGGGCGCGAGCCTCAGCCCAGCCCCTCAGCCGGAGGGAGGGTCTGGGGGCTCGGGTCAGCCCTGCCACTCCTCCCTCCCCTCCCTGCCCCTCCCTTCCCCTGAGCTTGTGGAGGCTCTGCCTCTTCCAGCCAGGGCCTGGCTGTTTGCGTGGCCAGCCCCAGCCCAGGCTCTTCCATCCCAGCCAGCACCATGGCCTCCTGCCCCCCGCCCAGCTCTTTGGCCAGTAAAGAGGGCTGGAAGGGGGAGGGGGTTGGTCAGGCAGCTGGCATGGAAAGCGTGTGGGCAGGGAGGGCGTGTGGGGAGGGGGGAGAAGGGGTCAGGATGGTGGGCTGGGGAGGGCTTGGGGGCCTGAAAGAGGTGGCATGAAGATGGGGAGCTGGGGGTGGGGTTTAGGAGGGCTGGAATGGGGGCAGGGAGCTTAGGGAGTCAGAATTGGGGCAACTCTTTAGCTTTCTAAACAAGAGGTATGGCAAAAAGTGCCATTCATACCCTGAAGTTTGAAATTCGTCAAGTGGGAAGCAGGGAGTGCATGGTGCCAAAATGTCCCTTCTATAACTAGATAAAGCTGTGGAGGTGAAAAATCTAAAAATCAGTTGTATATTTCCTGAAAGCTAGTGTGGGTGTTACTTAAGTGGAGTGACTGAACAGTGAGAGTGTTTGAGCATGCTAGCCCTGTGCTTTCAAAGAACCTGGAAGATGTTTTCTCCAGAATCCTGTAACTCACAACAATTCATTACAAAAACAAACAAGGAGTCTTGTGGTACTTAAAGACTAACAAATATATTGATTTCATGAGCTTTCATGGGAGAAAAACCCCATTTCATCAGATGCTTTGAAGAACAATTCACAGAAATCGTAGAGATGTAATGGAGATATCAGATAAGTACTTGTTTTAAATATAGTAACAGCCAAAAGACTGGGAATCAAAGGAGCCATGAGATTATTCTCTTCACTATGCACCCTAATCTGTCCATCAGAAGAAACCATAATGCATTGAAGTGATGTGGTATTTTGGTAGAGATTTTCTCTTAAGTTGAAATGTAGCCCCAAAATGATGGGGCAGGTAAAGATACAAGGGACTGAAAATAGAATTTTAAGAAATACTGTAGCCTTATCTTAAAGCAGCTAGAAGCCCATTGTTTTGATTTCAGCTGTGTTTAGCATCCTTCTTGTAGTAGCATTTTCCTGAAAAGAGATGCCTGGAATCTTTTTTTGATTTTTAAAATTTCAATAGAATTTACCCCTCTGGGACCATCAAGACATCTTAAATGCTGCCAATTTCCAAAGGGGTAGCTATGTTAGTCCATTCCAGGAAAACAAAACAAGGAGTCTCCCACGAAAGCTCATGCGAAAAATAAATCTTAGTCTTTAAGTGCTACACGACTCCTTGTGTATGCTGTCAGTGATAATTAGCTGGCTTCCGTGTGAACTGTAACTCTGCATGTAGAACACAGGAGATGAGGGTATTAGGCAGAATTGTGACACCTAGGATCCAGATTGAATATAACTTTGGTCTTGGGTTGTTTGAAAGCCATGGATTAGTTTCTTTTGATTGTATAGCAATTTGGGTAAATTTTAAATAAATTGGGTGATTTTAGTAATAAAACACAACTTTAAATAGTTTATATAATTTTTTTTTGCACGAGTTTGCACACAAATTTTATTTAGATAAAATTTTATTTATTTTATGTTTTATTTATTTATTGAACTAACCATTGGCACTTACTAGTTTGAACTAAGAATTTGAACTAAGGAATGTCTTAGTTTGAACTAAGGAAGGGCTAGAGTGGCCATCGGCTAATTTAGTTCAAATTAAGTCTCCTTAATTTGAACTAAATTGCCTAGTGTAGACATAGCCTTTCAGTAGAAAATGTCAGAATATAAAAAGAAGAGAGAAAACTACTCATCTTCCTCCTTATCAATCCCTGCTCACAACACCAACAGTGGTTGAAAGAATAAAGGAAGTTTTGGAATCAGAGGAATTGGTCCTAGCTGGAAGGCTTTCCAGACAGCACACACTATTGGATGAGAGAAAACTTTTTGCTTTATAGCCTTGACAATGTTTAGTCATTAGATTGTATATTTATCTTTTTATTTCTTTTGTAACAATCACTTATCTTTCTCTTGTTAGTAAACTTGCTTTACTGTTTTATCTAAACCAGTGTTTAGGAAACTAACCAATAAGTAGCTTAATTGAAATGTTTAGGAGATCTCTACTCAGGTCAATAGGGCTAGTGTATGTTTATCGTCTGTTGGAAAAATGACCGGATTTACGAGCTTGTACCATTCAGTGATCTGTTGAAGCGTACAAGATGCCCACTTCTGGGTGGCAAGGCTGAGTCTCAGAGTATGCAGGTATCTCCCACTATCTATTTATGGATGGCCAGGAATAGCATTCAGGTACTTATCTGGGGGTGACTTTGCATGACTGGGATCAGCACCTAGAGAGGTGTGTTATTAACTAGCAAGATACTAAAATCATCATACGCTGGGAACTAAGTGAACACAGCAATTCAGCAGTTCAGGTTGCAGCCTGGGGAATGCTGCATTCTCTCACAGTGTGCATTCTAGCAGTGAGGACAGTCATGGGGAAGCAGGACCTTCCTTGTATCCCTCAGAAGATGGAGACTTGTTTTTTTTTTTAATGGACCAGGAGACTATCAGAGATGGGATAGGAAAGGGAGTAGATGGGGTTGTATAATGGGTGAGAAATACCTGAGGTGGAAAGAGTTCCCCCTGGTCCCTGCTCTCTTATCTCCCTGCTCCCACTCACCCATATTCAATGTTTGTTTTGGTCCCGATCACCAAATGTCTTTTGCCCAATCCTGGACTAGCTGTCATCCCTTCTGTTAATCCAGTCCTCTCTCTTTTCTCATAAGTTAATTCCTCAAATAGTTCATGTCTCCCTTTATCTCCTCTCAGTAGCTCTTGGTGTCCCCTTCCTTCAGTTTAGCCCCTCAGTTCCCCTACCTATGAGATAAAGATATTGCTCAAGTCCTTCCTTCTTTTACAGCCCCATGAGAGTGAGAAGAACAGCTAGACAGTGAAGTAAAGAGGCTGCCTGTCTGGTTCAGCAAGATCTCAGTAGGAGGATGAATTGCACTTCAGAATGCAGATAACTGAATAGATGACTGTTGTCGGGTCCTCCCCTCATCAGGGCGAGGCAAGCAATCCGTTCGCAAGGTCAGGCCTTCAACCCCGGCTGGGGTAAGGCAAACCAACAGTTAGCAAGTTCGGGCCTTCAACCCCGGCTGGGGTAAGGCAAGCAAACAGCTAGCAAGTTCGGGCCTTCAACCCCGGCTGGGGTAAGGCAAGCAAACAGATAGCAAGTTCGGGCCTTCAACCCCGGCTGGGGTAAGGCAAACTAACAGTTAGCAAGTTCGGGCCTTCAACCCCAGCTGGGATAAGGCAAGCAAACGGTTAGTCTGACGGGTAGCAGGGAAGGGAAGGGGAACGCAGGCCCGCCCGCTCCACTGCGTTCCAGCCCAGGGCCCTAGCAGTGGCCACACGAAGGGCCACTGTGCCAGTGGGGCTCCTGCCGAAACTCACCGACTTACAATTGTCCCTGGGCTACTTCCTTCCCTCGCCCGGCGAGACCTGGGGCACGCTGTCCTCGTGATAGGACCCCCAGGGCATACCCGTCAGGCCCTCGCTATCTTCAGGAGGCAAGGCTGGAAACTCGGCCCCCTCAGCCAATGGCAGCTCCTCCAGGTCACACGAGTCTGGAAGGGCAGGCTCACTGTCCTCAGCAGAAGGGAGCTCCTCCAGGTCCTCCCCGGCATCAGGCTGGTCCACAGGGCTCAGGTTCTCTGCAGAGGGGAGCTCGTCAAGGTCCTCCCCGGGAGGAGTCTTCACCAGGGGTACAGTTGCCCAAGGTTCCTCGCTCTGCCCCTTGACGGGTGGGAAGTCTGGCCACCTGTCAGCCTCCCCTCCTCCCAATGGAGGGAGGTCTGCCAGGAGTGGCAGCTGCCTCCCTCTGGGTTCCCTCCATGGCTGCCTGGTCCACTCCCTTTTATAGTCCTCCTGCTCCCGGTGCCCTTCCCTTTAGTTCCGGCCCCGGCCACTCTGCCGGGTCTCCTCTGGCCAGTAGGGGGAGTGCGGGCGCCCAGCTGCCTCTCTGCAGCTGCCTAACTGCTCCCCTCTGCTACAATGACACTGAGACTGAAATGAGGAACAAGAAAGTCTTTAGGTATGAGAGTCACACAAAATGCCTGATCTTCGGCTGGTCTGCAAACAATGTAGAGAAAGTGAGGAATATATCCCTAGTCATTCTTTTGGAAGAGGTTGCAGGTAATGTGGTGAATGCAAAGAAACAGGCACGGAATAACTCATGTTGCTAATCTGCATTCATTTGGTGTGTTGTCTCTGAAGAGCTTGCTTACAATAAGCAATGGTTCACAGAACCAGATGAAGATATAGTATGGCAAAGAGTCTGCAGTGAAGTAAAATATGGTGGATGGCAGAATGATCATGATAAGTCATATGATGCTTTCTCTGACTGCTGGGAATATGTAGACAACACTTTTGCTGGACTCTAACAGTTCAAAATCTACCTTCTCCCAAGGTAGTTCTGGATTGTACTATGGTAAGTAGTAAATAACTCTAGGAAATTAAGGTCCCAGTTCTGCAACTGGTAAAAGGAATGGAAGGGACTTTGTGAAGTTGTACATGTTATCATTAATAAAAGTCTCCGTAGTCATGAGGGGATCTGTACAATATCTCACCACTCTGACAAAAGAAATCTATTCAAATTAGTAGACTGCTTCAGAACGCTATCATTCAGCAAAGCAGCTGACTGTCAATAAACAGATATCAACTGAAAAACAACATGGTTTATAAGAGGTAGATTAAGGGGCCTTGGGCCCCTGTGTCTCCGCCACCAGTGGGCCTCCCCCCATCCCCTGGGGCCCCTGACCCCCACCAGTGGCCTGTGGGCAGGCAAGCACTAAGGGGGCCCTAGGGCTAGAGGTCGGTCTCTGTGCCAGAACTGGTCCTTGTCCGGCTGGCTGGCTCTCTAAGGTTGGTGGGGCCAACCGGCATGCAGTGTGGCTTCTGGTGCATGCTGGAGGCTATATTGGATGCCAACAAGCTCTACCCCCAGAGGAGAGAAACCAGTCACGCTGGCCCTCCCTGCACCTCCCTGGTGGCAGGAGCATGGAGCCCAGCCTCTGGCTCAGGGTGGCTCATCCCCCCAAGTACCAGCAACAGAGCCCCCACAATGTGCACGACGCATGCGGTAATCCGCCCTGGGCTTATGGTCCCTGTGTAAGTGCAAACCAGAGGGCAATTTCCTTTAGATTACCTTAAATTTATCAGCAAATGGTGGCAGTCTCAGCAACAGTGAAAAAAGGATACTACTGATCCCTCTGAAGATTCTCTGTCTTCACAGTAGGCAAGGTAACTGTTCATAGCCCGGTCTTCAGAGTGCGATGCTTGCTTTGTCACAAAAAGTGGCCATACCCATTAAAAGATTTTAATTACTATTATAAAGTATCCTGCAAGAGCTCTCAAAACTTTGTGTGATACTAAAGACTTTTCAATGAATAAATGCCTGATATGGTATCAGCAATACACATTTTAGGGTCTGTTGGATGCAGTCTCATTACAGCAATACAAATCTGTGACAATTTTTACTTTATTTTTCCAGTCCTTTGGATGGCTCTGTAGCCTTTGTTTATTTTATTTTATTTTTAATGTTATATTTGTGGTGGTTACAGCTGCTTGCAAATAATCATGTTTTCCAAACTTGGAATCACTGCACAACTTACTTTTAATTTTCAGGTCACTTTTTCTTTGACAGGTAGTGCAATACTAGCACTACAATCTTTTCAAAAACTTCAGGGATTTAACTGTGATGTGTAGGTGAATCATTAAACAAGTGCAATAAGTTCCATATTTGCAGCACTGCAACTGTAAATAGAACATTTCTTTCCCTCCATTTTCTTCTGACAGCTCCAAATGCTGTAACAATGTATGGGAGGTAATGGGGCATAGCCCAAGTCTGGAAGGAAAAGTAACAAATCAGAAGTGAACATTGCTTGAAGACAGCTTCCGTTGTGCTCATTTTTTCCTGGATGCATGAGGAAAGCTGACAGGCAGAATTGCTTGCCTCACAAATCACTGAGTGAACCTTGATGAGATGGACATGTGAAAGAACACACACAAAGTAAACTTTAATGATCAGCTTGCTACATTTTATTTGAATGAACATGGAAAGTACACAGTAACTGCAGGGCAGATAACATTTCAGATGGCATTTATCATTTATACAACTATTAAAGGATGACTAGGTGACTAAGGGCAGCAGTAATACCATACTGAGCCATTCAACCCCAGGTCACAAGTCTGAGCCAGCCCTTGTAGATAAAATTTAAAACTTGTTAGACTGACAGATTATTTAGTGGCCTGGTGAAATTACCAGTGCCAGTCCATCTCTTAGTGAAAAGGACTTAACAGTCCTATAACAAATAATATTAGAGAGCACTCATATAGCTTTAACACCATTGCCAAGAGGTGAATGCAGATTGAAATCAGACAATCTTCTTTCTCCTTGATGTGGTCCTTTCAGAACAGAATTGAGAGAGACAGAGAGTAAAGAGAGGCTGTTTGTATACCTCCTGTTCTATGTTCTCCCTTCTGTGTATAGAAGAGCAAAGTTTGGATGGCAGTCAAAGAGTTCCTTTCATGAGCACTTATGTCATTTAGGAAAATCTTATGTGTGTATATGTGCTGAGATGGCCTAGGAAACTAACTGATAAAAAAAAAAAGCTCTCTGAAACAATCTGCTAATCTTGTACTACAAAAAGAACAATGTGGGATGGGGAAGGATAACAGACAAATGACTTTATGAAAACTTCAACAGGATGGTAGCAAGCTATATTATTTTTACTTCAAGATCAAAATCTATCTGACTAATTCTTTGTATTGGTAAGCCATAAGTTTCTGAATTAGTGAGTAGCTAAAGTACCATCTAGCAGAGATGCAGAGAGTTTCCTTGCGCTCTTAAATGGCTGTTTAGATCCTTAGCTGGTATAAATCACTATGTAGCTTCTTTCAGATGAGTGAAGTCAATTTGTACCTGGGGAGGATCTGATCCATTTTATTGGTAGATAACAGAAGATGAGGGCATCACAACAGTTAAAAAAAACTTACAGACAGTGACCAGAATGTGTAAGGCCCCAGTCCTGAAAAACTTATATACTTTAAGAAACTGAAGTCAATGAGACTGCTCAATTGCTAAAGTCAAGCATGTTTAACGTATTTTCAACATTAGGTCCTCAATGCAGAAATCAATCAGCTACCTTAATTTAAAAAAATACCTTTTATCTAACAAAATAAATACAAATGAAGTCTAAGAATTTAATCAGTTGGAACCTTAAATAAGGTTGTTATATCTAGAGCCCTGCAAATGCACGGATATCCATGGATATCCACATTATATCTGCATCCGCAGATACAACACGGATATCCACGGACCATTTCTTGTGGATGCAGATCAGATATGGATCCACACATTTTTGTCTGTACAGAGCTAGAGCCCTGCAAATATGTGGATATCCGCGGATATCTGCATTATATCCACATCCACGGATACAACATGGATATCTGTGGGCAGTTTCACATGGACACAGATTGGATACAGATCCACATATTTGTATCCATGCAGGGCTCTAGTTATATCCATATTTAGGCTTTTGAATAAATGCCTTGATTTGAAAAAGTGCTGAGCACCCAGCAGCAAATGAGATCATGGGTCACTTTATGCATCAAAGTAGTGACATATGTATAAGTGTCTGCTGGATTTCCCCTTTAATTAGTGCTGGGACAACTCATGAACAGCTATCCCATCAAATGTTAACATGTGTCATCTACATACTTCATTTCTTCTGAACTAATGGTATAACAAGTAATGTTCCTTGTTTATTGCTGCAATAGATCATTAAGCTGTACCCTCAGGCTTCTATCTTTTAGTTCTCTATATAGATATTCATACTTACCTTTGAATACAAAGTTTTATGGACCAGTTTTTGTTTAAACTTGATTCTTCACAAATAAGGATTTTTTTTAATGTTAATTCAATTGTCTTTCTGCATTCTGCACCATCAACAATAGCATCTGTATATCTTCAGGAAACCTTCCCAAATGTGACTTTTGCATTAGATGTTCTTACTCTCTAATGCTGCTCTTACATATTCAACCTGAATAGGCAGCAAAATGAACAATTAATGAAAGGTGCTGCTATTGCTGGACAGAGGGAGTGACAAGGGGATGTGACAATAAGGAGGAGAGATATAAAACAGGTTCATTTGAGGTAGAAATGTTACGATGAATGCATGAACTCTAACCTTGCAAACAAAGACATAGCAAGATCTAATGACTGAAAGTGAAGTGAGACTGAAAATATGATGCTCATTTTTAATATTACTAATAATTGGAATAACTTACCTAAGAATGTGGTGGTTTGCCCATCACTTGGTCTTTAAATTAAAATTAGGTGTCATTGTCAAATATATACTGAAGCTCAGCAAGAAGTGATGGGTTTCCAAAAAACTACTGGATGAAATTTCTACTGCCTGTTTTAAATAGATGGTTAGACCTTATATTTATAATAGATGCTTCAGGCCTCAAAATATATGAAAACTATGAAGTCCTGAAAAACAAAAATGATCCTTCGACCAGATTTGAAGTTCGATCCGTAATAAATATAGTTACCAAAAATACTTGAATCTACAAAATATGAGAAGGTTTTTATTATTCATTATATAAAATTCTACATATTACAACAAAAAGGAGGAACAATTAAGCATAAACATAAACCATAAAATCTACTACTGTTATATATTCCAGTCACTGTTACAGTAACTTAAAACTTCATAAAGAGTGTTCTTTTGTTTATAATTAGAGTTTAGTAGAAACACTCTGGAAATATTTTCAATATGCAATTGAGTCTTTTAAATTCTTCTGAAAGGCCTATTACGATTATACTGCAGTTGACCTCCCTATTATTATTGTATTGGGCATGTTCACTACAATTGAAGTGCATTCAAAGTGCACTCTTCCAACTGTTCAATCCACTTTTCCCTCCATTAGCACAAAAGAAAGCTCTATTATTTTGTTACACAGGTGAAATCATTGGAAAGACAGGAATTAGAATAATAAAGAGAATCATCTGGTTTCATCCAGATGCTATTGATGTGCCTGATCCAAAGCCAATTGAAGTCAATAATACTCTTTCCAGTGGGTCCAATGGACTTTGGAACAGGATTAATCTGAGTATTTATGCAAATTAAACAGTAATATTAGAAGTTCCAAAGGGGTAGCTGTGTTACTCTAGTTCAGCAAAACAAACAAGGAGGCCTGTTGCACTTAAAGACTAAAAAATGTATTTGTCGCATGAGCTTCCATGGGAGAAATTCCACTTTGTCAGAGGCTTTGAAGATGTAGAAACTTACAGAATTGGAGTAAAATAAATGCAGGGAAGTGTAAGTCATGGGATCAGGTTATACTGTAACAGCAAATCAGAGGAGATGTTAAGATTCAAACACTGGGAAACAGCATATACAGGATGGTGAGCACCTGTTTTAAATCCCACAGGATGGAAATAGTGGAAAACAGCCAATGAAAGCATTTTAATTGTTAATTTTCCCTCACCATATATTTTAGCAATAAATAACAAAGCAGGAAACAATAGGCATTTGTGGATTAATCTGGATGTGATACCAATGCAAACTATGAATTATAGAATTAACATTTTTAGAGGTTACACACCTGGGTCAAGGAAAGAACAGTTCCTTGAAATATGATTTAGCTTTGGCTATTGGTCTAGAAAGAAAACACAGCAGAACTTTGTACAGAATTCTCAAGTTGAGAGGTAATTTTGGATTCATGTAACTTAAGTGACACTGGTAGTGTATGTTGCAGACCAGCTCATGTCCGAATTGCAATGTTGATTTCTGGTAATAGCATACAAACTGCACATAATCTCCTGCTGCCTTGTACAAACTGTCTTCCTATCTCTTGATGAAAACAACAAGAGTCCTGTGGCATCGTATAGACTAACAGGTTTCTTCGGGCATAAGCTTTCATGGGCTCCAACCCAATTCGTCAAATGCATGAAGTGGAAACTATACTTCAGAAGTATATATACACATCCCTGGATGGAGGAGCAAAGTCAGTTCAGAAAGCAGATGGGGCCCATTCACACCAGTTGATCAAAGGGAGAGAATGTGTGAACATGGCCCCCTCCCATTGCCCCTGCTGGGGAGTGGAGCTGCCACAGCCATGGACCCCTCCCCCTGCCCCTACTAGGCTCCCCCCTGGAGTCTTCCCTGCCCACTGGCCCATTCACCAACCCCACACACTAGTTCCCCATCCCCAACCCCCAGGTCCCCTTACCTGGCTGCCGGAGGTGCTGCATCTGGCTACCCCACAGACTGCTCAGTTGCTGAGTTTTAAAAACAAAGCATGCTCAGTTGAGGAGTTTTAAAAACTCCCAGCCAGCACAGCTCCCTGCTGACCAGAAGACTCTGTCTTCCAGCCAGGTAGGGGCCACGGCTGCCGATCATGCGTGGCGGGGAGTGTTGCCTACGTGGGTGAGGGATGGGGGCTGCACCCCTCTGCTCCTGTGCAGCTTACAGGGAACTTTGGGAGGAGAGTGGGGAGGAGGGGAGCAGGAGGTCGTTAGCTGGGTCTCCATGGCAACCCGAGACCCCAGCAGCGTCTAGTCCAGCCCCAACTCCCAGCATGTCCGCAGACCCTTTGCAGTAGCTCTGCAGCCCCCCCGGGGTCCTTGTATCGCAGGTTGGGAACCACTGGCACAACAGATTTAAATTAAATCTCAGGAGAAACTTCCTAACTGTAAGAAAAGTAGGATGATGGAACAGACTGCCTCAGGTGCTTGTAGAAGCTCCTTCGCTGGAGATGTTCGAAAAGAAGCAAGATAGCTATCTATTTTGGCTAGTTTGCCCACAACAAATCCTGCATTTTGGTAAGGGTTCCCTTTTAACCTTATGATTCCATGTTCAGTTGGTTACAAGCAATTACCTTTGAGTAAACAGATTAGCTAGTTCCACTACCATCCCAGTTAACATTTTAAAAATGTTTAAAAGCTTACTATTTTCCAGGCATGTTGTATCAGAAAACATGTCTCCCTGTCTGTGAACTGATTTGATGTGTAAAGCTAACATTTTGTTGAGTTGCACAGATTTGTTCTTTTTTCTTTTTGGCTGTGTACTGTATCCATAGACTGTGACACTGAGATTTACACTCCTAAATCAGATGCACCAAAAGAGTGCATATTTTGCTAATGCAGTCCTCTGAAAATTTGGGCCTGAATGTCAATGTCTTTGTGTTCACACAGCTGAAGATATGTTTGTAAAAATAGTACATTTGAAGCTAATATTGAAAAATGTTCACAAGAACACAAATTTTGAGCTGTTCAGCAGAGGTACTCATGACTGAAACCTGAAAAGGTTTGAGTAATGAATTTATGCAAAAAAATTCTGAATTGCTCATGGACAATTGGCCAACAGAAGAAAATGGTTAATTCATTGTGTTAACTTTTCCTTAGGAATTAGTTACGCAGCTCTGAAGAACAGTGCCTGAGGAACTCAATATCAGTCACTGTCCTGCATCTTTTGGCTTTGCTTAGTCCATGACAAAAATCTTAAATACAACAAAGTCACTGGGCCAAATGGGGAGATGGTTACAGTGTGTATGGCTGAGCAATGATGGTGGGGGAAATGTACTAATCATAGGCTCACCTCGACCCCCTTGCTTAATCATTGCATCCCCTTTCTCTCATCTTTAACCCTGGTCCATTTCGATTTTTCAGGACTTTTGGGCAGAAAACTATCTCAACATATTTAGAAGACACTAAGGACTCTCTTGTTATTTATATAAATGAATCTTGTGAGTGGGAATGCACAACCTACCTAACAAATGGGGAAAATTGGATCAAGCATAATAGGTTTTTATGACTAGCAGCATGCTATATGCATTCTGTAGTCTACTCGTCTAACATCAATATGTCTCTACACCAGGACTATGACTTTTCATGAAAACTCTCCAACATCATTGCTTCCACAGTTAGTCAGACTTCCTCTTTAAGGATTTAATTTAAATTTAATATGACAGTATATGTTAAATCCTAATTGATAATTTCAAGGTGCAGTTAGTAATATAGTTAAATATCTGTTAAACAATTTCTGGATCTCAGACTTTAAAAGCTGATTGGGATTTAATTTATTAACTCGTGTATCTAAAGACATCTCAAGAATTAATAAGATCTCTTTAACATATTAACCACCATTTGATTATTATATGTAAAACCCAAGCTAATCAAATTGTGTTATTATACAGCTATTACCTTCTTATTGCATAGCTGCTACAGTATAATATTGTTATCTCTTTGCTAAGTAGTAGCACATTTTGGAGACTGGCAGGTCATTTTTCTATGTGAAGCTGATGTCTGTGCTGTAGAATTAGATATTTTCCTTGAATAATTTGTTCATTTGCAAAAATATTTCCTTGAACTGAGGTGATGATAAACTGCATGCTGATAACTTCTTGCAGAAACTTTAGATAAAGCACCAGTGCTCTGTCCCAAGATGCAGCTCTTTTAGGCCCCTTTCTCTTTCTGGAGTCTACGGGGAGATCATCATTACTTGATCTTTTTGGCAGCAGTTGAACAGATATGCAAGTTACTTAAAATAACTTCTGTATCTTCATTCCTACATACCCATTCCCCACACATCCACTGTGGTGAGTCGATGGGAAGGATCTCCTTTCAACTCTGCACTACCCCAGTTCCTGGGCTGGTGTTCAGGGACTGAACTTCCTGATTGGCTGCGTGGGTTTCCACAGACCCCAGCAGTTGATCAGGAAGTTTGAACTGACATTGGTGAATTTGCTGCCGTAAGTGAAGACTAGCCCTAACACACATGAAAATTACTTAACAAACGGTTTTATCTTCCTGTCCCAGTCTCTGAGCTTTATCTCTAGAATATCCTTCTACCTGAAAGCTCCTTCTTGGGTAACACATGGTTTCAGAGTTGAACCTGGGCATCAGGTTGAGCCTGTTTTGTGCAGCTGCTTTGTTGTAGTAGTAGTAGTAGTAGTAGTAATAATAATAATAATGATAAATGCAGAACTTTAAGTGGCAGATAAAGGAAACCTAACCTACACAGGTTACAGAAGGGTAGCTGTGTTAGTTTGTTTCAGAAAAAAACAAATAAAACAACAAACAAACAAACAAACAAAACAAACCAAGGAGTTCTGTGGCTCTTTTAAAGACTAATAAATTTATTTATTGCATGCATTTTCATGGGAGAAAATCCCACTTCATCAGACGCGTGAAATGGAATGTCAAGTATATATAGACATGCAGAGAAGTGAGTCACAAGAACAAATAAAATATTTCCCGTGAACAGTTTGTTAGTCTATTTCAGCAAATCAAACAAGTTATTTTGATGCAAAGAGCATGGATGTGAGCTTTTGTTTAAAAAAAAAATGAGAAGGTGAGACTGCTAAAAGATGAAGCAAATTCTTTAATAAGGGCCTGAACTCTTACACATTAAAGGCCACCAATGGACAAACCAATTATATTTTTCAGTCTTAGTAATTGGCATTTATGTAATGTTCAGTAAATATGTTGTCTAAAGCCTCAGTTCTGTAAACCTTTATCAGCATGCATAACTGTAGTCATGTGAACAGGTCCAAAAGGGATATCATGAGTAAAGTTATAAATATCGTTAAGTGGTATCAGGACCTGGGCCTGAATGTCTAATTGATACTAAGTTTTGGACACAAGACTGAGGCAAAAATAAACCATGAAGAAGGAAGGTAAAAAGGAAGAGTAAGAAAAAGAGTATTCCGAATTATTAGTATTTTCCCTTCTAAAGGGTATTCTGATAATCTACACTAAATCTGTGATTCAGCAAGCATTCAAATACATAATGAATGATAAGAGAAGCATACCTTCAACAAATTTAAAGCAGGGTCATATAAAAGTAATGTTTCAACAAAGGCTAGCTCTTCATTTTGTGCTGTTGAAGAGGAATCATTACATGTGCTGGAGCAGCACTGGGTGCGCTTGAGAAACTGAGGCAGTTAAAAGTGTTCCCTGAGACAGCAGGTACTGGTTTAGCACCAGAGATAATTTAAAGTAGTATCAAGGCCTTCATGCATTCTGACCACACCCATTCTGCACCCTTCCATGTTTAGCACTCTACCAGTATTGCTAGCTGTATTTCATACAATTTTATAGTCTATTATATTTGTTAGACCTCTTGAACCCTTTTATCTTGTTTGGTGCTTTCTTTTGATTTATATATGAGATTGGTTCAATCTGATTCTATATTATGTTAATCCATCAACAGGCTTTTGTCACTGTAATGACGTTATTAGTCAGTAAAACACCTGCTGACATGAATGTTTTTGGCTGACTTAGACTTTCTTTTAAGTAATAATATTAAATTACTATGGATAGTAATTGCATAATCTAGCTATGCTGGCCAAGATATGAAAAGAAACATTGTGCAAGTTTCTAGTATCTCCTGATATATTTGTAATTGAACATTCATTCCCCTCTGATCCTATGCTTCAATTATGGCAGAAACACAGGTTTCATCATTCTACAATGCAAATTAGTTTTACTGGCAAAATGTGCTTTTCAGTTAAGGGAAAAATGGAAAAAAAGTGAAATACAAAAGGTATGTTTGTATTGCTTCTTTTTAACCATGAAAAAGCAAATTTCCCACTGGCACTTTGCATGTAGAACCTTTTACACATGTTTCATGAAAACATTTTTTCTTATCCTCCCAATTCTCTGCTTTTTAAAATGAAACATAACAACTGCCTTTCTTTACAAATTTTTGTGTGTTATTTTAGACACTAAGACAGTGTTTGTGAGTGCAGATGGGAGCAAGAATTGGAATTAACTTTTATTCTTATTTTTGGTTAAAACAAGCTGAAAACATTTCATAGATCTTCAGTGGAGTTTGTCCAAAATTCAGGAAATAGAAATTAAACTAAGATTTGAGATTTTTTTTTTTAATTTCACTATGTATTCCACGCTACCCTAATCAAAATATTGCTTGCCCTTTTCACTACTTCTGCTGGGCTTCCTGAAGTCCAAGTGTTGAAGATTGTATCACTTGTCATTGGGCCTAATCCAACTCTCATTAAAGAGAAAGATTCCCAGTGAATTTACTGGAAGCAACTGTCACATTGACAATGATAGTAATATAAAGTTTTTGTTATGGCTAGCCATTATCCCATGATGCTATCAAACAGGCATTGCCAAACTGCGGCTCAGGAGCCACATGCAGCCCTTGAATGAAAAAGTGTGGCTTGTGGAAGAACATCAGCAAATCAATTTCTCAAATTGATTTAAATTGATTTTCCAAGCTCAGACACCTGCACCATGGTTGGAGACAGTGGGGAGAAGTGCATCATGGGGATGGTCGGAGAAGCACAGAATAATTGGGAATGGCTGGGAAGTGGCAACATGATCGGGGATGGTGGAGAAGTGTGGCATGGTTGCAGATATTGGGGAGAAGCGCAGCATGGTCGGGGACAGTAGGGAAGCAGCGGCATGGTCGAGGATGGTGGGGAAGCAACGGCATAGTTGGCGATGGTGAGGAGAAGTGCAGCTTGGTCTGGACTGCTGGGAGAAGTGTGGCATGTTTAGATTTTCTTGTAGGCCCTAATGGAATTTACTCATTAAAATAAAATTGTGTTTTACAAGTCCTTCTAAATATGACATTGAATAATAAGAAACAAAAATATGAAGAAGAAAATTGTTTGTTTAAATTTTGAACTTTAAAACTTGAAAAGCAAGAAGATGCTGGTTTAAAGATGACGCACAAAAGCTCCCAGTCTGCAAATGAATTCTGGAAACTAGTGCCTGGAACTAAATATCCTTACCTGAAGAAAGTCAGCCGTAGATTACTTTCAAATTTTGGCACAACTTACTGCTGTGAAGCTTTGTATTCCACAATGAAATTTGTGAAATCAAAACATTGTATAATAGTTACTGTACAGCACCTGAGAGAGCTTTTATGTACTGCGCTGACAAGTTACTGCCCAGATTTTAAAATCTTGCCATTAGCCTGCAGTCTTCTACATTGAGCGACAGTTAAGTTTTTACTGTATAGGCCTAGTTTTCATGGTAACCATAAGTAATTATTAGAATCTGACATTTGTAGGATCAATATCTTCCCTCTTTTAATGATAAAATTAAAGTGTGCAATGAATTTTAAACTTAGTAGTTTTGGAGTAGGTAAAAGTATATGGCTATGTGCCTCAATGCAGCTCTCGAAGGTTTAGTAATCAACTTGTTTGGCTCTTGAGTTCAGTAAGTTCAACCACCCCTGCTAAAATATAGTCTTATAAGTTCTTTTTCTTAACATGTGAGCAAATATTCAATTGAGGGAAGACAAAGTGTAGTGGTGCTTAGTCAATTCTTGAGGCAGAGTTGTTCCAAGGGAACAAGGCTTTGGTGTCTTACTGAGATTCCCAAAAGCAGGGATTGCTTATTTCCTGTTTGTTCATTCCAGTTGCAGGACTGATACACATGTGTAAATGGAACAAGTTATATTTAGAATATAGCCAGTCTTCATTTCACTGATTTCTCCTCCACTGGGAAGCTGCAATATCTCAAGAACCCAGACAGCTACCACTACCTAGCAGAAGCATGGGACTGCTGACAGAGCAGGACAACAGTCTTGTAAATCACTGCTGTCTGTGTGTTGTGCAGTCACACTAAATTCTTTCCAATTAAAGGACTTTCTTGTTCTTTCTTTTCTTCTAAGCACTTTCCCTATGTCCAGCACAGTTATATGGCTGCTTCTGCATCCACCACATATATTTATTAATCCAGAGTCCTGTATTAAATTTTGAATTATACCTCTTCCCTGTACCTCAAAAAAAAAACCATGAAAGGTCAAACTAATATTAGGAGAGAGACTATATCAAATGAAAGTGTACTGCAAGTCAGGTTTGATTTTTAATTAGCAATTAGCACCTTTGAAAAGCAGACTAGGCTATGGCTGGCAATAAAAGAACTAGGTCAGGTTGAGTAAGTGGAAGTGGAAATAGACATTAAAATCCAAACAAGTCAGCTCACATTTATGAGGTCATATCATACAATTGAGGGACATCAGATAGGGAAAATATATGAGATATTTACATACACTAGGTCTAGCGATAAAAAAAATGGGAAACCCAGAGGTCTTGACTTCTATGAACATAGATAAGACACACTTTCTCAACATAATGTTACCACTAGATGATAATGTACAGAAATGTTGCAAGTGTTTTGCTGTGAGATTTGCAAGCCAGCTGGAATTTATACATAAAAGAAATCTTATGTGACAGTGTTCTCCTGTGGTTTCCAGCCTCTTTTTAGATGAAAGTGGTTTAGATAAGTCTGGGCAAGCTTCAGCTGGAACCAGAACACTTGAATACTTAGCTGAATCAAATGTCTGAGGTTCATACATCAATTACCTGACTCCATGATCTGCTAATTGATCACATGGGGTAAAAATTTGGCAGGAATAAGAAAGACAGTCCATTTTAGTACTTAATGGGTGAAATCCAGGCTCTATCAAATCAAAGAAAAAACTCCCATTGACTCCAGTGAGGCCAGGATTTTATCCTTTATATTTTCTAGTGTAAAAGCATTGACACATCCTTATAAAAAAAGTGAAAAGTTTTAATGATGGAACTTTGTTTCTGAGACTAATGATTTGGCATAAACTATAGCAGGTAAAATCTCAGCAAACTTTCCTTATTTTCTTACCCTTAATTTGAATCCCGCTAGTGTTTTGGTCCATTTCACAGTACAGTAGGATAAAAATAAAACTAAAAGGCTATGTCTACACTTGCAAACTTAATTAAAAATAGTTATTTCAAATTAACTGCTTTGAGTTTAAATCAAAATTATTAATTCAAATTAGAGAGTCTTCACTAGACTCTCTAATTTGAATTAAAGTAAGCTTTATTAATTCAACTTAGAGAGTCTACGCTAGACTCCTTAATTCGAATTGGGGGGAATTAGGAAAGTCAATAGGGCAATTATATCAAATTAAGCCTACTCCTCAGCTACCACTGGCTTAATTGGAGATAATAACTTGGAAGTAATTATTACTTCCATGTTAAAGGAGGTTTATTATATCAAATTAGCCTTTCCTTACTTAGAATTAAGGAAAGGCTTAATTCAATGTAATAAAATACCAGTGTGACCATGGAGTAAATTATTTCAGATTAAGCCTCCTTAGTTCGAAATAACTTGTAAGTGTAGCCGCACCCAAAGAGGTTTAGCTTTCTGTGTTTCTAAATCAGTATTCATCTGGGATTCTTTTAATTGAAATTTTAATGGGCATCATTTTGAAATATAAACTAGTGTTTTTGTTGGTTAGGGAATATATGGAAATAAGTTACATAATCAGAAAAAGAGACTCGTTTTATGTGTGCACAGTAACTTTCAAAAGTACTTTCATGGGGATACTTGGCAGGTGAATTCACAGTAACTGCTGGGCACTGTCTGAAATAATCTGTTAACAGAATGATACTTCTAACAGCAGACACATTTGAGACTCATAATGGCAATCATATCAATGATCAGTGACCTACAAAGGTTATAAATACACTATAATTGTCTATTGTCAAGAATTTGCTTAGTAAAGGGTGTCCAACAACCATAGACTGAGGCAAAGAAGTTCATAAATATGAATTTATGTGAAGGACTGCAACTATTTAGAATGAACTGTTATCCTTTATTAGGTCAGCAATCTGCATTTTTAACATTCATGGGAGTCACCCAACTAAATCCCCTTGCATACTATACTGAGAATGTATTTCTAAAGCCTTTAACTTGTCCAGTTTCTTTTTCTGAAGTATTACTGATTTATCATTCTTTGAAATTGTACTGTGGCTTATGAAAATGTATATGACATTTTTAAGATACAAAAAGAAAGAACTGTTTTTCTTCTGATTTTTAAAAAGAAAATACTGTAAACAAAGAATTAGAGATGGGATGTGCCCGAAGTACAGATGTTCATTTTCATTCATGGTACTTTAGTATTTCTTGTTCCAGAGGTAGGCAATCACTACATAAGGAATTTTAGTTTGGACTTGCTAGGTCAAACTAAAGAAGTCCAAGGTTACTCCAGACTAACTTCAACCTAGTTCAAACTAACCGTGGCTTTTTAGTTCAAACTAGCCACATGTTCTAATTCAAACTAAAGTTTTAGTTTGAACAAGAATGCGTGGCTAGCTCAAACCAAGGACTTAGTTCAAACTTTGAACTAACCATTACTTTGCATATTACATGCGCTTAGTTTGAACTAAAGTTTGAACTAAGCAAGTAAGTCCGGACTAACCACTGGGTCTTACTAGTTCGGACTATGCTTTGCCTAGTCCAAACTAAGAAATTTCTTAGTTTGGACTAGACAAAACCTAGTATGGCCAAGGGTAAATTAGTCTGGACTAAGCTTCTTAGTCCGGACTAATTTGGCAGTGTAGACATAGCCATAGAAATCAGTGAGAACTCTTCTGTTGAGCTACCTTAAATAAAAGTTCACATACCTTTGAGGGTTTGGTTCAAGTTTTAGATTGACTTGCCATCTATGAACTCAATTCTTTAAATACCATAGTTTGTGCTAACTCACTCTTAAATTTTAAATGGTGAAGTGTGAGAGGAAAAAAAGAATGGTTCTCCCCAAAATTAAATATAATCAAAATATTTCAAGGAGAGTGACAATTCATTTGTGCATAAAGTTTTCAGGATTTGGCCCTCGAACTTAGCTAATCTCCCCAAAGAATTGGGAAAAGTTGCATTTTCCAAGTTATTTAAACTTAACTACAAACACATTCAACAATTTAGTATAGAGAACAATCATGCATTAGAAAAGGATGGACCAAATGGTTTGCTATATCTTTTGCACATTAATTTCCATACTGTAATACTAAAGGCTAGCTTTTTCCTATAAGATTTAATTATTGCGTTATTAACACCAGGTTAGATTGCCTCCTCTAGGAGTGAAGGTCATAAAGTAGAATCAGAGAGATGAAATCTTTGCAAGTTTCTTTCATGGAGATTCCTTCACATGGTTCCAGTGAAGAAGTTAGGTTTGCCCATTCATGAAACAGGCCATGGGACCTGCTTCCAAACACCATAGATCTCAGAAGATCATCAGGGAATCAGAGCATTCATTGTGAGCATGTTATGCCTCCATACAACTACAATACCTCTGATGTTTGTGGTTCCAGTTCCTTCCATCAAACATTGATGGGGCTACACTCTCAGAGTATCACTTCTGGATGTCACTGTCTGTGCAATTTCCACTTAAGAAAGCAGCCCTAGAAGGGCTGGGAAACTGCAAAAAGATAATAAAACTTGAGGTGTATTGCCTATTCTTAGTAATCTTTGGGGACCCAGTGGGTGAAAATCATGAATCATTCTGGTCTTCCCACAAGTGTCTTCTCCTTTTCAGCCTCATATCTGTCTTGTACAACCTGTTGGACTGTGAGGGGAGGAGGAAGTGACTAGTGGGAATAGCTGCTCCCTGTCCTCCCACGTGGTATGAATTCAAAATAGGTTTAATTTATTTACTTATGAAGACAAAGATTTCAGGAAAAATCTTTTGAAGACACTTTTATAGTGATCTCAGGCTTGCCTATCACAGGTTCTCTCTCACACAGAGGGAGTAAAAATGTCATTACAAGCTATCTGTGATTTATATGTGTGATTAGGCTAGTGGTAGAGTAACAGTTTCATAATTTAACTCCCACCAATACAGTCTATTTTCATAAATAATTTCTGCTTTGAAACTTATGTAAAGCAAAAGAAAATAACAAGGAGAATGAAGCTAAACCATAACTGTATAAAAGCTACTTCATTAATGAAGAGTAATCCTCAACCTTAAGAGTATATAAATGTGATTTATGTCTTTATGTGAGGTACATTAAATAGCTAACATATCAACAGAAAATATGACCTTGAACAGCATTACACACTTCATTGAGAAAATGAAGCATCCTTCTGTTCCCTTGCTACTTCTAGCCATCTAATAAGTGTCATTTTGACTAATATTCATTGATAAAATTATTTATGGAACTCCCCTAATGTAGTCACTGTATAGGCAAAAATCAGAGGGTAAGAGCCATGTACCACTCAATGTCAACACTAACCTTTCTATTTTCAGAGAAAGTTAATGGAGCTATAGGGAGGATGACTTTACCTAAAATGCCCAGCTCATATCACATGAGACAAATTAAATGAGGCTAGCTAGGACTTTCACAAGGAAGAGTTAGTAAAATGGATCTCGTAGTTAGCTGTGGCCATTCTTTCCTGTCCACTTTTTCAGTTTCAGACACGACTTTTTGTTCATTATGACCCTAACAGGCAAACACTAATGATTCTGAAAACTCAAAATTTAAAAAGGCTTCTTTGTTCATACCTGAATCTTTAGTGAACTTTTCTCTGCAGACCAGGTAATTAGCACTTTTAATTTCTCAGGTGGGAGAGGAAGGTTTTGCCAACAAGAAAGTAATTCCAAAGAAATTTTCATAGTACTTTCAGCACAAGGAAATCACAACAATTACAAATCTTTTTCCTTTCAATTTGCCATTATGTTCTTTATTCCTATTAATATTTATTTTGTTCAATTGAAACAAAGAGGTTTCAGCTGTGTTTGGGTAGAAATGAAACTTGATGCAGCAATGGGTTTTCATTAAATTGAACTTAGAGTGGCTTACGGTGACTGCCAACAGGGCGGAAAGGAAGAATTAACTGAGGCCTTACTGTCGCATTTCTTGAGCCAAGTATTCACTGGAGCTCACTCAGGGGAAAACGAATAACATATTGGACTGATTTTATCCTAGCCCCTCAAGCAGAAATAAGCATGGGCATTGATTCTCCGGGAGCCTTAAAGAAAATAGAGAAGACAGTATGCTCCATCACAAAGTCTGTGTTTCCAAAAAATTATGGTAGCAGAAGTAACATACTTTAGAAATCATGGCATATTTGTGTAGCATACTGTCCTTAATAAAGCTGAAGTAAAAGACACACATGAATACTCAACAGTTTAGGACATTTAAATGAAGTTAAAAGGCTGGTTAGATTCTTAAGTCAATAATCAGATACTGCATGTTATTCCAATTCACATGATCTGTAAACACCAGACTCTTTAATTTTTTAGGCTCCCAATAATGTACAGTTTTGCTTATCTGTTTGTTAAATGATCCATCTTTTATATTTCACAAACCATTCAGTTAGTCTCACTGGTCAAATAGACAAAACAAGTAAGAATTAGTTAGTTATAAACTAAAAATGTAAAGATGGAAAGTAAGTAGGAATGGAACATCAAAATACAATTGAAATATAACTGTAAAATTCTAATACATTTTCTAGAGGAAAGCTTATGTTTAAACATATCCTTGTACTGTTGCAAACCTAAGCAACTTGGTTCATGATAACCAGAAAGGGAAACAGACATAACAGATGTGAAATTGTCATATTCATTCAGAGCAATGAGCAAAATGCAAATGGCAAGTAAATAATTGAACTGGTAAGAAATAAAATTAGTTTAAAACAAATGTTTTCAGCATAAATGTTTTATGGTATTATTAGTTGAGATAGATCTCTGAAGTAGATATATTATGCTGATGCTATCATTTTAAGGTACAGGCGACAAAATTTAGGTTATATGTTTCAAAGCTCTGCCTAACTATGATGAGAAAAGTTGTGTATTCCCCATTCTCACAAGTATGCAAAACTAGACTAAACACTAGAATATGTACTGAAAGAGAATGGAGTAAAAGATCTGACCTGCAAGAGGCATTCCCCACAACAACAACAACTATTATTATTATTATTATTATTATTATTATTATTATTATTATTATTA
>ML681998.1:3495992-3572941 GCA_007922195.1 Podocnemis expansa | reverse complement strand
TATTATTATTATTATTATTATTATTATTATTATTATTATTATTATTATTACTGATGCGCCTAAAGACCAACAAAGAATGGACCCTGTTATGCTAGGTGCTGTTCAAACACAGAATAATAGATGGTCCCTGCCCTAAACAGCATCCAATTGAAATAAACCAGGCAGGGGCAGGTGGGGGTAGGTAGCCTAGATAAGCACAGTGAACAATATGATGGCAGCAAAAGGCTTGTCAGTGTCATGATTGTTTAAGGGGATGGGATCAGCTAACTAGAAAGAAAAGAGAAAGGAGAGGAGATACTGAAGGGAAGAAGAGACAAAGCAGGGAAAAGGCAGCTAAATATGGTCACATGCTATTTTAATTCTGCTATTTCATAATGTTTTAGCACGTGACTTTCACTTTCCAAATTTAACGTACTTTTAACTGCCTTTTTAAAATATTATGCTTTAAATGGACAAGAATGAAGAACTGAGGAATGTCTGTACGGTGTTAGCTACTTAGCTGATTTCATCATCCTTAAGCTCCCAACTGAGATAAGCTCAGTTCTTGCCTCCAAGGTGTGCTGGAATTACCCAAAGTCAGTTTTAAGTCCCCTTTGCAGTGCTTGAGTTGCTCATATAGGCTGTGTTCACACACAGATGGTTGTTTCGAGACAAGTTGTATCGAAACAACTTGTTTCGAAACAACGCCTTATTTTGAAATGACTTATTTTGAATTAGCAAAAAGTCATTTTGAAATAGGGAAAAAAGTGGGAAATGAAATAGCATGTTCACAGTGTGAACATGCTATTTCATTACCTGCTGCAGGGAGCTGCAGCCCCCTGGGAGTGAGTCGCTGCTGCAGCTCACCCTGCATCCCCAGAAAGGGGGCTGCAGCCCCAGAAAGCAGGCTGCAGCCACCGGTGGGGGGGTTGAGCCGCTGCAGGGCAGCTCAGCTCCCCTCCGGAGCTGCCCCCCCCGACTCCGCCAGTGCCCCCAACCCGCTGCCAGTGTCAGGGGGGCAGCCTGGGCTGCAGGCTGAGCTGCCCCGCAGCGGCTCACACACCCCCCACTGGGGGCTGCAGCCCCCTTTCTGGGGCTGAGGGTTAGCCCTCAGCACCCTGGCCAGGGTCCTGAGGGTTCCCTGGCCAGGGTGCTGAGGATCCAATGTTGTTTCGAAATACTTTGTTCTGAAACAACATGTTCACACTGTGTTGTTTTGAAACAACCGTTGTGAAACAACGGTTTTTCACCTAGAAACGAGGTTTAACTTGTTTCGAAACAATGCTGTTGTTTCGAAACAATGGGTTCCCGTTGTTTCAAAACAACTGTGCGTCGTGTGAACATGTTTTTTTTTGTTTGGAAACAACCTTGTTGTTTCGAAGCAAAAATGCTGTGTGAACACAGCCATAGATTTCAAAGCAGCCAAGAATTTAACAGTATGGTTCACTGGTTTGGACAAGTTAGCTGCTGTGTGTAGGTGACTCTCCCATCTGCTCAAAGGTAGGGTTCACAGGTGAAATCCTAAATCCCAGTGACTTCAGTGGAGCCAAGATTACAGGCCATATGACATGTAGATAAAAACTCATCCTCCTTTTTTTTCCCTCTTACTTCATTAACAAATGCACAATAAGATTAACAAAATCCAGTCCAAACCTTCTATCCTGAAATAGGATTCTTAAATCAGACCTACTTGGTCCTCTAAGGCAGTGGTTCCCAACCTGTGGTCTCTAGATCACTGGTGGTCCATAAGGATACTGCAAGTGGCCTGTGAGGGTATGGGGAGGGAGAGATAATTACTGGAGGTAAATCTACTGTGACAAGTGCAATATGTTTTGAGTGAGCATAATTATTTATAAATACTGATGTTCACTGTGATCCAAGAGTGCTCTTCTACCTCATTCTCTGCACACAGTCCATCCTGTAAACTGAGTGGTAATTAGTGAGGTGATAATTAGTCAATCCCCAATAAGAATGCAGAACTAATAGAGTATGGGAAAGAGCCATTTTGCATCCTTCACTCAGCACTTGCTAGACCATGGTCCATGGACCACTGTTGGTCCATGAGGATACTGCTGGTGGTTGTGTGTGCGGGGAGGAATAATTACTGCAGGTAAATGTATTGCAGGTAAATGTACTGGGATGAGCACAATATGTTTGTGAGTGAGCATAATAAATTATTAGAAAGAGCTGCATGTTTAATACCCCCTTGATATACAAGTTTGACTCCTGTTAGCCATAGGGTATGTTAAAATGTTTAAAATGGTTTGTTTGCATGGTCGTTCACAAAAGCTTTTGATGATGATGTAGTGGTCCACATAAAGGGAAAGGTTAGGAACCACTGCTCTAAGCCTAAAAGCCAATATATAGCCCCCCATCAGGGCAAGGGAAGCCCAGCTCTGAAGACCAGATTCTCTTCCACCATCCTGCCTGCCACTTCAGTTGGAAAGTACTCTCTCCAGTCTTATAAGTCTGATGTTAAACCTGTCACCAAGACTGGCTATTATTCCTTTCCTACCCTAGTTCCATAAGGGGATTGCTCATTCTATTACAAAATGTATGTGGCTGCTCAAGAAAATGAAACCCTATCCAAATTTAAATAAAATCTCTTCCTCCTAAATGCAGAAGACCTGATATTTATTTTTACACTTTTACAGTCTTAAACCACTGTGTATTTACACTTGCTCAAAAACTGTTTTATACTTCTAGAGAATAGTAAATAACTTTAGTTTAAAAGAGACTAAGGACCAAAAAATTCTAATGTCTGCTGTTAAGTGCCCATTAGTATGGAATGCAGTATTGTAGCCATGTCAGTCCCAAGATATTGGAGAGGCAAGATGGATGAGGTAATATCTTTTATTGGCCCACCTTCTGTTGGTGAGAGAGACAAGCTTTTGAGCTTTCACAGAGCTGTTCTTCAGGTGCTGTGTAAGCTTGAAAACTTGTGTCACTCACCAACAGAAGTTGAGCCAATAAATTACCTCATCCACCTTGTCTCTTATCACTGTGGAATGTTGTAGTTGTGTTGGCCCCACAATATCAGAGAGACGAGGTGGAAGAGGTGATTCTTAAGTCTCCTATAAGACCTGAAGAAAAGCTCTATGTAAGCTCAAAAGTTGGTGTCTCTCACCAACAGATGTAGATTTAATAAAAGATATTACCTCACTTACTTTGTCTTATCAATTTGGAAGGCACTTGTTTTTAGGAAATTTCCTAATAATACAATGAGTTCTACTTCTTCAAAGGGAAGAGATTCTTTTTGAAGTCAGATACATTCAGTGATTTTTTTTTAAACTTTTGCCACAGTATTAAGATACACTTCCCCTTTCTGACTGGCATCTAACAAGAAGTAAAAATGTCTTATCCCATTAATACACTTTACATTCTGTACAGCTGTAACTATGACTCCTATCTTCCCATGACTTCACTTTCAGCCCACTATTAAGGTTGGGTTTTATTAACTGAAAGGCAAAAAATCCACCTACAGCATCATGAAGAAAGATATTGGCAATGATAATTGTGATCAAGGAAGTCACAGTCCAGCCCTTCAGAATTAAAAGTATTAAATTTAGAGCGTTAACTCTCTGTATGCAGTTGTATGACACCTAGCATGCTGAAGACCTCCAGTTCAGATTGGGACTTACTGGTATTCCTCTAATAAAATAATAAGTAATAGCTGTTTAGAAACTGAATTAAGAGACAAAAAAGGCACACATTAAAAGGTGTCAGGCAAAATGTTGGCTCTGTTTAAAGTATCTATAATTGCAAGTGTTAAGTTTGAGGTGAAGAAAGCTTGTAAAGGATAAATTAACACTCCACCTCTCATGATAATAATGTAGCAGAGAATTGAAAAATATGCCTGAATATATTTACCAGCAATTGGTGCAGAAAAGTGAAAGGGCACATAATGGCTATGTCTATACTACAGGGCTCAGTTAAGTTTACTTAATAAGGTCTACTTAAAGTCGACTTTAAGTAGCCCTTATTAAGTCAACTTAGTGAGATCAAATTCATTAAGTTGACTTTATAAAGTTGATATAAGCCAGGGGACCCTTTTAGAGTTGACTTAATAAAGTTGACTGTCAATGGGTCCCCTGGCTTAAGTCGACTCTATAAAGTCGACTTAAAAAGGCTCCACTACACTGTCAACTTTATTAAGTCAACTTTAATGGCCACATTGCATTAAATCGACTTAATAAAGTCAACTTAACCCTTAAAGTTGACTTTAAGGGCAGGAGTTATTGACTTAAGCAAGTGCTTAAGTCTACTTAATGAACTCCAAATGTGGCCAGTGCATTCCTTAAACCAACTTAAGCCTTCTTAAGTCCACTTATGCCCCTGGTGGAGACATGCCTAATAAAACCTATTCTATATAGTTGTCTGAGAGATCCATTTAAAAAAGGATAAGCTTATCAGAGTAATTGTAGTTGTATAGTTTGTTCACCCCATGCTGCCCCTAACAGGATTAAAATAACTCAGAAGGGGTTACTAGATAGGATGAGCTGCACCTGGGTGTGGTGTACAAAGCCAGAGAGAGGAAAGCAGAAGGAGGGTCCAAGGGGTGAGAGCTGGCATGCACTCCCAGGTTGAGAGAAAACAGTAGGAAGAAGTCTAAGGAAAACAGCATCAAGGACTGCATGAGTCTTAGAAGCTGATAGCAGTTTCTGTAAGTTGGAACCCAGTGTAGAGGGCAGACTTGGGTCCCCCTACCAGCCACAGAGGAAGTGGCACTGACAGTCCTGTGTACTTTGAAGACTGCCTGAGGCTATTTCTTTAGAGAGATTTTCACACCCCAAAAGTGTGGTAGCTATACTGAGCTGCCAGAGGACCAAGCCACAAAGAGTAAATGCTGCAATTCAGGGAATGTTGGAAAGGCCAAAGAGTCTGAGATTGGGAGAAAAGACTAAAGAACTGCAAGAGGAAGTGGCAAACCAATTGTGGGCTAATACTCAGATGAGCCACAAGGAGTGCAATAGCAATGGGTGTAGTAGAAATCATGATATGTTGATAAGGCTTTTAGGGAAACACTGTAGGAATTATTAAACACGAGAAAAGAGATAGAAATGAAAAGCAGCTATTCTTTCAATAAATAAGGTGTGGAGAAATAAGTACAAATTAAGAAATGGGAAGAATTAAAAGAAAAACAAAACAAACAAAAAGATATTTTAATAGAAAAATTTGTGATGGAACTTCAGTCCACAGCAGCATCACATTTCCCAGATACTAATATATCCCTAACAAATAGGGTTGACAGGAAAAGCTAAAACAGACAGCAATTTCTTTGGGCTGGTCTATACTGTTGCACGATTTCAGCAGCAAACAAAGGGAGATACACAAAGTACTTAGAATACCTTGCATACCTCCCTCCAGTTGCCTACCTTCTACTTACCACACTGTCTTCCATAACCTGAATCAGAGGGAAACCATTCCCCTCTGACTCAGTGCTACTCCTTCCAGCCTTTGCTTCCTGACTGGCTGAGTGGGTCTTCCCAGACCCAGTCAGTCAATCAGGGAGATCCATCTGATGGCGGTATGCTCAATTCACCACCATCAGTGGAGGCAAGTCCTTTATCTCTGATCTCAAAAACCCTGACTGCTAGAGCATAGGACAGAGAGCTACTTCAGCACTTCATGTGAGACAGATGCATTGAGAATCTATGGGTGTGTTCACACAGCAGTCTTATTTTGAAACAACAGAGGTTGTTTTGAAATAAGAAATGCCCTGTTCACACAACGCATGGTTGTTTTCAAACAACATGTTCCGTTGTTTCGAAACAAGGGCATTGTTGCAAAAGAACTTAAACCCCATTTGGGGTCGCAACAATGTTGTTTTGAAACAATTGTTTCCAAACAATCCCATGTGAACATGTTGTTTCGGAACAAAGTGTTCCGAAACAACATTTGACCCTCAGCCCCAGAAAGGGGGCTGCAGCCCCCGGCAGGGGGGAGCTGAGCCACTGCAGGGCTGCTCGAGTCCACCACCCAAGCTGCTCCCAAACCCCGCCGCAGGGTTGGGGGCTCCGGGCTCGAGCCCACCGCTGCAGGGGCCGGGGTGAGCACGGCCCCAGGATTCGGAACAACTTTATCGAAATAACCCTCCATGTGTGAACGTAGCCTATAAGATTCCAGAACTGGTGCTGTGTGTGTGACTTGAAAGCCTAGAATGTCTATAGAGTGGATGCAAAGCAATGGAAATTGCTACAGGCATGGTAGAGGGTTATTTTTTTTGCCCGCAGTATCACCTTGTTAAATCATCACTGTATTTTTTAGTCTGTTTCAGTCAGTCTTCTAAGTTCTTAGACATACTGACTCTATGAATTACACCTGTGCAGTGTACAGTTACAGTAAGGTGTGTATCTGTGCCAGAGATTCTTCAGTTCCAAGGTCAGAACAGACAACTGTGGTAATCTAATGTGACTGTCTGTGTAACATAGGCCAGGGAACTATCTCAAAATCATTCTCAGACCATATCTGTTTTAGACAAGATATCGTCAATCTTGATGTAAAAATTGGTACTGATTTGGAATCTGGTTCCACAGTCATGGGTAAGTTGTTCCAGTGGTTAATTGCTCTCACTGTTAAATTCCAGACTTATTTCCAGCCTGACTTTATTTAGCTTCAAATAACAGTCTTTGGATTATATTATATCTTTTTCTGCTAGACTGAAAAGCTCATTTGTTCCCCATGTCAGTACTTATAAAATGTAATCAGTTACCCCTTAACCTTCACTTTGTCAAGCTAAATTGATTAAGCTAATGGACTCTCTATCACTTTTAGGCATGTTTTCCAATCCTTAAATCATTCTTGTGGCTCTTCTCTGAACCCTCTCCAATTTATCAGCATTAAATTATGGATGCCAGAACTGGATACAATAGTCTAGGAACAGTCACATTAGTGCAAAATGTACAGGTAAAATAACTTCTTTATTCATATTTGAGATTCACCTGTGTAAGCATCCAAGGATCACACTGGCTCTTTTGGCCACAATGTCAAAATGGGACCTCAGGTTTGACCCACAAATCTTTTGCAAACCATTGCTTCCCAGGACACTGTCCCCCATTCTGTAAATATTTCCTACAGTCTTTGTTCCTAGAAATATATTTTTGACATTTAGCTGTATTAAAAAAAAAATCACTGTTTGCTTGAGACCAGTTTACCAAGTGCTCCATATTGCTCTGTGTTAGTGATCTATCCTCTCCATAAACACCAATTTGTGTGTTATCTGCACACTTTATCAGTTATTATATTATGTTTTCTTTCAAGTCACTGTAAAAATGTTAAATAGCATAGGACTAAGAACAAATCCTTGCAGGACCTAAGTAGAACTGCTCCTGCTTGATGATCATTTCCCATTTACATTTTGAGACATATCAGCTATCCAGTTTTTAATTTGTTTAATGTGTACCTTTTTAATTTTATATCAATCTAGTTTTTTTTAACCAAAATGTTGTTTAGTACTAAGTCAAAAGCCTTCATAGAATCTGGAAGGGACCATGAGAGGTCATCGAGTCCAGTCTCCTGCACTCATGGCAGGACCAAGTACCATCTTATACCATACCTGACAGGCATTTGTCTAACATGCTCCTAAAAACTTCCAGTGATAGAGATTCTACAACCTACCTAGGCAACTTATTCCAGCAGTTAATCACCCTGACAGTTAGGAATTTTTTTCCTAATGTCCTGTCTAAACATATCTTGCCATAATTTAAGCCCATTGCTTCTTGTCCTATCATCAATGGCTAAGGAGAACATTTTTTTTCCCTCCTCCTCATAACAATCTTTTAGGTACTTGAAAACTGTTATCATGCCCCCTCTCAGTCTTCTCTTTTCCAGACTAAACAAACCAGCTCTTTCAATCTCCCCTCTTAAGTCAAATGTTCCAGACTTCTAATAATTTCTGTTGCTCTTCTCTGGAGTTCCTGTGATTCCTCCACAGCCCAGAACTGGATACAATGCTCCAGTTGAGGCCTAATCAGTGGTAAGTAGAGCAGAAGAATTGCTTCTTGTGTCTTACTTACAATACTTGCTAATACATCTCAGAATGGTGTTTGCTTTTTTTGCAACAGTGTTACAATGTTGACTCATATCTAGCTTGTGGTCCACTATGACACCCAGATCCCTTTCTGCAGTACTCTTCCTAGGCAGTCATCGCCCATTTTATATGTATGCAATGGATTGTTCTGTCCTAAGCGCAGTACTTTGCATTTGTCTTTATTAAATTTCATTCTGTTTACCTCAGACAATTTCACCAGTTTGTCCAAATCCTTTTGAATTGTGATGCTATCCTCCAAAGCACTTGCGCCCCACCCCTTGTAGCTTCTCTTACAGAAGTTGGATATATACCATCAACGCTATTACTTTGATCAACAAAACTTGTAATTACATCAAAAATATCAAATTAGTTTGGTACAGTCTGTTATTCATAATCTCATGTTGACTAGCCATAATAATATTATTCTTCTTTGATTCTTTATTAATTAAGTCCTGTATCAACCACTCCATTATCTTGCCTGGGACTGATGTCAGACTGAAAAACCTATAATTATCCAGGTTATCTCATTTATCCTTTTTAAAAAATTAGTGAATCAATACTTTTCTCCCAATCTTCTAGAATATCCAGAATAATCAGAAACTTACTGAAAAATCAACATTGCTGGTCCAACTCTTGGATGAAAATTATTTGGACCTTTTGATTTAAAAATGTCTAATTTTAATAGCTGTAGTTTCTGTTTCATTAGTGTCTTGGGAGGATGTTCAAGTGTTGGCATTACAGAAGGAAATGACCACATCATCAGCTTTTTCCCAAATACAGAACAGAAATATTTATTGAACACTTCCTCATTTTCTGCATTATTATTGATAATCTTACCATTTCCTTCTAGTAATAGACAAATACCATTGTTAGAATTCTTTTCATTCATAATATACTTAAATTCTTTTTTGTCCTTAACTCTGATGGCGACAGATTTCTCAGTGTCAAGAGTGCTAGAGTATTCTGATATTAAAGGTATCTCAATCAATCATCACATTTGTGAAACAGCTAATTTGCATGCAGTAATTTCATTGGCTGAATGAGGCATTCTGCACAGATGGGGGGTTACATGGCATGATTTCCACAGTTCTTCAGAAGCACCCACACAGTACAGCCAACACATATAATAACTCCAACCAAACACAATCCCTTGCTGTAGCTTGCACTCTTCATTCGCCTCCTGCATAAATCAACACAAATCTCTCATGTAAATCAACACACAAACCCCAGACACAAATCGGCACAACCACACAACCTGCACACACTATAACCCTCAATGAAGGCTCTCTCCTCAGCACAA
This sequence comes from Podocnemis expansa, assembly GCA_007922195.1. Taxonomy (NCBI): domain Eukaryota; kingdom Metazoa; phylum Chordata; order Testudines; family Podocnemididae; genus Podocnemis; species Podocnemis expansa. The sequence goes on along the minus strand of ML681998.1, from coordinate 3,563,633 downwards.
ACTACCCTGTTTTACACACAAAGAATGAAGCTAAGCACAGATTAAGCTAAGCAAGTGAATTTTATTAGGCTCTCTACACTGCTTTGTCCATCTGGTTGAGTTCCTTCTACGGTCGGATTAATGCCCCAGGCTCCAGCCACTGTAACCTGTGCATTAATCTGGCACCTGCTCAACCCACACAGTGCCTGGGGGATTCTGGGAGGGCCCTTGTCCTGCTGGGAGTGCCTGTGCTGTGTGGGAGCAGGGCCCTGGACCAGAGGTTGGGATCAGCACTCCTGCCCACTCCTATGCTGACTTCTCTGCCCCTGGGGTGCTGGGGTGGTGTAGAGTAGGCTGGCCATGTTCAGTCCACTAGAGGGGCATGGCTAGTTGGCACATGATGTGAGGATCTGGTGCAACCTTCCATAAGCAGAGTGGAGAAAACAGGGCTGGCCCCCCTAGCCTGCCCCTGAGATGAACTAGCCAAACTGGGGTGGGAGTGCAGCCTCTGGCCCCCCTTAGCATTGCCTAGGTGTGGGACCCAGACTGGGGGGCCCAGTGGCAGGGCAGCCAGGGGCCCCAAGGCCCTTAATCCAGGCCTGGTTCCTTCCAGCATGTTACTGGTTCCACAGGTATGCCATCAACTAGAGATTTTCCAGGGAATATTAAAAAACAAATAACTGATACCCAGATACATCTCCATGTTCCTTCAGTCAGAGTTTGGCAGGACATAGTCAAGTTTGTGTCTTCCCTCTATTGCAGATTCAGCTGGTTGCATATTCTTTGAGATTGGTTGGCCTTTTCATCAAGTGACCACACCAGGATTGACCTTTGTCTGTCTCCCTGCCCCTTCTCTCTGAGTCTAGCAGTTAGCTCTCTATAAAGTGCTTTTGCCTCCCTGTGGGGTCAGGCTACAGCTGGCTCTGTTTCTCCACTCACATCTCTGTAGGCTGTCTCTGGGCGTCGTCCATTGACTTGGATCACTTGTCTCTCATATGTAGTCACTTCATATGACCTGGCTTCCATTGCAATCTGCATGCCTCTTTTAATCCATTCCTTCTACTGTCTCTAATGGCTGGATCCTCACAGAAGAGCCTATCTCAAGTAAGTACTTGGCTGAGCTGCCAATAGCTGATGTTTGCTTTCTCTGATTGTTGGCCATCTCTCTTCAGCATTATCTACATGCTTCTGATACACCAGCCTCATTGATTGTAAAGTTTTGTTCCTTTAGCCTATCAGTACCTGCCCTGGACTATTGTGGCACCTGCGATTGCATATTTCTGTGCACAAAAAACGCTAACAGGGGTCTGAGCCAGAGGAAACAGCCTTATTTTACAGTCTCTAATGCTATGTCTACACTATGAGCTCGGGATAAAATTTCCAGGTCACACAGACATATTCATTCCAGATAACATTTGGGCATGTATGCTAAAAATCATAGTGTATGTGGTGTAGCACAGGAAGCAACAATATGGGGTTAGCCTTGCCAAATACAACCCCGCCCTCCCCGCCACCCCATGGAATCCAATAAGTACCTACTCAGCACAGCTAGCCTGTAAAGTTGCTGCCCATGCTATTCCAGAAGGCACACCACTAATTTTTAGCATGCTAACTCAAATGAGAGTCAGCATGTGTGGCTATCTGAGCTGGGCATCACACAACTAGCTCAAAGTGTAGGTGTAGCCTTAGCAGTGTATATAGCTGATTCTGCCTTAACGCTATTCTATGGATATACTGAGGTGGCCTGTACTCCTGTTAGCTTGTAAATGCCTTGAATTCCTCAAAGACAAATGGGGATATAGTGTTGATGTACACCCAGAGACAGCTTACAGAGATCATCACAGAATGGAGAACCAGAGAGTCAACTAAAAGCTGGTCTCACAAGGAGGTAGAGGGATTCCACAGAGACACAGTTGCTAGATTCTGAGTGAAGGGGCAGCAAGACAGAGATAGGCCATTCCTGGTGTGTTCATCTATTGAGAAGACCAAGGTGTCTTAAAAATTGTTACGGCTGAGTCTGTGATAAAGACAAGATTTCAACTTGGCTGTTGGCTAGCTCTGACTGAAGACACACAGGGTGGAACCCAGGCATCAATTTATTACTTAGTGTGTTCAGACGTGAGTTTATTTCGAAACAACAGCCGTTATTTTGAAATAAAATTTCTCATGTCCACACGACGTACTGTTATTTCGAAACAACAGGACCCGTTGTTTCAAAATAATGGCTGTTGTTTCGAAACCGTTAAACCTAGCAGGAAATCGAAATAGCTGTTGTTTCTAAACATTTTTTTTCGAAACAACAGCGTTCGGACACGTTGTTTCGAAACAACACCATTGTTTCAAAACAAATGTTTTGAAACAACATGTCCGAATGGCCTTATTTTGAAATAACCATTTCAAAATAACAGCTATTTCAAAAGCAGGCTTTCTTTTAATTCGAATTAACTTATTTTGAAATAAAGATTTTATTTCAAAATGAGTTATTTTGAAATAACAGTTACCATGTAGACATATCCAGTAATCAGTATCAGTGAATAGAGCATGTGGGAGCTTTTAGTTTACCAATCACTAAATTGCATTCTTGGATCAGGCAGGACATTTATTTGAGTACTAGTCCACTGTAATTAAATATTGCTTTTCATTGAAGGTGAATAGATCTGATCCTGCCTTTTTTCTATAGGCCAGTGGGCAACTCACAGGATATCAATCTCTTTCTGCTAGTGACTATTACACGACCAGCAGGTGTCACACCCTTTTAATCAAGGAAAATATTGTGTATTCATTCCTGACAAGCAAACTCACTCTCAAGCATATGTAAAGGTACATCTCATTGCAGCTTGGGAACATGCTTCCCAGCTAGGGTAGACAAATATGCATTAGCTCTCCTTGTGCTAGATTGGTAAAAGTAAGTGCTGTAACTGAAGGCAGTACAGATAATGGCTCATGTTAGCTGCAAGCCCATACCCTTGTTCCCAAGTGGGTTTATACTCAAACAGCTCAATGCAGCTGCCAATTACTCTGTCCTAGCTACACTGCCAACTTAAGCACAGTGGCTGAAGCAGGGATCCCAGTGTGGTTAAATACACACTAAGGCAGCTGTCACTGGTTGGGCATCTATTTTTTAGCACGACAGCCTCATACAAGGAGGCAGGGGCAACAGCTTTCAGTCCTAGAAATATAATTCCATCCTGCACACTCAGAACATCTTTAATTTGAAAATATGGTTCTGCTCTTACTTGTTACTTGGCCTTTGTTTTCTGACCACATTGCTAGAATCATTCTCTTGACTGCCTGTAATTGGATATCTTTTCTGTAGCCTCCTTTCTTTCCATCAGATTTGCTGTTGAAATTGGGAGATAGTACCACATGATAATGGACTCAGTGAAAAAAGACCTGTATCACCCCACAATTTTATTCTGATCCTTTCATCAGAGCTCACTGATGCTGAGTATATATGCCCTCTTCATGGAATCAGTTAACACCATTAAGCTTCCTGGAGAATATCTGATCTCTCCCTGGTAGTGCTGGAGGTGCAACAGCATGCACTGTAATCTCTTTGGAGCAGTAATAAGGGACTTTGCAGTGATTATCTTTGTGGTGTAGTCCAATTGCACTAAAATTCACTGTCCATTGGTGTCTTTATAAAACCTCTCCACTCCAAATACCACACTCAATAGCCTTTATTCTATTTAGGTGTACCCCTCTTCGGTCTGTGACAGAGGTCACATGGCATAAGCAATCAGCTGCTCTGACCAAAGAGATACACCCATTTTGTCTGAAACATGACATGAAGGACTGGACTCATCAGCTCTCCTGGCTGATAGTACTTCAAGCCAGGGTCATCAGTCATCATTTGTTTCAGCATGTCAAATGCTTGCTGTTGGGGATCTGCCCAGCCTGATTCAATATCCTGCCTCATGAGCTGACATATGGGTTCCACTACTACAGCCAGATGTGGGCAGAACTTGGAGAGAAAAATGTATCATTCCTGTGAAGCACTTTATCCCTTTCACACCCACTGGCACTGGCCTTTTTCTGACTGACTTAATCTTGTTGGGATCTGCTTCCAGTCCCTCTGCTGTGAGCAGATGTCTAGCATATGTCACCTCACACTGGCTGAGTCACATTTTTTTTTCTGGTGCGACTCTTATGTTGTTGTCACTGCATCACTGTAGAAAGCTTGTAGATTTCTGTCATGACCTCTGGCAAAAAACCTATATCACACCACAGTTCCTGGAACTGCTTTGAAACTTGAGACAGTGGCAAGCTTCAGAGGGTTGCGGATCTCTCTGCCTTCTTCCCCTGTAAGGTAAAATAACAGCTTTACTTTCCTGCTGTTGTCTTCCTCCTGCATGGCCAGATGTGTGCACAGCTCAAACTCCTCTATGAACCAGTTTCACTGCTGCACTACTAGTTTCTGTCTGCAAAATCCAGGGTTCCAGCTGGGCTTTAGTCTGAGCTACATTGTTCTCACTATACTGCAGAAAACTCACAGCTTATGCACTGCCACCAGGCTTCATTTGCAGAGTGAAGCTGAATGCAGGTTCAGCTGAATAAATGTGAATGTATTTAAGCCCTCTACTCTGCTCTATCCACGTGACTGAGTTACCCCATTTCCTGTTCCGCTGGTGTCTTGTCAATAACTGCTTCCTCTCCCCACCAAGGAATTTGGCACTCTGACTCCAGTTCCACTGATCATGATGTGGCCACCTACACAAATCCATGCAAACCTCCATGTTTATCACTGTATGTGGTCACTCTACAATGTTGGAAATGATGGATGGAGCTATAACCCCTATGAGGGCTCTTTTTGGTTAGAGTATCAACAGATTAGATCATCGCCAGGCTCTGAAAAAGCTGGATGGAGTTTTGGAGGCCAAAGATCAGAAAAGGTGGGAATAGCAGCTACATTGGCTAACAAAGTGTTGATTGTGCCTCCAGTCAGGAAGCAACTCCATGCACAAGCTTTAGGGATTACATACAAACAATAGCATTCAGGGCTGGCCTGATCATATATGTGAGCTAGGCAGTCACCTATGGTGCCATGCTTTAAGGGGTGATGGAAATGTAGAGAGCAGGGCACATATGGAAACAGCTCCCATATTTTCTGATATATAGTGGTACCAGTACCGGTACCACTCTAAACTTTGGTCACACATAATACAACGAAAGAAAACTATCCTTACTGGTCATGAAGGCTAAAAGAAAAGCATTCAGGGGAAGAGAATCAAAATAAAAGTACAGATAGTAGATCACAGGGAGCCTAAGGCAGATGCTGTAAAACTCCTCTCATTCAAGCTAGATGTATCACTATGGTTCAAAAAGTACCATTTTGGTAGCAGTAATGACATTTGTTTAACATCTTCAATCCAAGGATGTCAAAGCATTTTATACACAATAAGCTTATCTCCACATTACTCTGTGCACTTAGGTACATTCCTCTACACGTCTGTAGAGCTCAGTACTGAGTGCCTGATCCGTGTTTTTTTATATGACCCATGTGATTTTTTGCTCATTGTAAAACCCCAGTAATCAAATTGATTTCTACAAAATGTCTAGATTTGTTTTCATTGTGAAGAACAGAGGAGCTGAAGTTAGTAAGTGTAACTAGATTCTAATTTACTGTTGGCCAACATAAGGGAACAATCCAGAATGAATACATTAAACTATATGCTGTATACCCTTCTTTCTCACTATATATCATATGCACTATAATAGCCTTAACTTGGTGATTAGTTTTATGTTGAATCTTTGGAATAGTTTGTATTCAAAAGGAAATCAGGATGAACAAAAAGAGAGCAAATCCATGTTTAAGACTCTATTAACTACACTAAAAGCCTTCCAAGACTGGCTGAGCTAGACCCTAATAGGCTAATTCTAATGCTATGGCAACAAGTGAGCTTAGGTAAGACACCAAAATATAGAACAAATGCCTTACCTTATTCCAATTTTTGTTGATCAGTGGATGTGGAAGAAATGAGAAGCCTAAACAGTAGTGGCTACTATCTATTACTGGAACTGATTATGTAATCAATCTCATCAGCTAGAATGCTCAAAAGATCAATCAATCAAATCATAGGGTTGGAAGGGGACTCATGAGATCATCTAGTCCAAACAAAGGTGGAATAAATAAGATGTAAAGTGTGCTTCTTGGTTTCTTAAGTTTCATTGCTCTTTGTTACTAAACTAAGACAGTTTAAACCAAGAAACTGTTCAGGTCTTGCATTTTTATATCCTTTTACTTTCAATGAAAAGTAACTATTAATTTTTGCTATTATACTGTCAATCACCTAGAAAATAGTAGTTGACTATTTATACTTCATTGCATTCTGCTCAGCAAAATTTGCTGCCTAAAATATTGATTGGGAATATTATTAATGGCATAGCTGAATGGTCTTTTTACAGTCTTCAGAGGAGATATAAATTAAAAAAAGGCTATTAGCAACCAAACTTTATTTGAAAATCTGTGCTTTCATCTGCAATTTCCAAAGGGGTAGCTGTGTAAGTCTAGTTCAGCAAAACAAACAAGGGCTATGTCTATACTGGCAAACTGGTCTGGACTAAGGAGGCTTAGTCCAGACTAATTTAGCTCATGGCCACACTAGGCTTTCCCTAGTTCGAACTAAGAAATTTCTTAGTTTGACCTAATGAAAGCTTACTTTGAACTAGTTAGAACCAGAATATTAGTTCAAACTAAGTTTAGCTGAGACCCAGATTAATGCTTAGTTTGAACTTAAGAGGTTCAAGCTAATTCGGCTAGTTCGAACTAACCACGTAGTCTAGTTCGAACTAAGCATTAGTTCAAACAATAATATGCAGTTAGTTTGAACTTATAACCATGAGCTTAGTTCGAACTAACCTTGAACTTATTAGCTCGCACTAACAAGTCCGAACTAATTTTGCCCATTGTAGACATAGCCAAGGAGTCTGTGGAACATAAAGACTATCAAATTTATTTATCGCATGAACTTTCTTGGGAGAAAAATCCCATGTCCCACAAAAGCTCATGCAACAAAGAAATTTTTAAATCTTCGTGCCACAGGGCTCTTTGTTTGTTTCATTTCCAATATTTCTCTTTGTATGAAAATTGAATTAGTTTCCTTTCTGTTATGGTAAAAGAAAAATGATTTTTCTTTTGTCTACCAGTTTACCAGTGAATTCATTTTAAAAGGCTATTAGGAACTGTCTATATAGAAAATGATAAATATAATAAATATATGTTTAGGCATTAATAAACTATAATAAAATAAGATACACAGACAGAGGTATTATAACAAAATGTTTTTTCAAGCAATTTATTTATTTTTTGTACTAACATATTGAGCAGATTATGTCTTCTACTCCAGACTTTTAAGACATGAATAGTATAAAACTAAGTTGGTGACATTTTGGCTCCAACTAATTTTTATATGATTAAAAATAGCTAATGTAATGCAGAAAACTAGCAAATATTGGCTTTAGAAAGCAAATTTTAGTCTTCATGTCATTCTAGTCAATGATATAATTAATCAGGTAATATTTTATGGCTACCCTTAAGGTATAGTTAATATGCAAATAAATTATGAAATGACATTTTCTGTTTCTCATTTTGGTAAAAAAAGGCATTTTTCACAGACACTTCCCATGTGATTCCTCATCTGAAGATAGTGTGGTCATGTACATGGACAAATCAGACATGTATGCTTAAAGTTATAATTGGAAGAAAACTGAAAAAAAAAAAAGTCCATGACAATTCATTCAAATTTTAAAAGACATATTCTTCAATTGAGTTTCTTCTTTTGTGTTTGTGTTGCATAATTATTCTAGTAGATGATTTTTTTCTAGCTGAATATTTGTAAAATATACAGGTTATACTTCAATTCCTGTATTTCAATGAATTTCAAAATGCTTACTTAATTAACAACAATAATAAGTAAGAATTTTAAGCTCCTTTATTCAATTTAAAAGGAAGCATAATTGTGGGTAGTGTGGGGGAACTGTATCTTTAAGAGACTCTGTCCTGAGCCAAACTAAAATTTTTATTCTTTTGTTACGTAGAGAGACTCGTGGTTTTTCAATGCTGATCCGTTAAAACTCAGACACTGAATAAAGCATGTCTTGCAAATAGCATAAGCACTTAGTGTTCATTGAGCACTACAGTTATTCAATCTAGGGCACACAACTGAGAAAAAAGAACAGTATCACACTGAATGTATAAATAATACATAAAACAAATATTTTGATTTTCAAATATTGTGCTGAACTACCAGTATTCCCAAATAACCAACAGTCATTCACTGAAAAAATTCTTATCCAGTTCATGTAATAAAAAACTTCAAGAATTTTACCATTTTTTCTGTGAAAATGCAGAAGAAAAGAATGAATTGTATAAATTATTCATTATGAATTATTCACACAGCTGTCATTAACATGCAAACCTTGGCCACCCTATTGATTACATGTAATCTGTCCAGATGTGAGATAAATGTAAGAAAGTCATGCATGGCAAGTGCTGCAGAGACTAATCTCCCAATACAGGGAACAAGATTTACCCACAAGCATTCCTTCTAGAAGCCAGAAAATTAACTCTTTTTACCCTGAATTTTGTTGTTCCTTGTCATCCTAACGTAAGAGTCAGTTCAGTTTACTGTCTGTCACACTTAGCTGATACTGTTTAGCAAAGAATATTCAAGATACCTAGATGTCACAACTGTTGTATGTTTTGACTCACAAAGCATTTCCAATATTAAGATGCTTGACTTCACCTCTGATTCATATCTATAACAGTCTATGGTATGCAGTGTGCAGATAAGAGCACAGCCATTAATATTCTGGAATTCTTGCTGTAAAGACATTAAATGAATGGGTATTAATATCACTTTAATAAAAACTGACATTATTATGCCCCATGATATTAATGCCTTGACATAATGGCTATAATATCTTCTATATAATGTGATCAAATTATATTAAAAAAGAAATAGGTGAATGCACTATGAATAAGGGCCCGTATATTGTAAATCATGTCATCATAAAAGTAATAAAACAAGGAACTGTTACATAAAATGAGGTAAATATGAAAATTTATACTTACTCATCCGATGAATATTTCTTCCCTTTCATACAAATTTCAACTATTTTTTACAGCATGCAACTAGAGATGACATATTTGCATATTCTGCAGATACTTACTTCATGGAGCGTACTTCCTTGCTTTTCAACGATCTAATCCCCAGTTTTATTAATGTTAAGCAAGTTGCCTCTTTCTGATCAATTTCCCCCATATCTGTAGATCAAATAACAATACACATGGATTTACATTTGTCACACTGTTAAATTATGAATGCCGTTATTTCCTGTTTTGTTTTGTTTTAAAATGGGCAGTTTTTGACAATCCATGAGTAAATGAGGAGGTGAATGGACAGTAGCCAGTCATAAAATTCTTATAAGTCATAAGACAGTAGCCATTTGCATTGTACTTTATAGGGAATGGATGATGATTAAACTGGCCATCATATACTATAGCAATGCTTTTTGTAACTGCTGTCTTTGAATAGGTAATGTCTACAAATATTTCTTATATGGAGATATTTTCTTTTTTATTAGTATTTCCATTTAGCATTTTGCCTTTTTTTTTTAGATGTTCTAACATACAAGGTTCCAGGGGGGTAGCTGTGTTAGTCTCTTTCAAAAAAAACAAGTTGTTCTGTGGCACTTTTAAGGACTAACCAATTTAGTTATTGCATAAACTTTTGTGGGTATAATACCACTTTAGCAGATGCATGAAATGGAAACTGCAGAGTGTTAACTAGAGAGAGAGAGAGAGAAGGGTGGGTCACAAGGTCAGTACAAGAGGGGGTAATCTGTTTGTCTTTTTCAGTGAACCAAAAAAGTTGTTTTGATTCAAACAGTATGGGTGTGAGTCTTTAAGAACAATAGCCGAAAAGGTTAGAATTTTAGCCATTTTAAATCCCTATTCAAGTTTGCAAGTGAATTCCAGCTCTGTAACATACATGAAAGTTACAGTACTCCAGGGGGAAAAGAAACAAACATACAAACAAAACCACCTTCAAAACCAGACTTCAACCTGAAACCGTAGAGCTGAATTAATCTGCAAACTTGACAACATCAGATTGGGTCTGACTAGGGACTTAGAGTGGCTAGCTCATTACAAGAGGTAATTTCCTCTCTTTTAACATTATCACCTTCTCATCTAGCATTCTTAAAAGCCCCAAACCACATTGTTTGAACCAAAACAACTTGTTTGGTTTGCTAAAGTAGACTAATAGATACCCCTCTGGAACTGTTTGCATTGATCTTGTGACTCAGCCTTTTTGCATAAATCTGTTAGTCTTTAAAAGTGCCACAGGACTCTTTGTCTTGCTAACATACATAGATGTCACTGCTTGATTTCTGAACATTAGTGCAATTAAGCCTACTATATCTTTTTCCCATAATTGCCATCCAGTTTGTTATAAAAATCTTGGGCTTGTTTCACCCCTTTGTTGTGATGGAAAACAAATTAAACTACAGATTTTAAGGCCAAAAGGGCCATTTTGATAATTATAAGAAAGAGAAAAGATGTTTTCACCATCACTCTCCCTCTAGGGCTATGTTTAAGTCAATTTCAGATAATCCATGGCCACATCTGGCATTTATTAAGTCGACTTAAGCACTTGCTTAACTTGACTTAATAACTCCTGCCCTTAAAGTCAACCTTAAGAGTTAATGACAAAATGTGGCCATTAAAGTTAACTTAATAAAGTCGACTTAAGGCAGCACAGCTTTTTAAGTCGATGTTATAAAGTTGACATAAGCCAGGGGACCCATTTAAAGTCAACTTAATAAAGTTGACTTTAAATAGGTCCCCTAGATTACATCAACATTATAAAGTCAACTTAAACATATGGAGACTATCTAAGTCAACTTAATAAGGTTGACTTTAAGTCGGCCTTATTAAGTCAACTTAACTGAGCCCTCTAGTGTAGGCATAGGCTAGAATTTTGAAAGGAATTGCAGCTTTGAATGGCTAACACAGTTGGAGGCATGCAGGTGATCGCAGCAACAGGAAAAACAACAAGAGTCCTGTGTCATCTTATAGACTGACAGGTTTCTTTGGCCATAAACTTTTGTGGGTTCCAACACAGTTTGTCAGGTGCACAGAAGTGGATTGGGGTCCACAAAAGCTTATGCCTGAAGAAATCTGTTAGACTATAAGGTGCCACAGGACTCTCATTGTTTTTGCTGTACACAAACTAACATGACTACCCCTCTGGAAATTTCAACTAGAGGAATATATTCAAAAAAATTTAAAAAGCCTTCTTTACAAGGCCTGAAAGTCAACAGTTTTCTATAGCAGCTGGTTGGTCTTGCCTGAAGATCTACCCATGGTCCTGAATCTCTGTGCCCTTAAGCTCCCAAAGGCACTATAGTACAGGAATTCCCAAAAACTGAGGGGCTGGAAGCCTCTCTATGCTGACTAGCACTGCCATACATGGTTGGCAGTGCTTAAGGAGATTTTTTTTTTGTTAGGTTTTTGCCTATATGAAGCGCAATTCTGTAGTCACTACTATCAGAGTAATAAAACTTTGCTCCATTTTTCACAAACAATAATCATTTTTGTCTTATCAGTTCCAAAATCCAGCTAGGCTGTGGTCTAGAGGAATCAGATATTTCCTGTAAAATATTTCCAGTCAATTTTGTCTCCATTCTCCTGGCCCCACAGCCTGGCTCTGCCCAGCATCAAGGAGAAGAGGGTACCACTAGGGGCAGTAGTGCTATCAGATTTTACTTTGAAGTGTTGCTAACTTTACCTATATTCTGTGCTTGTTCTAAACCCCCAGATACTGAAGGTATGTGATTAGATGAATATCTCAGCATGCCTTTTTCGAAAGGGAATACATTTCTAGCCCTCATGGTTGCAGGCAAAAGCTTGAGAATTTAACATGAGTATACCTTAAAGGTTCAGAAACCAGAAAGCAAATTAAAAAAAAATCATGATTTTTGGTTCCTGACTGATTATTTTTGAATGCCTGAGGTTAACAATACATAATATGTGGGGGGCTGATAGCTTTGCTCAGTACAGAAGCTGTAATTTAGTTCCAAAGGGATAGCCATGCTAGTCTAGTTCAGCAAAACAAGCAAGAAGTCTTGTGGCATTTTTGAAGACTAAACAATTTATTTATCATATGAGCATTCATGGGAGAAAATCCCACTTCATCAGACACTTTGAAGATGGGTTCCTAAGGGGTAGCTGTGTTAGTCTAGTTGACTCCTTGCTTATTTTGAAGATGGGGAACTTAAAAGCAGCTAACAAAGTGGGATTTTCTATCATGAAAATCATGGGATAAATACATTTGTTAGTCTTTAAAGGTGCCACAAGAATTCCTTAGCTATGTCTACATTAGGGGCTTAAGTCAACTTAAGCCCCCTTAAGTCGACTTAAGCAAAGCCCAGGCTACATTTCATATTTGTTAAGTCTACTTATGTTGACTTAATAACTCTCACTTTTAAAGTCAACTAAATTTTTAACTTGACTTTATTAACTCAACTTAAGCCAATGTAGCCTGGCATCTCACTGTTTTTGTCTAATTGTTTAGGAACTTTATATTATTCAGGAATTTAAGTATTAAGAAATCAAATCTAAAAATGCATCTACTTTTCTCTTCATTTTAGAAATAAATACATGTATCTATTTCAATTTAGTATTGCCCTTACAATAAGTTTCTGTAACAGAGCTGACAACAATCTGAAGAATGCTGTTGTCGATGCATGATGGGACATACCATTACAAACAGGTTGGATGAAATGACTTCAAGTTCTGTGCATACTCATTTTGCAACAGTGCACACTGAACTAATATAAACAAAGGTATAGTGAAGAGAACAGCTTGGCAAAAAATTGATTTCTGATCCCATGATAATTTTCTAATTTTAATTTTTTTCAGGTCCCAAATTGAAATGAACATTCGAAAGATCCAAATATTTCACAGACAGAAACTACAAAATATTTTTATTTTGGATCTAGTGAATTGAAACATTATGTTCTGTTCATTTTGAAACAATTATTTTCAAGTTTGACTTTTTAACATTTTATTTTTTCCTATAAATCAACTTAAATTTGTAAAAAAAAAAAAAAAAAAAAAAAGCATCATTTCAAATTGAAATTCAAAGTTGTTCATTTGGAAAATGTTGAAATAAGATGCTTCAATAATTTTTAAAGTCAGTTGCTTTTTTTAAAAAAAAATTCAAAATGGGTAATTTGTCAAAATTCATATTTTCCTGTTAATGGTTTAATGAAGCTTCATTTTCTAAAGAAAAAAAAATATGGGGGCAAAAAAATTCGTCTTGCTCTAGTCCATAGTTTTCCAAAAGTACAATCACAATTGTCCTGGAAACATGTATATAACCTTGGGAACAGATTTGTGTGTAAACATAAAGTAATTTACAAGAATGGCAACACATCTCACCAGGACTGAAATTCCTTAGTCTCCAGTGTTGTCTGCTGTGATGAATGACATTTTTGCTTGGATATTGGTAATATTACTGAAAGAATTACTGGTTGTCCATTCAGTGTTATGATTCCCCTCATTTTCTGTGAAATTTCTGAGAGGATAATGACTTACCATCATTCTGTTGTATTAGAATGAATTTATGTGGCATGGAAGTGAATGCAGGTCCAATGTGCACTCTTAAGAGTAAAATAAATTAAATCCATGGTATCTCTTTTTGCTGTTTAACTACATAGAATAGGTTCAAAATGAAGAAAAGCCAGAATGGAAAAATTAAATCAATTGTATTAGAATGCAGCTAATAAAATTCAGTTTTGAATAACTTGTTTAGTAAGCAGGCATCTCTATTTCTATAATTGGAAAAAGAAACTTGCTGGATCAAATAAATAACATAAGAAGCAACACTGATGAAAGGAAACTTGAAATGAAATATCAAAGTGCCTTACTTTGGGCATTTTCATGTTTTTCTTGTTTACTTGTGAAATTGTGACTTTAGGGTTTGTTTGTTTTTTTTTAATTAAAGGTATATTTTGTTGCATGTTAGGAAAACCAGTTACAGAAATAATTTTTAATTCCATGGATGCGCTAACCTAAAGGAGGAAAATATAGAAATTTGAAAGTGGATTTAGGAGGACTGAAAGGATATTGTCAATAGTTAACAATGTTTACAGCAAATAAATTAAAGCAGAGTGACACAGTTTTAAGGTGGTCCAAAATCCAAAGAAACTCATTAAAGGAATTCTTTAAAACTTCGGCTAAAGCATCTATCTAAAGGGCACTAATAGCTTACACCTCATCAGGACTGTAATGAAAAAGGAAAAATGTGTCAGTGTGGAAATCTAGCTAAGGGCCTTCTGACACAGCGATGAAAGTTTGCAGCACTGTACTCCTACAATATTGCACTAAATCCTTAGGGCTCAAGAGTGTGTGGGCCCAGGGGACTGAGTTCGCCACAAGTCATAATAGGGACAATGCATAGCAATCAGTCTGGGAGCAGCACAGGGAAGGAACTGTGTTTCTGTGGGCTTTTCTACATGTAGAGTTACATTCGTTTGAGTTTAGGCATGATTAAAATGTGATTTGGTTAATTCTGTGCAAAAAGACTGTGTGGACAACACTTATTTCGGTTTAAACCAAACATATTTCAATTTAGTTTAATTCAAATGGGACTGAGTTTAGTCTATCCAGAAAATGACATTTAAACCGAGAGTTTTACTTGGGGTTTATGCCGGTTTAAATAGACCAGTTTAATTGTACTGGTGCAACTTTGTGTGTAGACAAGTCACAGAAGCACAATTCTCTCCTTCCTCATTTTATTCTTGCTCTGGGGATAGCGAGAGGGTATCAGTGACCAGGATGACTGATCTGAGCAGGAGTCAGAGTCAAGATGCTAGAGCTAAAGTTAGAAATCAGGATTCAGAGCCCAGCATCAGAATCTAATTACCCGGAGCAAGACAAGGCTGGGAACAAGCAGGCACTATCACATTCTGGGAAAATACTTTGTGCAGCTGCTGAATTCTGGCTGCTGGGTTTAAGAGCTGGTTTAATCTCCCCTCTAACTAGCCAGGAGGTAGAGTCAGGTAGCCAACCTGTAACAGGCTAGCTGCGCTCATTCTGTTGCCTGGAGACTGACTCTCAGGTCCTGCTTACAAATTGGGAGCAACCTGCTGCCACTTGTAGCAGCAACAAATTGCAACAACTCCCACACCCTGCTCATCACACACTGTACACTGCCCACTTCTAAACTAGCAGGGTCCAGGCAGCCATAGCAGCAATATAATGGGGTTTCTTACTCTCTATTGTGTCCCCATGTGAGAACAAAATTCTAGTCCTTAGAATTGTGTGGCAAAATTACCCAAAGATAGAATCTGTAGAGTCATTGTATTTAACATTTTCATTTTATTAAATGTTATAGAGGCAAAACATTCCAGTGGGTTAAACGTCAAGTAATTCAGAAATGTGGGGCCCAATGCTGAGAATTGCTGACTTTTCAACCCCTCCACAATGTTTCATTTAGACCTGGTAGTATATATTAGTATAAATAAATCAATAAATAATACTAACATTTAATAGTGCGTTATTTGTGCTCTCTCTCTCTCTCTTTCTCTCTCTGTCTCACAGTAAGGAAGGTGCACAGCTCTTCTTGAGAATCACTTTAGAAATTCACAGGATCATCATTCGCAGTTCTTTTGAGATAAGCATCCTAAACTGTGCTATCAAAATGTCAACTGAACTTCTGAACCCAATGGTGATCGCTCTTCGTTTCTGCCTTCAAGCCCACACTAAACAAATATTCAGACTTTTCTGAGGGGTAGCCGTGTTAGCCTGTGTACAGCAAAAACAACATCTGATGAAGTGGGTTGGAGCCCACAAAAGCTTATGTCCAAATAAATTTGTTAGTCTTTAAGCTGCCACAGGACTTTTGTTGTTTTTATTCAAATTTTTGCAGACTTCCCTGTCTTTGCAAATTCACTGAAGATTTCAGCTACATCTCTTCTAGATTCCTGTATTTTCCTATTTAGTTAAATCATGCCTGGTTGTTCACTGGAGTCTGTAATACATCAGTGTTAACAATATGTGAGTATTTTAAATATCTCAGCCCAGGTGGTCCCCATAGCTGAAAGTAATACGAAGATAGACTCCAAGAGAAATTGAAGTCCTGTGTGGTATGTTTGTTGGCCTACAGTCTGGGAAGCAGAAGGGGACTTGAGGAAATAAAGCTGAGCTTTAGTGTAAAATAGCCATGGAGCCATCAGCAAATGGATGGCTTATTATGAAAATTCTGAGTTATTCTAGAGACTCAATGAGATTGTTGAGCTCTTTATAAACAAATCAATAACAACAACCAAACAGTCTCAAAATCTCTGGTTTATTTGCACAAATGCATAAAATTTGATCAAATTCTTATTTTTACTGGGCATCTGAGTATCCTCAATATGCATGGATGAAACTGGGAAAAGGAAATTTTCAGTGAATATTGGGAAAGCTGTGAAGGTTGAAGTTTGGAGAATGCTCTTTTGACGGAAGCAATGAAACCTCAAATATATTGTTATCTTTATTGAGAGCCATCATTGGTGGTTCCAAAGTACCTTTACTTTTTATGTAATTGTGGTTATGATTTCTTAAGGAAACTGGAGAAAATTCATCTGGCTAGAAAAGCAGAGGGTTTCTGGTATGAGTCAAAAACAAAGTTCAGTGGAAGCTAGTACTCATTGCAGAGAAGAGAGCTCAAAATTATTCGTACACATTCAGGAGGATAGAAATTAATTTTATCCTAACCCAGGTTCAATCTCTTATATAAAAGCTGCTAGACAATTGCCAGTCTTCTTTATTGTACTATACTAAGAGCAGGATAGCTAATGTGGTATGATTCAAGGCTGTTTGTATTACTTGGAACTCAATGTCAATAGTGTATTCTACATAAATAAACAAACATTGTTTAAGTCACCTTTCTGGTTACTTACAAAGCAACCATCATTAAATAATGCTGTTTGAAAACACTCCCACTACTAACCAAGGTGGCCTGGAAACAGAAAAGATAACAAAAGAGGGAGGAATCTCATCTAGAAGTGAGTCAGGCAGTAGTCCACATGCCCTCTCTTTTTCCCACATGCTCCTCCAGTATGCGAGGGCTACTTCTTCACTGCCAGCTCCCCTTTATTTTACTTTTCACTTCCTCTCACTTACTTGTGATGCATGTTGTGGGAGAGAAAGGAAAGAGGAGAAAGTCACATGTCATCTGGGTCCTGGTATATTTTCTTTGCACTCATCCAGCTTTCAGTGGTGGTGTGGAGCCAGGTGATCGGCTCACATATATATTGTTTTATAATTGATAAGGGTATATTGAGTGCACTTCCTAGGTCCACAGTCTTCAACCTCAGCTCCAGAGATGCATGCAGCTCTTTAGCTGTCCCCTTGTGGCTCTGCCCCCCAAGTCACTGGGGGGGGCACCTTGCAAAGGAGCCTACCCATGGTTCCAAGCTCCCTCCCCAGCCGGTGGACTATGCAGCAGGCACTGTGGCCTAGCTCCCAGCTCACCACACCAAGAGGCTACACCCATTGTAGCTCTCAAAACACTTGGTTATAAAAGGAATTTATTTAAATGGCACTTCTTTTCTTTTGGGGTACTGACCCCTGTTAGGTGAGGGGAACCACTTCCTATATATTTACCCTATTTACCCTACTCTCCTTATTAACCCTTAAACCCACCAATATTCATGTCTCTCTAAGCACTCTACTTAGTGAGTGTTCCATTTTTTCTAATAGCATTTTCTTCTGGCAACTACATTGTAAAAAAAAAAAAAAAAAAAACCACCTTGGTTTTCCAGATAGGTTTCATTTTTAAAAAATCAGTTTTAAGATATGGTACCATCAAAGTATGCTCATATGAATGAAAAGTTCTCTTGAGAAAAGAAGTAGGTAGCAATGGATGGACTTGCTGATCAGTTTAGCCTCCAGATTGAACAGCTAATATTTTCTGGGAATAGCAGCAAACAAATCTATGTATACATCATTGTGTAAGGTGCTAAACAGATTTCTTAATCTCTTCTTAAAATTTCTGGACCTGTATAAATGCAAACAGGGCACTGCAGAAGTAGACTGTTAATGGCCAGTTGAGGTTTTTTAGAAAACAACCATTTCCTATGACTAATCAAAGTCAATATGGGACTGTTTATTTTTTTTAAAAAAACAACAAGCAGTTGTGTGGCACTTTAAGACTAGTCTTAAAGTGCCACACAACTGCTTGTTGTTTTTTTTACTGGACTAGACTAACACGGCTATCCCTTTGGAAACTAATTTTTTTAAAAAAGCAATGGGCAAATTCTGTTGATTTTGTGTGGCTGTGCTGGAGTGATTCAGGGCAGAATATTGGCACACAGATTCAGAAAGAATCTACTAAAAATTGCAAATCTCCATTTAAGCAAACAGCTATTTTTCTGAGGCTTGTGATTTTTAAGAAGTAAGAGCTTCATGCTGGGTGACGATACATCCAATTTTGGCTGGGACAGTTCCCTTTTTAAGCTCTGTCCCAGATGTCATGATGTCTTTGGCAAAATTGAGTATTTGCCCCATTTGCTCGTGCCCAAGGGGGGCAAGAAAGAATATTTGGGCAAAACCAAATAGGACAAATGCATGGTTTTCTGAAAAAAGTTCTTATATCCATGCAGTGCTTAATTCGTAATAAAAGAGATCATGGGACTCATGTGCAATTCTTTCCCACTGATAGGAAAAACAATGGCTATTATGGGATAATTCTTTTTGATAAGGTCATTTTCCTGGTATATGAAAGAGAATTACTGAACAAGATGCATGGAGCATGTGCAAATGTATTTTTAGACTCATACACTTTACTAACTGTGCACTCAAATGGAAAATGTTCTGCCTGTAATGTACTGTGTCACCTGGTGGATCACCCAGAGTGCACGCAGCAAAAAACATTAATCATTCCAAGCATATGCTGTAACTTAATAATAAAATATTAGAGAGTAAGGTTAATTATTGAATGTGAAATGAATACACTCATGTAATACAGATAAGGAGACTAAAATCTGAAGGGACAGATCCAAGTAATTTGATAGTGCAGCATCAATTTATTGTCATAATAATAAGCATTGATGTATAGAGGACTTTATGGGACAGATTCTCAACACAGTTGCAGTCCTCTTGCTCCACTCAGATGGCACAAAGGTGCTGTAGTCAGAATAAATGTCTAGCAGAGGTTTCTGTACCTGGTGGGACCTCTCTGATGACTCAAGCATGACATGCTCAGGCACCATATTTCTGTCCATAGACTCTGACACAAGAAGTGTGGTGGGGCTGAGCTATGTCAGTTACCCACTGGTATGGAGTCCATTCACAAATTTTTACCTGTGGCACTAACTGGATGATGAACCCTAGCAAGCTCTATATTAAAACAGAAACATGAGGAATCTTCAGAATCAAGAAATCAGAATTGGTTCCATCACACTTTGGCATTGAATTGTACTGTGCCTTGAAGAGAATCTCAACCTTTGTCTTCAAAGGACAGAGAGAAAATTAAAATGATTGGTTAGATAGTGAGGCTTGCAGCATCCTTTGCCAAACAATGCACCAATAGGCATACCTTAATTCCAAAGTACCCAGACTCCTGTAGTGAGCTCTCTCTTCTCTACATAATGTCCATATTTTTAGTGAAGGACTAAACATCAACCAGGGAACCACTCTGCAGAAGGCCATTTAGCCCAGTTGTTCCCAAATCTTTTTGGCTTGAGGGCCACTGTAGTGAGGCAGTTGCTCTGCTGCAGCATACCGAGGGTTAAAGAGGGTGTGTGCAGGCAGCAGCCAATCAGAGAGAGGTTGCTGGTGTAAGAACAGGGCAGCAGCAGAGCTGGCCAGGGTCTGTCTGCAGTGGGAGCTGCTAGAGAAGGTACTCTGCCTAACAGGCTAGCTGAGGGAATCAACACCCTGGAGAGCTCCAAGTCAGAGCATGCCTTAGAGCTGAGCTGAGCTGGGGATCCCAAGGGAGCGGATTTCAGCAGTGGCTGGAACAGTGCTCTGGCGGCAAGTAGCTAGGGAGCAGATGGCAGCAGGACTCCAGTGGTAGCAGGTTGTGGGCGACTGGGGCTATGGGAAAGCAGCCCAGGATGTCAACACAGACTGTCTCCAGCAGTGAGAGATTGTGGGTGACTGGGGCTGCAGAGAAGCAGCCCAGGGTGTCAACACAGATTGAGGAGTGACTGGAGGGAGGTGGAAGCCTCAGCAGAGGCACATAGGGTCCCTGGGTCAGGGCCTAGAGAAGTGGGCAGGCCCAGGCCACTCCCCACACACCCAGCATGCCAGGAATGGCACAGGCTCACAGGGACACTGACAGCTTTAGTGGCCAGGATAAGAGTGAGCTGTGGACATTGTCTGTTTTAGTGGTCAAGACGTAATCGGGCCATATACTATTTTAGTGGTTGTTACCCTGGAAGGGTGGATTAGTGAACTTAGCTGGAGGGCTAAGGTCCCAGGACTGGACTCAGAGCAGAGTTGGCATGTGAAAAGGCAAAGCACAGACCACCTTGGGGTGGGGGGGACCACTTGAGTTAATTCCCTGGAAACACCACCAGGAGGCACCCTCCAGGTGGGTCCCGCTTACAGCCACAAATATCATTTTTAGAGCCCTGAAGGGCCACCAGCCTCTGCCAGCAGCCCTTCCGTGAAAAGCAGTCTGACCCCTCAATGATCTCCCATCTCTGTAGCTGCAGAAAGAAAACCAAAGGCATCTTGTAGCCCTGTGGACTCCACATGGGTCTCTAGGCATGGCTCCTTTCTGGAGCCTGGGGGACAGAAGAGAAGTGATCCCCACCCTCTGGATCCAGCAAGGATAGCAGTGTGTATGGACCTCGGCAGGGTGCTTTGCCATGCTCCCTGCTACAGACATAGGGAGGGGAACATTGATCTTCCATCTCCTTGGCTGCAGCAAGGCTTCATTCCACTTTCGTCCTTAGGCCATGGCTCCCTTCTGCACACAGCAGGAGGAGAGTTGAGGGCCACTTTGAAAGCCCCCACAGCCCACTTTGGACCCTAAGCCACAGGCTGAGAATCACTGATGTAGCCTATTCTACAAAGTGAGGGAGGTAGTGAACTAACAGAATGGTAGAAGGTAGTGAACTAACACTCAATGTCTAGCAGTGCCACAAACTTCCTGTGCTGCGTTCTTGGGTTGGTCTTGATCTCTCCCTCATGTCTTCATTTGTAAATGGGTATAATAATACTTCCTTTTTCACCTTTGTTCTTTTTTGACTATTCACACTGTACTTTCTTCAGTGCAGGGACTACCTCTTGCTACATTTACATGTGCTGCTTAGCACAACAGGGTTCCAGGCCAGACTGGGACCTCTATGCACTATTAATAATTCAAATAGTAATACCCTGTTTCTTTTCTCTTCTTTGATAACCTGTAGTGAAAAGATGGATTGCAAACAAATCTTAAAATAGCAAAGGAAAATATTAAACTGATATCTTTTTCTAAGATGGCAGTGATCTCTGAATCTCAGTGGTTATGCTTTCTGTATGTTATGCCATTTAACCTGATTGTAGTAATCCATTTTCTGTCATTTCTTCAAATATGTAACTTGTATCTATGTGTTTCAGCTGTTTTCCAAAACTTGTATTGATTTGGAAAGTTGGCAAATGCTTTTGGCTTTTGTTAGTATGCAAAGAGATGAGTGTTAACCTTTAAAATTATTGATCCTTTTTCATAAAGGTGCAAAAAAGTTTTTATTTTCAGTTTTAACCTGTTTCACTACATTTTACTTATATTTCTTAACTGGATTTTTAAACACCTTATATAAACAGAATTAATGTCCAATCAAA
This sequence comes from Podocnemis expansa, assembly GCA_007922195.1. Lineage (NCBI taxonomy): Eukaryota > Metazoa > Chordata > Testudines > Podocnemididae > Podocnemis > Podocnemis expansa. The sequence goes on along the minus strand of ML681998.1, from coordinate 3,541,828 downwards.
AAAGTCATAATAAAGATACTGACCTAGTCCTGCTTTTACTTACACTGGTGCAAATAAGTACTAACTCTACTGAAGCCACGTTATCTCAATATATGGGACAACAGAATCAAACCCATAATATTGATAGGGAAGCTGACATTCAGTAACTCACAGGACTAGTGCTATACTACATTCATATGTATAAAATAAATATTTTTTTTATTCTGAGACAAGGCTCAAGCTAAGCGGTTTTGTTCTGGAATTTAGCATTCCAAAAATGGAAGTAATCCAATCTGAGGATTTTGCTTGGTTCTGTCTCTCCTTGATACTGGTTAATGTGTTCTTCCAGTTGCTATTTTCTGATGCCCCATAGCTGCCTCCTGTTTCTTTAAACAGAAATTTTTTAAGAGTTTTGTGCTAGAAAAAGCCAGACATTAACCATCCAACTAGACACTAATAAATAAGGTTAACTGGAAATCACAGCGTCATATTTTAGCATCACTCATACAAGAAGCCAAGTTCTGTAAAAACATTTAAGCAAAACACTGAGGTGCAGACAAACAACTAGGGTGGGAAGGAATAAAATCCCCTTTACTGTCTGCATTTGAGCAAGCTGAGTCTAGCATAACATTATACATTCAGCTGGGACAAGGTAAGTGAGGTAATATCATCTATTAGACCAACTTCTGTTGATGAGAGTGACAAGCTTTTGATTTTACACAGAGCTCTTCTTCAGGTCATCTCTTCTCATCAACAGAAATTGATCCAGTAAGATATATTACCTCACCCATCTTGTCTCTCTAATATCCTTGGAACTCAGTTATGACACTGTATTAATTCAGCTGTGTCAGACTTACCGTAATGAAGATACATGTGCTTTTAGTACGGAAGAACTCACGTTCTAGGAACTTACCCTGACCCTACATTGTGGTCTATGGTAGGAAATGGCAGCTGATGCAAGTGGCTAAGCAGAAAGATCCTCATGCAAGTGGGAAGCCTGCCTGCAGAGTACAGAAGGTAGAAGACATTCTACCATAACAAGAACATGCAACAGTGAATAAGGTTTCACAGGCTACCTTTGATTTATAAGCAGGAATAAAGGTGTAGACATGCATTCAAAAATATAAAAGATGGGGACAAACTAGAATCTCCAATTTAAAGCTGTTCAAATTATGGATGGGACAGTATTTGATTACCCAGTTCATAATCTGTCCATATGGTGTTCTTTCTGGGTTGGAGCCAAAACTGGAAGGGACCTGGTTCCTGAATGAAGCCACAATATTATTCCTGATTGTCATTAAGCACAACTGTAACCCAAACAGGATTCAAATTCCACCTGGCTGACATGTCTGTAGAAAATCTTGCACCTAACCAGTATGAGCTAAGTATACTGAACTATTAGCTAATACCCTGGAGAAATCTAGTACAATAGTTTTCAATTCTTTTTTTATTTGGACCCAGCTCCTAATCCCTTGTGGTGGCCCCCTCCACTAAAAAAAAAGTGGCCGCCATGTTTGGTGGTAGCCATGCCCGTGGGAAGAGGGCCCAGGCACCCATCTGAAAGAAGCCCAGAGAGCTTTTTTCCAGGGTGTCTCTGGGGATTCCTGACCCAGCTGAAAAGGAGCTGTTCTGGGTGACTTCTTTGGGTTTTGGGCTGGGCCCCCCAGGGACGCTACCAAAAGGAGACACTCCAGGAAGCTTCTTTTTTTGTTTGTTTGTTTTCCTGCCAGCCTTCCGACCATTTTTTTTAAACAAAGTTGGTTTACTTAGATCTTTATTAATCAATTATTTCAAGGCTTAAGGCACAGATATTCAAAGTTATTTAGGCATTATAATGCACGGTGTTGCAATGATTAATCTGTTTAGGCTGAAATTTTCACTTTCAAAGGGGGGTTTAGGAACTTCGAAGTTTAAATTCTATTGATAGACAATAAGATTTTTGGCTCCTAAGTGTCTAAATCCTTTTGAAAATTAATTTTAGGCCACTAAATCAGATAGATATTGGAGTGCTGCAACAAAGCAACACATAAAAAGCTTTAACAATTTGGGCCTTAGAAACTGGATTTTATAAATCAAAACATTATTCTGTAAACCATGTGGAAATGAAATTCTCTTTGAACAAAGCCTGAATAGATTCAAAACAATGGAGACTTAAGGCAGAGATGGTGTGGTACCGCCTCTAATATTAGTAGAGTTATGCCAGTTTACTCTCTCTAAGCATCTGGCCCGTTATTAATGTTAAGCCTGAATCTTAAATTTCCATCCCGCTAGATATTGTTATAATATCTTCTCATTGCAAAATATTTGAAAATAAAGGACATTCTAATGACAGTGTATCATCCTCATTTTGTACAATTACATTTTGTACAATTGTTTTGTTATATTCCATATTTTGCATGTACAAGTTGAGGTTTACAACCAAGACTCTAAGGCTCAGACCACATTTTGACATGGGGTGGAGCTACACTGGTATGGAGCTACATTGATTTTATCTAAAGGGAATTTTTAGAGTTTTCTTTCTTAAGGAGTTTTCCCAAATTCCACACCTGGTCTAGTAGTGGACCTCCTGTTCTGCACATCCCAGGGAAGCTTTTGATGCAAGTGACCATAGACTCTTGCTGTGATGGCTGAGATATTCTTGGCATGTCTAGAACAGCTCTTGACTTGTTCCAATCATTTCTAAGATCAAAGAATTCAGTTGTTAGAGGTGGGTAACTGTCACCACCTGAATGATATTAATCTGAAACTTAATATCATTCAAAAACATGTCTGAAGCCTCTAAGGGTACATCTAAATTGCAGTTAAAAACCTGCAGCTGGTCTCTGCCAGCTGACTTGGACTTGGATTGCAAGGCTGTTTAATTTATTGCGGATGTTTGAGTTTGGACTGAGCCTTGAGGCTGAGCTGTAAGACTCTATGAGGTAGGAAAGTCCCAGAGCTCAGGCTGCAGTTTGAGCAAGAATGTTTATGCTGCAGTCAAACAGCCATACAGCCCAAGCCCCATGAACCAGAATGAGTTGCCATGGACCAGCTGGTGTCTAATTGTAGGTGTAGACATACCCTGTAACAGAAAACTTCTAAGCAGAAGGAGAGTATAAAATATTTAAATGGCCGCTACAGCTATAGATCTCTCACCTTGTTGATCCTACAAGTTTGGTCTGTGTTCAAGGGAAATGCCTGAAGGCTTGCCAGCTCTAAAGATTTAACAGAAAATAAAGCAGAGCAAATTTCACTCTTTATTTAGTCTAAGATGCATGCCTTGACACAAAGTAATTTGAAATATATGTGTATGAGGGATAAACAGTGTGATGACAGATGATACAAATTTGCTGAAGATAGTTAAGACCAAGCTGACTGCAAAGAGTTATAAAAGGATCTCACAAAACTGAGTGACTAGGCAACAGAATGGCTGATGAAATTAATTCTGTAAAGTAATGTACATTGGAAAGCTTAATCCCAGCTACATATACAAATTGATGGAGTTAGCTATTACAATTCTGGAAAGATCTTGGACTCATTGTGGATAGTTCTCTAAAAATATCTGCTTAATGTGCTGAAGGAGGCAAAAAACAAACAAAGAAAATACCAAATAAAGGAATGATAGAGACCATTAAAATGGATGGATAAGACAGAAAATATAATACCTCTATATGAATCCATGGTATACTCAGAGTTTGAATAGTGCATGCAGTTCTAGTCATCCCATTCTGAAAAAAGATGGATCAGAATAGAGGACCAAAAACTAAATATGAGTCAACAGTGTAACACTTGCAAAAAAAGAAAACATCATTCTGGGATGTATTAACGCAAGTATTGTAAGTAAAACACAAGAAATAATTCTTCTGCTCTATTTTGCACTGATTATACCTCAACTGTAGCATTGTGTCCAGTTCTTGGTGCCTCTTTCAGGAAAGATGTGGACAAATTGGAGAAAGTCAGAGAAGAGCAACAAAAATGATTAAAGGTCTCTAATACTTGACTTATGAGGGCAAATTGAAAGAACTGAGTTTGTTTAATGTGAATAAGAAGAGACTGAGAGGGGGCATAACAGTCTTCTAATACCTAAAAGGTTGTTATGAGGAGGAGGAAGAAAAATTATCCTCCTTAAATGTTGATGATAGGACAAAAGGCAATGGGCTTAAATTACAGCAAGGGAGGTTTAAGTTGGACATTAGGGGAAAAAAATTCCTAACTGTCAGGGTGGCTAACCACTGGAGTAAGTTGCCCAGGGAGGTTGGGGAATCTTCATTATTGAAAATCTTAAAAGCAGGTTAGGCAAACACCTGTCAGGGAGGGCTTAAGATGATGCTTGGTCCTGCCCTGAGTACAGAGGGTTTGGGATCAATGGCTTCTCATGGTTCTTTCCAGTTTCTATGATTCCATGAATTGGAAAAAGTACAGAGAAGGGCAACAAAAGTGATTAGGGCTATGGAATAGCTTCCATATAAAGAAATATTAAAAAGATTCTCAGCTTACAAAATGGATAATTAAGGTGGGGATATGAAATAAGTCTATAAAATCATTCACGGTGTGGAGAAAGTAAGTAAGGAAGTGTCATTTACCCTGTTATGTAAGACAGGAACCAGGAGTCACTCAATGAAAGTAATAGGCTGCAGATTTAAAACAAACAAATGGAAGCATTTCTTTACACACAACATACAGTCAACCTGCAGAACTCGTTTCCCGGGAATATTGTGGAGATCAAAAGCACAACTGAATTAAATAGAGACTTACATAATTCATGAAGGATAGGTCCATCAGCGGTTATTAACCAAGATGATCAGGGATGCAGCTCCATACTCTACGTGTCCATAAGCTTCTGACTGCTAGAAGCTTGACTGGATAATAAGGGATGGATCACTTTATAATTGCTCTGTTCTGTTCCTTTCCTCTGAAGCATCTGACACAAGCCACTGTCAGAACACAGGACATTGATCTAGATGAACTGTTCTTAGCACGCATGGCCATTCTTATGTTCTAGTGCCAGGCAACTTATTTGTTTTCTACAGTTTCACATATTCGTTTCTGCTCAGAAACCCCGCAGTGCTGTGTATTGCACAGGAAGAAATCCATATCTATTTTTAGACGATAAAAATTTAATCTTAACCATCTTAGCTAAGATGACAGCTGACAAAATCTAAGTACTTGTCATTGTCCCAGGGAAAGGACCACATTTGAGTGTTTCCAGAATTTATAAACAGTGCTTTAAGCAGCTAAGGCATACAGAAGAAAAGGGAATATTTAAAGGCATTCCCTAAAACCTGCACAACTTTGTGCTTTGAAGATTCTATTCAAATCTCCTTGAACTTGATGTTTTAACTGATGGAGTAGCCTAAAAACTTTAAAATGAAGTAAGCTGTCACATCAGGTTAAACATGATTTAATATATATTGCCTTATGTGAACTATCATTGAACATAACAAAATGACAGTAGGTTATATATCATTGAAGGAGTACTGTCATAAAGACAATTTCACCAAAAAGTAAACCCAAGTTGCCTTTAATATATTGACTCAGAGCCCTCTGCTTTGCTCCCTAAAGTGTGTCCTCTCCAGAGTTAACAGTTATTTTTAGCCACTTTCTCATTAATAGTATTATTAGACACACTTAATGAAGTCTAGGCTAAAGTTACTGATATACAAGAAACACAAATCTTCCTTGGAAAATGGTAGGAAATTATTAAGAGTTGATTGGCACCAGCTAGTGACTTTTGTGAGAGCCATGATAAATTAAACAGATTAGTTTATTTATTGCCTGTCATTTTAAATGGAGACAGACATTTGGCTTGGTGAAATTGAGAAGAATCTGTACATGTATACTCATCATCAGAGTATGCATAGGTGGAAGGATAGAAACAGTAGAAGATCACAGGCTGAACGGGGCTGGTGGGGGGAGGAAGGTGAATGTGGCTGTGATCTCCCTATGAGATCAGGAAACTAGAAGAGGGAACAGGACTGACAATGTCTACAAAATACAGTAAGGATGTTGAATTACAGAGAGAAAAATATAATATATGTATGTTTTAATACATAGAGACAATTAAAAACAGTTCTACTGGTTTGAAGTTCTTAGCAGTTATGTGACTATTAACCTCTTGTTTGCAAAATAAATATCTCTCAAAAAGCTTTCAAAGAGGTATATATATATATATATATATATATATATATATATATATATATATATAAGTGCATAATTGAAGAAATGAAGCAATTATTACAAAACATACATGTGCACAAATAATTAAAAACAAGATCCAGTAGTTGGAAGTTGAAGTTAGATAAATTCAGACTAGATAGGTGTAAATTTTTAACACCTGTGATAATTTACCATTGGAAGAATTAACGGATGGATGTGGTGGAATCTCCAAGAAGACTGCTGTTATAGAAGCTGCACTCTAGCTCAAAGAGAAATTAAGGGTTGATACAAAAACTACTGGTACGCTTTTTGACCTTTGTTATGTAGGAGGTCAGATGACATGCTCTTTCATAACCTTAACATGTAAATATATGAAATAAACATGAAGGGGAACATCAGCTGTAGCATGGGAAAAAAATGCTCATAAATAGACTTGAAAAGATCCTATCCAATAATTTTTAAGGTAGAATGTTAAAATGGACTATTGATTAAACATAATATTAGTAAACAACAAACATCAAGCAATATTTTGTGATACACTTCTTTTTTATTCAAATCAGCAAAGAATACATGACCCTCTCTTCAGTATTCAGGATATCAGTCATTTCTTTCACAGCCTGAAGGTCACAGTGAGAGCCTTATCAGCATAGGATGTTTGTAATATTTATGAATGTCCATTTCCAAGGGTTTATAACTGAGGCCATAATTCTTCATATACATGCAAACATAGGAGTTGTAACAGTAACCTCTGCAATTGCTGGCTATCCACCCCTATCCTTTCACATCCTTACCCTTATGTGACTGGGGCCAGGAAATAAAGTTTCAGTTTCTTACCAAAACACTAGTGTGTCACACCCAACAAGTGTTGTTTCCATAGACTACTTCTTCACTTTTTCAAAATATGGCCCTAAATATCATATGCAAATGAAAGAAGACAAGGAGTTCCAAAGTTTTGTGCCATTTTGGCCACAAAAGACTCTTATCATAATGTCATTATAATGTAATTTGCTAATAACTCATAATCAGGTATATTGTAGGTGTGGAAACCATTGTTTTTATTAAAGATATAATGTTTGAATTCTTTGACACCTTTCATGAAACTTCTCTATTTCTACACAGCCCATCTTTACTGGCAACCCTGGAGATGAGACATTGATGTTAACAGATTATGTTTCTAAACTAATGAATGAACTGCTGGCAAGCTTGAAGACTTTGCTGAAAATGCTTTCTTTTCCTAGAATATGTTTACAAGTTAACCAATGAGAAGATGGGCACCAAGGCTAAAGGGGATTAATTGATTACAATGTCAGAGTGAGCAGTAGATTTAGTCTCACACTGCAGTAGATTTAGTCTGACACTGTAAATGAGAAAAGAGAGAGGAACAAAGTAAAAAATCACAATACACCAGAATAGCATCGAGAAAAAATAAGGTAATTCATTAAAGAACAGTATTCTTAAAATTGTTAGCATTTCAAATACAGGAATTATCTAAGTTTCTTTTCTTTTCTTTTCTTACCATGCCTCTCCTCATTACAAAGTTTATAGACTTACTAGAGAATAGCTGCTGCTTGGTTTTATCCAATGTGCTGCAAACTGGGGATATCAGTTAGGGCACATAGAATGCAATTATATCCAGGATCTATACATCAGGGAACTTGTTCAAATCAGGGGCATCGCTGGCGCTGGGCACATGGGGCATGTGCCCCAAATCCCGGTGCCAGTGCCCGGGTCTGGCAGGGCCCCACCTCTCCCGGTCTCCAGCGGCCACAGCAGCCCCTTCCCTGGTGGGAAATCCAGGGCCCAGCCGCCCGCAGCCGCAGCAGCCCCGTTGCTGGCCAGGAATCTGGGGCTCAGTCACCCACAGCTGTGAAGGCCGCTCCTGGCCCCATCCCCAGCTGGAGATCTGGAGCTCAGCCACTTGTGACTGCTCCTGGCTCTATCCCCAGCCGGGGGTGTGGCCTCTTGGTATGGGGCATGGCCTAGGCTGGTGCCCTGGGTGCTTCCCCAGGGCAGTAATGCCTGTGGTTCAAATCCATGTCTTCATAAAATTTTATTGTGTCTCTCTTTAAACTTACATACAAAATATAAAACCCCTGTGTGTGAGAGAGAGGGAGAGAGACAGAGCTTGCTCACACAAGTTCACAAGCACTGATGGGTTTTTTGTTGTTTATGTTTAAAGTCCACATTTGAATGATGTTTTTTTTTTTTCACGTGAGATTCAGCTTGTGAACAGAGCTGGTGAAAAACACATGGACATTTTTCATGAACAATTTCTATTTTGTCAGTCAAAAAATGATGAAACAAATTTTCTCTGCCAGCTCTCACTAAGAATACTGGTTGGGGGTTGGGGAGGAGGACCAGTGGCTGTTCAATTTGGAGGAAAATAAAAACACAAGATATTTTGATATATGAATTCCTGGAATCAGTGAAGAGGAAGAAGGTGGAAAATAAGGCTGCCCTTTTTCACCAGAATGTAGTGTACTCATGTAACTGTATGTGCTTTGTTGTAAGTGAACCACAGGCATATGAACTGCAGCCACTGCCATTAAAAAAAAAATGTCAGGACAAGTCCTAGAACTATGGGCTGACAGCAAAAGGTTATGACTACCTAACAACTTTCCTTACCCCCATGTTGGTTAGTATGCGTGTTGTAATTAGCATTACCTGATAGTTCAACTTCTTATTCTCTTCAAAGACAAACTGCAGTGTGAAAATAAAGAGGTGGAGCTGATTTGCAAATTTGACACAATCAGGTTGGGTCTGAGTAGGGACTTGAAATGGTTAGCACAGTACCAAAAGTAATTGTCCCTGTTCACACATTCTCTCTAATCAACTGGCATGAATGGGCCCCGTCTGTTCTAGCTGAATTTACGTCACTCACACTTGCCCTCCTTCATCCTGGCATGTGTATATTTGTCTCTCAACTGTAGTTTTCACTTCATGCATCTGATGAAGTAGATTAGAGCCCATGAAAGCTTATGCCCAAAGAAATGTTATTCTATAAGGTCCCACAGCACTCTTGTGCTTAATATCTGTGACATACCAAGGAACAAGTGGCTGTGTCATCCTAGTCCACCTACCGGGGTCTGCACTTTACAAGGCCTTGTGGCTGTAGTCTTTTTCTCTGATCACTAACAGCCTCCAGCAAGTAAGCCATGTTTAAATTGTAATGAAAGAGATGCTGGGGCTCAAGTGGTTCTTTGATTACTTTCATAACTGATGTGACAAGCCCAGAGGTGCCAGTGCTATGAACTGCCAAGCCTGAAAGTATCAGGGCTCAACCTGGCAAGCCCTGGCATAAATTAAGCACAATTAAGCACTGCATGTAAGTAACTCCCAGATATGTCAATGTGTGCTGCAGCCAATCATCCAACCACACCTTGACCTCTACTAATCATAAAGATTACCATAGGGTGATCCCAATACACTGCCAGTCCCAGATTTCCCTCCAGCAATGTATTTCCTGTGTTGCCCAGCCCTCTCCTAGAGAGTAGAACTATCTTGAGACTGTTATTCATATTACTTAAATAATATGCAAACAACTTGTTACTTCTAATAGAGTCATCCAAACACCTGAGCTTGAAAACACTGGATTTAATAAAACAATAATAAAGGTGTATTCACTTCAAAGAGAGATTTTAAGTGGGTACAATGAGGCATAATAGGCTGAAATAGTTACAAGAAAAATGCACATAAAATGCCTGATGGTGAATAATTTAACAAACTATGTTAGGTTCAAAGCAAAGTTTTCTTACAATGTGCTTTCAGCAATCTTACTGACCAGACTTTTTGAGGGCCCTTCCCCAAAGTACAACTGCTTCCTTTGTCCCTCCATTTACCGTGAATGTGATGGGCAAGGATAGGGAAAGCCAAGGATTGTTTATGACTCCTTTTTATATTTTCAGTCCCACTCTTAAATAATATTTCCAGTTTTGAACTAGGACCCAAAGTGTTTATGTGGAAAGCTATTGACTGCTGGTTCTTTCACCTGTTTGAATCCCCTTTGTCTTTTCTTTCTGCTTGATGACTTCTTTTATTGCTTAAATGCAAGTTAAGGCAAGCACACGTTTCTATGCTTAGAAGAGACCTAAAGTTTTCTTACCTAGTTTATGTTTGAGCAGGCTGTGGGGTTTGGAACATGTGTTGTTAATAATACCATGTAGGAGAATCTGATAGCTTCACATAAAATGTTGCCACATATTTTACCAGGACAATACTAAACAGCAAGCTATGAGTTTTTAAATGATATTTCATGAGATATGTTTTGTACAAGAATTATTTCAATGGTGATCAGGATGAGAATATGATGGTATATTCTGTCACGTTATCTCAACTCTTTCAAAGCCTCTCTCCCAACCTGATCCATCCTTTCTTTTCAGGAACTGTCTAGTAACAGACACAAATTTTGCTGCCATTATTTCTTTCCATCATTCTCACTGCACAACAGTTCATGGCAGGATTTCAATCCTAAATTGAATTTGAGTGGTGACTTTGAGATGAAAGACTGTAAATCTCATTAAATCCTCTGAGCTGTCAAATATTGTATTCTCTGTCCTTTCAAATAATTTTTTAATAAAATAAAATAAAATAGTATTGGTAGCAATTGCTCTTATTATCAATACCTTTCTAAATAAAAGGGTGAAAATACATTTATATTACAGTCAAGATCACCATGGCATTTAAGAGAAACTTAAAACTGGAAGATTTCAATTACATCTGTGCCCTCTTGTATCTGTAGCAGTTCTGACAGATGTTGCTGGAAGCAAAAAGGGCCAGGCTTGATTTTTCTAGCAGTTCCCTCTGAAAACATAGAATCATAGAAACAGGAAGGGACCATGAAGATGATTGAGTCCAGTCCCCTGCACTCATGGCAGGACTAAGTACCCATCCTAAACCATCCCTGACAGTTACCTGTCTAACCTGCTCTTAAAAACTTCCAGTGGTGGAGATTCTGCAACCTTCCTAAGCAATTTATTCCAGTGGTTAATCACCCTGACACTTGCTAACTACTCTATTTGGATGACATAGAGTACCCCTAATTATAGCCATTACTTTGTAACTAGGATAGCATCTTTGTTGCTAACTGTTAGAATTCAAGCCTAAACTTAAAGGGGGTTTTCTCTCATTTTGTCCTCCTATTCTTATCCATTAGTTTTGAAATATTTTGAGGAAAAAACCTCTGGCTGCAAGATGAAACATTGGATGGGGAGGTTTACTGGGTTGCAGAGGCATTGATACCATGGGGCTCTGGGGGGCATCGGCCCCCCTGAAACTCAGGGCCAGCCCCTGAGCAATGCACCTCTAAACTGCATGGCAGCACAGCCCCAGCCTCTCCCCCATGCAACCAGCAGCTGCTGCCTCTACCCAGCTGGAAGACACAGTCTTCCAGCTGGTAGGGAACTGCCCCAGGCTGGTCTTGGGAGTTTTAAGACTCCCACCCCGGCCAGAGCAGGGTCAGGCTGGGAGCCTCAGTCTGTGCTCTCCTCTGGTGGCCAGGTGAGGAGGTCTGGGGGGAGGGCATTTATGGGACAGGCACGCCAGCCCGGTGGGGAAAAGGCATGGGGAAGGGGGTCAGCCTGGGGCACAGGGAACCAGTGTCGGGACCAGAGGGGTTAGGAATGGCTCAGGGGATAGCGGGAAGGGTTTGGGGAATGGTACGGGGGTAGGGAATGCATCAGGGCTCAGTCAGCCAGTGGGGGCCTGGGCCGCAGTTAATCTTTATGTATAGCAGCACCCCTGCTGGGTTATTACAGTGAATTATTTCCTAGGGGTCTGGCTGGTGGGCCTCACTGACAGACTGAAAGTCTAACTGATCACTGTATTTGGGGTTGGGCAAAAATCATCTCCTGGTTTGGATTGGCAGAGACTCTGTTTTTTTTTGCGGGGGGGGTTGCCTTTGTCTGAAGCATGGGAGCAGAGTCACTTTCTGGTTTGAGCTAGAGTGTCTTTAAATGCCACAGGACTCCTTACTTCTTTTGCCAAACTAAACTAACATGGCTGTCCCCCTGGAAAATGGTAAAATCTCAGAACGTGGAACCTTTAAATCATGATTTGAGACCTCCAGAAAGTGAGTCAGAGGTTATGAGTCTGCTACAGGAGTGGGTTGGTGAGGTTATGTGACCTGTGATATGCAGAAGGTCAGAGTAGATGATCACAACAGTCCTTTTGGACCTTAAAGTCTGTGGATCTATGGTACACATTACCTCTGCTCTTGCAAACAGTCCAAGTATTTGAAACAAAGAGAGAATTTTAAAGGTAGAAAAGGTGGGGGAGACACCAAAATGAGCGTGAAAAATCCAGGAATTAATAAACAAATAATATTAGATAAGGATAGTCTGAACATTCCTCCTCCTTTTGCAGTTATCAGTGACTCCTGTTTTCTAGGCATTTCCATCCTCTTAAGCTCTTCAGCTCACCATTTTCCAGGGTTGGTGGAGTCCAAAAATTCTGGCAAGCCAGTATCTAGCCTCCAGGGGAAGTGTTGCCTAAACAGCTTGATGGGTTCTGTTACCTGACCAAGCTGAAGTTATTTCAGTTTTGATTGCTGGATAGAAAGGCCAAAGAACCATCCTTCTAGGTTGATGCTCTCTGAGGCTTCAAACCCACGCCATTTCAGTACTGCTTCTGCACTGTTTGCCACCTCAGTCCAGTTCTATCTGCTACCTCAACCCCATGAACTGTCTTGAAACTATCTATAGGTAGAATGTTTAGAAAGGAATAAGTAGCATACAAAGCCCCTAGCAGAGTGCTTTTCACAAGACACTTTCAGCAGAAGGTAGAAACCCCGTCTCTCCACTGTCATACTTGTACTTTGCACAGACACCGCTATCGACTTTGGCTATGTTCACACACAAACTGCTTGTTTCGAAACAAGATGTTTCAAAACAAGCCATTTCGAAATAATGTTTTATTTTGAAACACCTTCTTTCAAAAGACAAAAAAGTGTCTTCAAAATAAGGGAAACAAAATAGCATGTCCACAGTCTGGACATGCTATTTCACTTTGGGGGGTGGGGGGGTGCAGTGTTACCAACTTTGCCCACCAACTCGGGGTATGCTCATTTATTAGGGTTGCTTTCTCTATGGGGAAGATGGTACTTCTATTAGCGTGCTGCTTGTGTGACTTGTGTTTCTACAGAGGTGCGTCTGAGCGGACCAGGTCTATCAGCACTCTCAGCTGACCCCTTATGTGTCCCTGAACTCAGTAGGCTGGGTCACACAGCACTTCTTTGCTGCTACCCTTATGTGCCCCTGTACCGCACCAAACTAGGCTTGATTATGGATCTTGAGCAGGCTGGGTCACACAGCACTTCTCAGCTGCTACCCTTATATGCCCCTGGACTCAAACAGGCTGGGTCAAAACAGCACTTGTCAGCTGTCACCCTTATATGCCCCTGGAGTCAATCAGGCTACTGTCCCTATCAATGAGCAAACCTTACAGGGTTGTGGGCATTACAGGGATCTTTGGCTAGGTAATAGAAGCGTTGCTGCAAAGTGATATAAAGAAACCAAGACCACAAAGGAGAGGGAATGATGTCTTAAAAGAGTCTGGAAACTGGCTTAATAACAAAAGTCATTTTATTGCTAGGTATCTAAAACTTGTACTGCTAATAACAATTACAAAGGAGAGAAGAATACCCCAAAATACCCAGTTACAGCATTGATAAACATACAAGGAAAGAAGAACACCCAGCTACAATATTACCTAGATTCTACTGTATCAGGCCTAGCGAGAGAGAGAGAGAGAGAGAGAGAGAGAAAGAGAGAGAGAGAGAAGTGGGGGGGGGGGGTCTCACCACTCTGTGTAGCAGAAAGGTTTCCAGGTTGTGCAGATCAGGGTCAGAGGCTGGATGGAAACAAAGCTCCCACAGCAATCAGCAAAGGAGAAAAGCCAAAACCCAGTGGAAATGATACAGCTTTAGATCCAAGCATCAGGAGTCAGGACTCAATCCAGACTCACACAGGATTCAGAAAGGATCCAATCAGGACTTGCACAGGACACACACTACACTACTACTACTATTGGATGTGGGTAAAGTTTTTTTTATAAGGACTTGTTTAAGTGGCCAATACACATTCCTGGCTGGGTGTTATGGTTCAGAGAAGCTCACAATACAGTCAGGCAGACTCAGTATTTTGGGTATCAATTATCGTCTGTGACTAGAATGGTCTGATAATTGCTGAGTTTGTTCATTTTGGTGTGAGATTCCCCATCAGACAATGCTTCCCTGCTTCTTCAATCCCAGAGTTCAGTGTGGTTCCTGCTTCTTCAATCCCAGGGTTCAGTGCAGTTCTTGCTTTGGAGCCTGGGTCTCCATAGTCAATGCAAATGAAGCTCCATTTACTGTGCTGATGGCTTTTGGATATGGGTAGATAAGGATGTCTCCCATTTCCTACTGTTTTTGGTTTTCAGTTCAAGCAGAGGTTGGGGGATGTGTGTGGCGGGGAGGGGGAGGCACAGGCTGGATACTATGCTCTGATTCCTCAAGAACACAGAGCTAACACGTAACAGCAGACCCCAGCGGGGTGAGAGGAGCCAGCGGCTCACCCCGCAGATGTCTGCAGGCGACTGCAGACACCGGCGAGGTGAAGCGGACCCCAGAGACTCACCCCGCCAGGGTCTGCAGAGGACTGCAGACCCCGGCGGGGTGAAGCGGAGCCAGGCGTTTCACCCTGCAGGTGTCTGCAGAGGACTGCAGACCCCCACGGGGTGAAGCGGAGGGGGGGGTTCACCCCACCAGCAAAAAAAACAGGCAGGGTGAGGCGCCCGGCTCCACTTCACCCTGCGGGGGTCTGCAGTTCCCTGCAGACCCCGGCAGGGTGAGCCTGCCTGCCGGCTGCGGCTCACCCTGCAAGGGTCTGCAGTCCCCCTCTGCCAGCCAGGGGACACGCCTCAGCACCCTGGCCAGGGTGCTGAGGGGGTGGCCCTTCTTCCCAGGGTGCTAAGCACCCTGGGAGGATGTTCAAATGTTGTTTCAGAACAGTTTGTTCTGAAACAACATGTCCCCAAGGGGTTGTTTCAAAACCACTGGTTTCGAAACAACCTTATTTAGAAACGGAAGTAGGTTTAAGCCGTTTTGAAACACAGCTCCCATTTCGCAACAAGGGAACCCCTTGTTGCGAAATGGTAGTAGGTCATGTGGATGTGCTGTTTCTTATTTCAAAACAACTCTGGTGTTTCGAAATAAGAAGCCTGTGTGAACACACCCTTTCAGATCACATTTTTGGGTAGGATGACCCCTTAGCCCAAGTACATTTGATACAGTTCTCTTGACTTTTTTTTTCAGCACAGACAGTAGCATTTCTTCATCCCAGATCTCAAAAGCACAGTACAGCTAGTCCTCACTTAGTGACCTACTCGTTTAGTGACCCCTCGGAGTTATGACCAGCTCTCTGACGAGTTGGTATTATGGCGATGTACGAGAACTCGCATCAACTCTCTCAGATTCATCTCATTCCCGCACTCAGAACTAGCGTTTTTCGTCTATGTATTTTTACTTTATTGTGCACCCCAAAGTACAAGATGTCAGCGAAAAGGAAGAGCATGACTTCACCCGGAGAACGCGCCAAGAAACAAAGGAAGGCTATTGATCTTGAGACAAAAATGAAGATAATAAACGAATATGAAGCTGGTAAGAAAGTTAAAGCGATAGCACATGACTTGGAGCTGGCGCATTCAACTGTATCAACGATCTTGAAGGATAAAGATTGAGTGAAAGAAGCAGTGAAATCATCAAAAGGATATAAAGCCATAATAACCAGGCAGCAGAAAGGCCTTATTCACGAAATGGAAAAACTACTGGCGATATGGTTTGACGACCAGATACAAAAAAGAATGCCAATGAGCCTTTTAATAATTCAAGCAAAGGCACGCAGTATCTTTGAAGCGCTGAAAGCGCGCGAAAATGAAGAGTCAACGGAAACATTTACGGCAAGTCATGGATGGTTTCAAAGTTTTTGTCAGAGATTCAGCCTTCATAATCGAAGTATCAGTGGTGAGGCGGCAAGCGTGGACATAGAAGCATCAGAAAGATTTGTGGATGAATTTGACAAAATGATCAAGAAAGGCGGGTATCGTCCGGAAGAGATCTTTAATGCAGACGAAACCGGACTATTTTGGAAAAAATACCCGAAAGATCCTACATACACAAAGAGGCTAAAGCAATGCCCGGTTTCAAGGCTTTAAAGGACAGGGTCACGTTGTTGTTGGGAGGCAATGTTGCTGGATTTCAGGTAAAACCTTTTCTCATCTATCGTTCTGCAAACCCACGTGCACTGAAGCAGGTTAGTAAGCACACGCTGCCCGTTTACTATCGTTCAAATAACAAAGCATGGATGATGCAATCTTTATTTGAGGACTGGTTCATGAACTGCTTCATACCCTCGGTCAAGCATTACTGTCTGGAAAACGGTGTTCCCTTTAAAATTATCCTCCTACTTGATAACACCCCAGGCCACCCCCAGCATGTTGATGATCTACACCCTGATGTAAAGGTCATGTATCTGCCTAAAAACACAACTGCTGTGTTACAACCAATGGACCAGGGGGCTATCTCTAAGTTTAAAGCGCTATATTTGCGTGCAACATTTTCCAAAGCGGTAGCAGCAACAGAAAATGGTGAAGTAACCCTGCGCAATTTTTGGAAATCATATAATATTTTACACTGCATAAAGAACATTGAATTAGCTTGGGTGGGAGTGACAGAAAAGTGCATGCAAGGCATATGGAAAAAATGCCTGAAACGTTTTGTAAATAATTTCGAAGGGTTTGAGAAAGACGAACATATTGATGTCATAAATAAAAAAATTGTGGAACTTGCTAATGTGCTTAATTTAGATGTTGAAGTGGAAGATATTGAACAATTAGTGGAATACGTCGAGGGAGAGCTAACTAATGAAGATTTAATAGAGTTGGAAGCGCAGCAGCACTTGAAAGAGGAGGAAGAAGAAGAGGAAAGAGTGGAAGAAGTACAAAAGAAGTTCACTGTAAAGGGGTTAGCTGATGTCTTCTCCAAAGTGAATGCAGCGATGTTAGAACTAGAGAGTATGGACCCGAATGTTGAATGGTTCACGAAAGTGGAACGACAAATGAATGAAATTTTACGATGCTATCGTGAAATTTATGAAGAAAAAAAGAAAATTACAACGCAGACCACACTAACAAGATACTTCTCTAAAGTTCCATCCAGGGCCCCTACCCCTATCCTTACAAGTCCTTCCATTTCCTTGCCATCATCTCCCTTACCAGGGCCTTCTACAGCTCCTGATAACCCTGCTGATCTCTCCGACGATGACATTGATGATCCCCCTGCTGCTGAACCACACTTTGAAGGATTTGATGAGTAAAAATGTCAATGTAATCTGAATGTTTATTTTCATATTTCTTTGGTACATCATTTTTATAATTTTTGCTGATTGCATTTTTATGTTCTGTAATACAGTATGTAAGGAGTTATGCCAATAAAACAAAGTTATCACGATGGAGTTTATTTTAGGCCTTTTCTTTACAGTACTATTCAGAATATTAAAAATGATTACCTGTATTTACAGTACACTATGCAAACTAACTTCAGTACATTAGAGCTTAAAACATTTAAAATATATATTAAAAATGTTATAAATGATGCAAAGGTGACATTAAAACTATCTACCGATGGTTGAAAAACCCACTACCAGTAAAGTACATTATGCCTGAAATACCGGTAAGGGCTGCTCCTCGTTTAGCAACCAATTCATTTATCAACCGGGTTTCAGGAACGGAACCCGGTCACTAAGTGAGGACTACCTGTATTTTAACCAAAATATGGCAAATCATCAGATAACGGAAAAATAAATGAGGCCTAGTACATTAAAAAAAAAAAAAAAAAACCAAGGAGTCGTGTGGCACTTAAAGACTAACAGATTTATTTTTCTCATGAGCTTTCATGGGGGAAATCCCACTTCATCAGATGCTTCGAAGATGGGTGAATTTTTGCCCTCAATTTCCATTCGGTTTTGAACATATGAAAGGAACTCTTTGCCAGCATCTGTTGAAGAGCAAGAGGAAATGACTATTACAAAATAACGCCAGAAGCTTTCATATTATTTAACAAGTTTCTTTACAGACATAACTAGTTAGAGCCCAGCTCTCCAGTAAAGACTTTTAGTAAAGGGTATCTGTTTTGAAGCTATGACTGCATGGATATGTCCACACACAAAGTTTTATTCCAAAATAAGTCATTTCAAAATGACTTATTTCTAAATAAAACCCTTAAATCGAAACAACTTATTTTGAATTAAAAAAAAATTATTTCAAAATAAGTAAAACCCCTCCAATCGAAACAGCATCCCCTGTGTATGGACATGCTATTTCGATTGCTGGAGAGGGGCACCCTGGGAAGTGTGGCAACATGGCCCCTGGTGGGCAATGTTGCCACCCAATTCCCTGCCTGGCTCTCCCCGGGAGACCCAGGCAGGGAAAACAGGGCCCAGGGGAGGGATCTCCCTGCCCTGGGTCCCCACTTCTGCTGGGCACACTGGCTCCCCAGGCCACTGGGCTGAGCGGCTGCAGTGGCGGGGAGCTCAGCGGCTCACTCTGTGCCCAGCTCTGCAGCCCCCCAGAGCTGGGCGTGGGGTGAGCTGCCACCACTGCGGCTACCCAGCCAGGATCTGCAGCCCCCCAGGGCACGAGGTGAGCCACCACCGCTGTGGCCACTCCGCCCCTGCATCTCACCTCAGTACCCTGGCCAGATGCTCAGGGCTCCCTGGCCAGGGTGCTGAGGAGCGGTGGCCCTTCCTCCCAGGGTGCTATGCACCCTGGGAGTAAGGTCTATCACGTTATTTCAAAATGCTGGTTATTTCAAAAAACATGTCCGAACAGCATTATTTCAAAACAACCATTATGAAATAACAGCCATTTCAAAACCAAACAAGGTTTATGGTGTTCCAAAAGGATGCCTCTTATTTCGAAATGACGGAGCCCATTGTTTTGAAATAAGAAAACGTCCAGTGGACCTACTCTTTTTTATTTTGAAATAACCAGTGTTATTTCAAAATAAAAAAGATGTGTGAACATACCCCATCTTTCTTTTGCTCTTAAAACCAGATTTGTTGAATAGAATTATTCGAATGTTATTGTATATTCTGCAAAATGAATTGTGTATATTTGATAGATTTTTGTAGCCAAAATACAATTTTATTTCATTTCTTTTAACTGGGAGGTGATTCTGACTTTCATTTTCTGAGTTGGCTTACCAACACTTTTCACGTATTCATTTTGGCATGGGAGAGATTCAGTATGGATGTTCAGCTGCATTTATTACTGGATGGAGTTTTGAACTACGCCAACTGTTTTATAAAATCTATTGATAAATCTGGAAGCTAGTTGCATTATAGACTCCTTAATGTGTTTACAATTTTTATTGCATGTAAATTTACACTTTGGCAATCAAAGGAAAACTGACAGCCGACATCTGGGAAATGTTATTTATCATGCCAGAAAAAACACCATTAATAACTGAGCCATCCTTGGACCCATTCAATAAATTACAGACATGGTATTCAAGTTGCATACTAAAGTCATTTTTTCCATACGTAATTCATTACTTTTCCATACTCAAGTCTTTGGACATAGGTAATTCCCTGCTGTTTCCATATGGACATTCTCAATTGCTCTCTAGAAATTGGCTCACATTTGGACTAAGTAACTGCATAAATTGCTACCTTTTTAGAGACGTGAAAATCATTATTCTCTACATTTTTATTGCTGTCACATTTTTGTTTTTTGTCAATGTTGCCTTAGAACACATGGTAGTGGTTCTTCAGAATCTAAGGACTGTTTTTTTTCTGTCAAAAAATCCTGAATAAATTAGTTCTAAAGGGATAGCCATGTTAGTCTAGTTCAGCAAAACAAACAAGAAGTCCTGTAGAACTTAAAGACTAAAAAAAAATGCATTTATTGCTTGAGTTTTCATGGGAGAAAATCCCACTTCATCAGATGCTTAGAGGATGGGGGAATTTACAGAATTATTTTCCTCCCATTCTGTAACTTCCACCATCTTATAAGCATCTGACAATTTAGAATTTTCTCCCACAAAGCTCATCCAATACATAAATGTGTTAGTCTTTAAGGCTATGTCCACACTTATGCAGTTAAATTGATTTAAGAAAATCATTAAATCAATTTACCAGATCCCCACTGGAAACTCAAATTGAACTAGCATGTCCATGAAAAGGACTTGCTAGTTCAATTTAGAAGGGAACCATGTGAGGTGTGGCAGGATGACCCCCTAGAAGGGCCATGCCCCCACCCAATATATAGAAGAAGGAGAGCACCGTGGGAAGGAGAGGGGCAAAAGTGTTAAACTGAAATAACTTATATTGAAATAAATCCACACAGCATTACTTCGAACTAACGGTTTTAATTTAACCGTCATTTCAACATAATACTAGGTTTTATTATATCAAAATGACTTTCTTTATTTTGAAATGAGGGAGCTCCTTATCTCGATGTAAGGAAACGTAATGTGGACCTGCAATCTTTCAAATCAAAATAATCTGCATCGTTTCAATTTAAAGACTGTGTGTGGACATACCCTAAATGCCACAGGACTCCTTTTTTTACTCTGAATAAATTAGTCTCATTTCACTCAACTAGATTTGCCTATCAATAAGTAAAAGAACGTAATTGCTTTTTGTGATACTCTTGTAACCTTATTGGTCACAGAATGTTAAAGAAACAGGGCAGGCAAGGTAATATCTCAAAAGCTTGTTTCTTTCACCTATAGAAGTTGTGACAGTAAAAATCCATCTTGGATCTCTAAAGCCTTGCCTACACTCAAGGGTTAGATCAATGTAGGCTCCTTTTCATCAACCTAGCAGTGGAACTGTCTTCATTTAATATGATTTCCACTGACATAAAGCCTCTCTAAGCCAATTTAATAACACCACCTTCCTGAGTGGTGTAGAGTCACAGCTGGTGAAGTTAGGCCAATGTAGTGTCCATGTAGGCACTGAGTTGATTATATTGACTGTTACTGCCATTCAGGAGCTGTCTCAAAATGCCCCACATGGACAATGCAATTAATATAAGTCCTCCATTGGTGCACTGTTCATGCAAGAAGTCAAGTGTGTACTCACACAAGCAATTTAAAAACTGTGGTGACTCTATGCTCACCTATGTTAGGTCAACATCATTTTGTGGTGTAGATGTGGCCTAAGAGAATCTAAATTAATTTGATTTATACATCAAAGTGACAGAAAAGGGAAGCCTATTTTAATATACCACATCCTGGAAGGCACTTTGCTTTTAACATTCCTTTCTTCAAGATTTGATTAAGTGTAAATTTAAACTCCCTTAAATTTAGAGTTTTTGTGCCAAGCTCATTAGTGATGTGTACATTTGTGGATATAAGTTATATGCTGGTAAATAAGTCTAAAGAATCTGAAAATGCTGTTGCATGCACTTTGGGACAATCTAAAACTTCTTCCTGATCCCTGAGTCTAGTCCTCAACCCAGCACTTACTCATATGTAGTTTCATACACTTCAGTAGAACTATTCTTGTGCTTAAAGTTATGCACATACTTAAGTGTTTTTGCTGGATCAGGGCCTTAGATGTTTAGGTTCTGAGTTGCAAAAAAGTGCAGCCTCCATTTAGACAGCAAAATAAATGGCCATATTTTCAAGAGCTCAGTACTTCAATTAAAGGTTGTGTGCAAAGTTCTTTTGAAGATGTGACCATTAGAGCCAAATCCCGTTCCACTGAAAGTTATTGGGAGTTTTGGTATACATATCAAGAGAATTAGGATTTTTTTGTATTTAAGATCCTTTTTTTTTTTTTTTTTTTGGTTTGGAAATTTCACAGGTTCACTTTAGTATAATCCCTGGTTTAAGCAAGGTTAAAAATACCCCCTGACTATCCCACTATGTAGAGCTTTTTTGTTTATTTGCTTGCTTGCTTCTTGTTTTACCAGGACCATAATGCACAATTACATTTTTAATGAATTAATTATTATTTTTCATACATTTATAAATATTGAATTCAGTTTGTTCTAAATTTCAAGAAAAAAAATGTGGGTAAATAAAACTTTATTCCCTTCCTAACTGAGATCACTGGCACAAAGAGGGGCAGGTCTAGGATGGCCACATCACACTGGCACATCATCATTTTGGAAAGAGTTGCTTGGAAATATATTGCTGGCCATCTGTTGCATTGACTGAGAAACAGGCATTTTATTTTGCTTTACCAAACCTTAATTATTCATTGGATCTTTTAAACCTACTTGTTATGAGATACAGAACACTTGAAGTGAATGTTGAGTAGCTTGATAAAAAGACTGCTTTGTGTATCCGCAAAATCCGTTCTGCATCCATCTCAGTCAACCATAATAGGTTTGTTTAGTTTTGAAATTCATGTTTGTGCATTTCAAAACTAGAATTTGAATTGTATCATGGCATTTACCCTGTCATCTGTGCTTTGATTTAAAGAAGAACAGATACTTACATATATGGATTCCTGAGTGAATTGTTTTGTTGACTATTTTAGTTGATTTGTTTCTATGTACCAAATGGATAAAATAATTGGCAACACCTGTTTGGGGGTTCTCCTATGTTATTTACTACTTTTTTGTTGAACTGAATTATGCTATCATCTGTTTGGGGAATGTTTGGAGTGCAACTTTCTCCTTAACAGCTGTCAGAATATTTTAAATGATATTTTCCCCCTAAAGCTGTAACTTTAAAGCAGGCAGATTAATGTCAAAATATTTGGCTATTTGTATCTCCCCACACCCCTTTTTTTAAAGAAGCATTTGATTCTGGTTTATTATGTAAATAAGCCATTTAAAATGTGACAAGATACTTCACTGATTACTTGTTGGCCCTCAATAAATGCCTTTTCAAACTTTCATCTTGTTAAGTATTAATCTTGCTGTTGAATGTGTTGAAATAAGAGAAGGACAAAGACAAGATACAGCTAGTCCTCACTTAGTGACCTACTCGTTTAGTGACCCCTCAGAGTTATGACCGGCTCTCTGATGAGTTGGTATTATGGCGATGTACGAGAACTCGCATCAACTCTCTCAGATTACCTATATTTACAGTACACTATGCAAACTAAGTTCAGTACATTAGAGCTTAAAACATTTAAAATATATATTAAAAATGTTATAAATGATGCAAAGGTGACATTAAAACTATCTACCGATGGTTGAAAAACCCACTACCAGTAAAGTACATTATGCCTGAAATACCGGTAAGGGCTGCTCCTCGTTTAGCGACCAATTCGTTTATCAACCGGGTTTCAGGAACGGAACCCGGTCACTAAGTGAGGACTACCTGTATAGACTCTCAAAGCTCATTGAATTTTGGTAGAATTTATAGTCTAGTAACCAAATTCAAACACTTTCCTAACATCTTGGTTCCAAAACTAAAAGCATTTCTGTTGCAGATCAGATATACCAAAAACCTTACAAACTTTACAGATTTGTGGTGTCATCAGATCTGAATGCAAGCACCAAATCCTGAACTCAAGGTCAAAGCTCCTGGCTCAGGTAAAATTTTCAACAGTGTGTGTAGTTACATCTACACTATGAACTAAGGGTATGATTTCCAACTTCAGAGAAATATATTCATTTTAGCTCTCCGTTGTGTTCTCCAGTTACAAAGGTTACGGGTAAAAGAAGAAGTAGATGCTGTTGGCTTGCTGCAAGCATCAGGAACCCCAACCTCATTACCTATTTTCTTTAGGTTATTTTGAAATAAAAGAGATTAGGTCCACATGATGTTTTCTTATTTTGAAATGACAGGATCCATCATTTCAAAATAAGAACCATCGTTTCGAAATAGCTTAAACCTAGATAGTTTCAAAACGTTGGTTATTTCCAAACGGTCGTTTCAAAATAACGCCATTTTGACATGTTATTTCGAAATAACTGTTATTTCAAAATAACATGTTTTGGCCTTCTTCCCAGGGTGCACAGCACCCACAGGAAGAAGGAAGTGCTGTCCCCTGCCCTCGTGCTGACAGGCTTCCAGAGCCATGACAGCACGTGGCTCTGAAGGCTCCGAGGGGAGACGGCATGCCTCTATGTGGAACACAGAGGAGGTCCACTACCTCCTCAGTTTCTGGAGCAGGCTAGCCACTGGAACCAGGACATTTACAGTGAAATTGCAGCAGAGCTGTCCACCCAGGGCCACGAGTGCACCACAGAGCAGGTGCGCTCAAAGATCAAGGCCCTGAGGCAGGACCATGCTCGCACCAGGAGGCATGCTAGCTCCAGGGGGCAGGTAGCACTGCTACCTGCCCTTTCTATACAGAGCTGCATGCCTTCCTGGGGGCTGAGCCCAGTGGCCTGCCAGCCTGGGCAGTGGACACTGGCCACCACCCCAGCAGCTCCTCAGCCCCAGAGGGAGGGGACACCAGCTCAGAGGCATTGCTGGACGTCGGGCAGCCTCCTGTCCTGCTACCACCACCAGAGGCTGCGCCGGGGCCTCCGGAGCACTTCCCCATCACCCACGAGGACAGTGATAGCGGTGAGGAGGAGCAGTGGCCTGATGACGTGCCAACAATAGGGGAGTCTGACACAGACGATGGGACATCCCGGCAGACATCTGGAGACCCTGTTGGTGAGTCTTTCACTCCCATACAAGCAGGCAAGGCTAGGCCTGCCCAGGTCATGGGCAGTGAGGGGGTACAGCACAGGGGGACAGGCAGGGCAGAGGGCCGGGGGGGGGGGCAGAGGCCCTCCCATGGGCATGGGTGTCTGAGAGACATGTGGCACCAGGATGACAGGCCCCTGCATGCCTGGGGTTGGTTAACAGGCCATGGGTGTGAAAGATGCAGCCGCATCTTGGGCAGGGTGCACAGCATGCGGGCCACACCACTGGCAAGTGGCCTTGGGAGACTCCCCAGAGCAAGTCTTGGGTGAGTCCAGCTCACCATTGCGAGTACCACTAAGCCATGTGTGCCTCTGGAGCAATGTCCCACAGGACCCAGGTCCAGATTCCTGCTGACATTGTGGCCGGAGCTGTGTGCTGCAGACAGGCTGCACACAGCCAAGGCCAGCAGGCAGCAGGGTCCAACCCTGTTTTATGCTTCCCTCCAGCAGTTCATGCAGCTGCTCGCCGTCCAGCATGGAGACTACCAGGCACCCCCAGGCCAAGGGGGAGGAGGAGGGGCCCCTGGATGCGAGGGGAAGTCCTCGCCAGGCTTGAGGACTCAGGGGAATGTGCCGAGGCATTCGCCCAGGCCTGGTGGCAACAGCAGAATGCCAGAATGCCGCCCTCCACCTGCTGCAACAAGGGGCGACCACCCATGACTGCCTGATGGCTGCTTTCGAGCAGCAGGCCTCAGCCATGGAGCAGCAGGCCATGGCCATGGAGTGCCTCGACACAGCCCTAGGGGATGTGGCCACCAGTCTCTGCCACATCACAGACCACAGCACCCCACCAGCAGCCGGAGGAGCACCTCCTCAGGGCCCTCCTCCAAGGTGGCCACAGACTTGGGGTGGCCATGGGCAGGCCCATGACAGACCCCTCCGCCAGGACCCCCACCAAGGCCTCGCCTGACAACTCCCATCTCCCGAGTCTCCAACCCCCACTCTGATCTCCCAGTTAAAGGCCCTCTCCCCAGTGTCCCCCACCCCAGTCCCATCTCCCAGTTGAAGGCCCTCTCCTCAGTCTCCCCACACATTTCCACACCCCCTAACACCACCCAGCCCTTCCTTGCCCCAACCCCCCTGTTATGTCAAATAAACAGTTCGCAACAGATATCAGTGACTGTGTATTGTTTTCCTGGGTGTGCTTCACAGTGTGGGTGGAGGGGTGGGGGCTGGCTGTGGTAGAAGTGGGGAGAGGGTGGTGTGTGGTAGGGCAAGCCTGGCCCTCAGAATTCCTTCTCTGTGGCAAAGGCATTTGTCAGCACATCACATACTGTGACAGCCCTTCGTGACGCCCACTCCCGTGGGGGCACAGGTGCGGGCTGCTCATATTGGCGCCCAATGAGCTGGGCCTTGGCCTCCCAGGCAGCAGTAACAGTCTTGCCCCACAGCTCGCAGAAATTGTGCAGAGTCATGCATGCACTGATGACCTCCAACATTGTCTCCTCCCCAAGGTGAAGGTGGGTAAAGAGGCACCTTCAACATGCCTTCAGCTGTCCAAGGGCCTGCTCACCCACCTGGCGGCAGTGGCTCACACGCTGATTGAGAAGCTGCTGGCAAGGATCGAGGGGCCCTGGGGCACATGAGCCACGGGCAGAGGTGATAGACCACGTCGGCAACAATGAGGACGGGCACCTCTCCTCCTCTGACATTGATGTTATGGGGAGGGAAGAAGGTGCCTGCCTCCATGCCCCAGTACAGGGCAGACTTCCGAAGGACTCGGGCATCATACACCCTCCCTGGTCAGCCCATATAAGAGTTCTGGAAGATGCCCTGGTGGTCCACAAGGGCCTGCATGATGACAGAGTAGTTCCCCTTCCTATTGCGGTACAGTGGCTCAGTGCTCTGGGGCCCTCATAGGGATGTGCATGGTGTCCAGTATCCCTGCACAACTGGGAAATCCCAGGGTGGCCATGCCATCCATGGTGTCCTGCAGCTCCCCTTGACTGACCAGGTGTCGCAGCAGGATCCTGTTGATGGCCCTGGTGACCTGTATCAGGATGTTCCTGATGGTGGACCTGCCAACACTGAAGAGGTGCGCCACTGACCTGTATGACTTCAGAGTGGCCATCTTCCACAGAGTGATGGCCACTCTTTTGTCGACGGGGATGGCCGGTCTCATGGCGGTGTCCCTTCGGTGCAGGAACAGCATCAGTTCTGTGACAAGGTGGTTGAAGCTGGCCCTGGTCATACGGAAATTCCTCCACCACTGGTCATCTCCTCAGGTTCGGAGCACTACCCACTCCCACCAGCCTGTGCTGGTCTCCTGGGCCCAGACCTGGCAAGGCACAGAAAGGGGCAGGGGAACTAGGGCAGCTCTGAGGCCCAGGAGGCACAGCCTGGGTAGCACCAGGATCTGTGAGTAGAGTGTTCCCCAACAGGAGAACACTCTGCAGGCGAGCAGCGAGTGTAGTGGCCACACAATGAAGGCTAGGCAGCTGGGCAGCGTCCATGTCTTTCTCTTGCAGAGTCCTGCTAGCCAGAATGGACAGGGAAGTGAGATTGGTGCCTGCTTTTATAGGATTGGCTGGCAACATGGCTGCCAACATGGCCCAGTGAGGAGGCCATGTTGCCACACCTCCCATGGTGTCCCTCTCCTAAAGCAAAATAGCAAGTCCTGTGTTTGGACATGCTATTTTGGTTCCAGCTTTTCCCTTATTTCGACCTGAGTTTTGGTTATTTTGATTCTGGTTATTTCGAAATAACGTTTTTATTTTGAAATAAGTTATTTCAAAAGATCCCAAGATTCAGCTGAAAGTTTCTTTTGATAGTTGTTTTGCATTAAGACAAAAGTGGTCAAAAAGCAAGGTTACAGAGTCCTAGCTGTATCTGAAGGGTCTCCTTGCTGGCTTCCAGAATAATTTCTTATTTTCTACCCACCGCATACTACAAGTGACTTGAATAACTAGATGTTACCGACATGGACCACTGATTGACTTTTACTTTAGAAGCGCCTCTTTAATTTTATCTGGTCTCTCTAGGTTGTTTCTGTCCTTAGGATGGTTACACCTCAGAATGTTACATCTTTTATCATTCTACCCCAGATCCAATCAGCACCTCTTGACCTGGTGAAAACCCCATACCTAATTCCCCACAGTACAGCTGAATTAGTTTTCCACTCCAACTCTAAGGGTATGTCTACACATACATTTTAATTCAACCCAATAGGAATTAGGTGGAATTTTAAAAATCCATGTTTACACTAGGTTTTATTAATTCAACCTAAGGATTTCCTTAGATCAAATTGACCAGAGGATGCTTCAAAGTTATAAAAACACCTATAACTTTGAAGCGACCATCAATTCAAACTGGCTAGTTTGAATTGACGCTCTGTAGCTGTGTTAATTCGAACTAAGGTTAGTGTGAATTAACATTGGTTGACCTTCCTCCCGGGGTGCATGGCACTCCAACCTGGCTTGCTGGCATGGAGAAGGGTTCCCCCTGGAGGAGGTATCTCCCCACAGCACTGGAGCCATGCTCACTGGTCATGGAGATGGGACCCCCATGCACGGCTGCAGCCACATGCTGGAATCCTTTCCCCAGGCCAGGGGAGCAGGGCTTCAGCAGTGGGTGGGGATACCTTCCCTATGCCAGCAAGTGGGGCTGGAACAGTGTGTGGGATCCTGTCCCCGCACCTGGGGAATGTGGCTCCAGGCCCACACAGGAGTCCCTTCCCTAGGCCAAAGGAGCACGGCTTCAGCTGTGTGCAGGGATCCTTTTCCTGCACCAGAAATCAGGGCTGGAGCAGTGTGGGGGATCCTGTCCCCACACCTGGGGAGTGTGGCTCCAGCCCCACACTGGAATCCCTTCCCCCGGCCCAGGGAGCACAGCTCTAGCCATGGGCAGGGATCCCTTGCCTTCACCTCAGCATTTTCTAACTTTGTGAGATTTTTAACTGTGCAAGCTGAACATATCACTAACATAGTCTTTACATAAAATTCTTTTTAATTATGGCTTGAGTCCATATGTAAAATTAGGGGAAAGATCATGGCATTTTGTTTCCTTGGTCACTGAGGGAAGCATATTGTCAAGTTTAATTTCTATCTCAAGTTTTTATGTAGCAATTTTTTTTCCCCAGATGTTATCATTAAGCTGCTAGGATATCCCATAACTTCTCTGTACTGTAGAATTCGTTTTCAGGTTCAATGAGACTTCTTTGCTGAATGGTGCAGTCAGCTCCTAGTCTGTGAAAATCCCTCAACAGTTTTTGTTTTGTTTTTTTTTTGGCTAAGTATAAAGTTTCCTTAGTTACAAGAGTAGTGTGATCTCAGGAGACTTTATTAATCCCCTCTCCTCCCCTTTTTTTGCATCACATAGTAGGATAATTCTGTTGTTTCCTAAAATTTGTATGACTCTCCTTTTCTTTAAGTGAATTTACTGAATAATTAAGCAAAATATGAAGAGCAGGCATCAGCTACTCTCCTACTTCATTTACATTGCCCTCTGTGTTCATGAGAATTCCTTTTTTTCTTGATTATATCATTTATTTCTTTAAGGAATTCTGAATTTTCCATTCCATATGTGCAGTCTTTTTCCCAAGATGAAAAATAAAAATACACAACATATTCTGGTGTGGGATATTCATATCAATGGACTCACCTGTTATTTTCCACAGAATTTTTGTTCCTTTCTATAATGGTCATACTAAAAGCTATTTTTTTTAAATCATTTGCCCAGTCTTCTCCTTAGTTTCCTCATACATAAGTTTGGACAAAGTTAGGACCTGATCATCCTTTCTCATTTTCCTTGGGTCCTAATGACACTTTCTTGCAGACCACAGTTCTAACACGGCAATATTCACCAAAATATTCTTGTTCTGCCATGTGACCTATTACATTTATATCACTCCATTTCTCTCTACCACATGGATGTATACATATTAGAGTATAGAAGTTTAGCCCATGGAAATTTTTTAATGAATCACAAAGGTTAAAACTTAATCATATGACCTATATTAAATGTTTGCTCTCCTGTATGAGAGTAACTGTAGCCACTATATGGCATCACCAACATCTGACATATACAGCAGAAAGATTCTGGAATTGGCAGTGGATCAAAAACAACAGTAATCAACAATGTAGATCACCCTGTTCCTTTTTAGGTCATGGAAGAGGGAGGAGAACACTACTGGATCAGTGTCTAAAAGATGTCCAGCTTCCTCTGTACTTCTGGAATTGGGGGATTTGGAGAAGACATCTCAAAACCTTTCCCCTGTTCCCCAAAGACTGAAACATTCTATTCGAGCAATGTAGATACCAGGAGTCACATCAATTTTCTCTGTTTCCAGAATGGATCTCTTATTTATCCTGATTGCTCCAGTCAAGGACAAGCAGAACAGGGAATGGAAGAACAAAATCCCCTCAAATTAGCAAAACAACTTAAAGCACAATGCTGATGGTTGCTCATGGTTGTAGCAATATAAATAAATTGCCCTCAACTGAAAACAACTTTACTAAAAAAATCTCAGGAGGGTTTTTTTTGTTTGTTTGTTTTTTTGTTTTGTTTTTTTTTTTGGTTGGTTGGTTTTTCAAATCACTGGGTAATTATTTAATGCTACTGTTCTTGGATCCCACAGAATTAAGGCAATTTTGTACTCTGGAGAATTAACCCATTCCAACACTCACATTTGCCTATGCTGTCATGACTACCCTATTATTTTTAATTCACTAGCTTGAGAGTAGCTAGCATTAATATGTCTGCTCAAGCTGGAAATCATCCCCCCAGATACAAGTGTCATTGTAGCTTTAGGATACAGCAAGAGACAATAGATGGATAAACAGATTGACAGGAGAGTACAAAATAAAAGTCTCCTTAAAACTAAAGAGATTATAGTAATCTTGTCTGTTTACTTATTTAATAGCACCAATACCAGTTTAGGAGGTAATTCACATCTTTGTTTCCTGATTGTTAGGATTAATGAGATCTTCTTAAAGAAGTACTCTTTGTTTTCTTCATATCTTTCACTTATGCATTGTTTGTGCTTCCTCTTAGCTATTTTTCAAAAAACAAAGTGAATTCCAGAATCCCATTTATACTGAGGACACTCAGAAGAATCTTTCTGTAAATTAAAATTCTGGTCCTTGGATTACTGTAGCCTTTCCTTGTGATTATGGTATTCAAAGTGAAAGAATATTACCTCTTACAGAATGTGATAGCTGCTGTTTTCTTCTGTTTTGATAGATAGATAGATAGATAGATAGATAGATAGATAGATAGATAGATAGATAGATAGATAGATAGATAGATAGATAATTTGTATTGTATTTCAATAGATTTTTTTAAAGTTTTATAAAAATATGCTGAATCTTTGTCAGGTAGCACTAAAAATGAGGAATTTGTTCTGCTATTTCTTATTTGTATTATTTAGTTACATTGCACATTGAGTCTCCTTGTGCCCAGTAATTTGCTTAAAAGCAGCCATTATTTAGTAATCATTCCACTTAGGTTTGAGATGTCTCAGAACTGCACTTTGAGTGTGTGTGTCTACAGATTTCACCTCCTGATTATTTTATTGGAAATGTAGTGGTCACCAAGGGTTCCATTCTCTTTCTGTTAAAGTCAGGCAGAGTGCTCACTCTCAGTGGAAGCATGTTTGGGTGTTATATATTAAATGCTGAATTTCCCAATCAGTGAAATCAATTATATAGTATGACTGCTTACCTTTGGAATCTCTTTTGTTCCACATCTCTTAAGGGAGAGGATTTGTGGAAAGTCTGTTTTTGCATTACCTAAATGCAAAGGAATAATCTCTAATGTAGGGGAGGAAACCTGGTCTAAGAGTCATTCATTTTCTAGTGATACCATTTATTTCACTCTGAAACCTCACTTAAAATGTAGAACACATTATGAAGTCCAGAGGCAGACACAAGCTCCAGGCGCAGTCACCTCTCCTAAACAAAGATGAATAACTTCACTCCAAAACCACTAACATGCAAGTCTACAGGTACTCTAACTTCCATGAACTTAACTATATCTTTTCCAGTGTAATCTTAAAATCATAAGGTTAGCAAGGACCTGTTTATTTACAGTATTTACAACGGAAATAGTGCCTGGGAACATGAGACACTATGGGTGTGTTCACACAGCATTCTTATTTTGAAACAACAAGGTTGTTTCGAAATAAGAAATGCCATGGCCACATGACACACGGCCATTTTGAAACAAGCAAATCTCTTGTTTCGAAATGGCCGCCGTTCTTTCGGAATGGCTTAAACCTGGTTTCTCCGCGAAACTAGGCTGTTTCGAAACAGCTTGTTTCAAAACAGCCCTGTGCAGACATGGCTAAGCACCCTGGGAGGAAGGGCTACCCCCTCAGCACCCTGGCCAGGGAACCCTCAGTGTGAGTAGGAAATATGTCTGCCTAGGCCAGTTGTTCCAGCTATGAGTACACATCTGGAATTACTGGTTATCCCAAAGTTCTTCTATTGCTCGCCTTCGGGCAGGTAAAGGGATGTGATGCATTACTTCTGTCTTTGCTGAAGCTAGCTGTAAATGACAAGGGAGATGCCACACTCAGTTTTGACAGTGTGAACTCTTCAGGCTGTCCCCCCTCTAAGAAAAAACAAGCTGTATTACATTACTGGTCAAAATTCTTTTATCAAAACATTTTTGCATGACAAATAGCTTTCTTGCCAAAAAGGCTCATTTAACCATTTTTTCCTGGGTTTTTTTTTCAGTTAAAAAAGTTGAGAAACAAAAAATGAGGGGTTTCACAAAAAAATTCAACTTCTTTTTTGACTTTAGCACATTTTCTTTTCAGAAACAAACAAAAAACCTATGGCAAATATTTTAAAAATGTTTGATGTTTCCCATTAAAAAGGATTGGCATTTTTCTTGCAGGTATTTTAAATAGCTACCCATGCTGTCCCTGCTTTTGATACTTATTCTAATCAAGCTGTCCAATAAACAGTAACTTGTTATAAAATATCTAAAAAGAACTTAGCTCTTTACATCAATGTAAAACTGTTTATTCTTTTCCTTTTTCCACATTAAAATCAATGTGCTGATTTTAAAGGTTGCATATGTGGTAATAAGATCCCAGTGAAACCATTTGGCTATGTCTATACTTAAGAAGTTAGTTCGAATTAACTTAGTTCAAATTAATTAATTTGAACTAATAATGGTTACTTTGAACTAAGTTAATCTGAATTACTATGTCCCCACTAGAAACCCAAATTGAACTAACATGTCCCTGAACAGGACTTGCTAGTTAGATTTAGGAGGGGGGAACTATGGACAGTGTGGCAACATGACTCCTGAGAAGGGCCACGCTCCCACCCACTACATAGAAAGAGGAAGGCACCCTGGGATAAAGAAGGTGAAACTGTGTTAATTCGAACTAATGGGTAGTTCAAATTAATATGGCTCCATTGATTTAATTTGAACTAATAAGTTTGAATTTACCATTACTTAGAAGTTAAGCGAGGTTTTATAACTTCAAAGTAAGCATTCATTACTTCGAACTAAGGAATTCCTTAGTTTGAAGTAATGAAAGCCAGTGTAGCCATACATTAATTTAGTTTGAATTAATCCTCATTAATTTGAACCAAATTGTAAATGTGGACATACCCATAGTGATCATCTGGAAGTCAGCTGAGTTATGCTGCCAGTGATGTTGAAATCACTACTCAGAAAACTTGTCACCTTTGGAAAGTGCCTTTAATGTATTTGGAAAAATAATGGACTTCATAAATACAATTACTATAGCATATAATAGAATTCTGAGCTATCCCCCTTGCTGTAATAGTCTCAGACCTGGACCCTGTATACAGGAACCAAATCACAAAATGTGATTCCTTCCATATATGTTGCACTGAAAAGCTCAGTTTTACATGACATTGCTCTATTGAATGTTGATATTCTTGATCAACCAACTCTTGCAAAAAGGTAGTGGTGTGATGCTCTAGTTAGTAAATTCAGGTGGTCTGGGTTTGTTGTTTAAATGCCCTCTAATGGTTTCCTGATCTTTGAAGCATCTGACGAAATGGGATTTTTCTCCTACGAAAGCTCATGAGAAAAATAAATCTGTTAGTCTTAAAGTGCCACACGACTGCTTGTTTTTTTTTTTTTCCTGAAGAAAGCTGGTGCCAATTATGTGGCATTGGTTCATGTTTACATTGGGCTTAGTGTTTCTATTTTAAACACCTTCTCTCAAGTCTTCTCTAGAAGAGATCACCATTGCAGCAGACACTTGAGAAATTCAGGTAGCTGGCTGCAGTGACTGCATATCGGCAATAATTAATGAAGAGACAAGCCTGCTTATGAACCCAGAAAGCTGACTGTTTTCCCCTTTTGTACAGCAGTGCCTTCCTTGAGATTAAGGGGTTTTGATGACACACTGCACTGCATGTTGCATCCTCTCAATTTAGCAGGTGTACTCAACAATGAAATTAGGTTCAATGCACAACATAATTTTTTATTATGCTTAGGAAGATTATGGTTCTCTTAATTGAATTATGTCTCCTAGCTATGAATTTAATAATTATTTTGAATACATCATTCATTATACCAAGCAATGTGGGATCTTGATTTATTTTGAATATTAAGTAAATTTAGATTATTCAGCATGGTATATGACTAATATTATTGGTATTTTTCTTCTTGCTCTAAGGAGAATAGAGAATATTTATCCACTACTATAATAGTATCACTCTGAAATATCATAACTGTATATTTAAAATAAAGACTGTTCAGATATTCATGCATGAATATTGCTGCCCTTGCATACAGCTTAGGTTGCATAACAGTCTCCATTCTAAAACTTTGTTTTCACTCATTCCTTAATTTTCTGTTGACATTTTCCATGTATGGTCTTCTGGTAATTGACCTTTCATGAAAGTTTTCAGGGCCATTTTGGATTAGGGAAAATGTGTATCTGGGCAATATGAGGGAGAAAAAATAGAGAGAGGTGATTCTATTGACATTACTCTGAAAACCTACAGAATTTATTAATGAAGGATATCCTTTGTAAAGGTTGTTTTGAATTATACCCTAGCAGGAAAGTCATGATCTATTAAATTCTATAAGGTTGTTCATAAAGCATCTAGAAAAGTTATTTTTAGCTATGAAATTAAGTAGGACTTTCCAGAAGGGGCTGAAATGCTAAAAGTGGGCACAAACAACAATAGCATGAGTCATCAAGTATTGTCTCATCAGTCTGATAAGGACCAGTGCCTTGAATGGAACCAGAATTTCACTCATGGTGAAAAGAGAGGCCAATTAGATTTTACAATTCTTTTCAGCTAAGTAGCGGGAAACATTTTACTATCAGAATATTTTGCTACAAAGGTGTTGGCTCTTTTTACTGTTCAACTCTTTTGGATATTCATCAGAAAAAAATACATCTTTTTTATTATATTTGCATGTATTGTCTCCCATAACAACTTGTTTGCTAAAACAGGATGGCTTGATCAGAGATTCTGTGGTTGTTTCTAAAGGTTTCCTTTCATATTCTGGTCTTCCTGAATTTCTTTAACCTTTTGGATATAATAGCTCCAATAATACCAAATTATTCTTTACATTTATATGATTTCATGCAGTATTTTACTTATACATTTATGTTGAGTGAACCCTGTTACTGGTATGGGATGACTTGTGAATTAGGTATTTCACTATGGGCACGTCTACACAGACCATTTTATTTCGAAATCGGTCCTTTCGAAAGGACCGATTTCGAAATAAAACCCTTATTTCGAAAGGGCTCCTTTCGAAATAAGGGAAACTGTGGGATCGAAAAGAACGTTATTTAGAAACGGATGTTTCAAAATAACGCCAATGGATCCGCTGTTTCGAACCGTTGTTTCGAAACAATGGTGTTTCGAAACAACAGGTCTAACGCCGTTATTTCAAAACATCCGTTTTGAAATAACGGTCGTTTCGGGGGGGGTAGCTTTTACTTTTTCGGGATGACGATCCATATTTCGAAAGGACGAGGTCCGTCCTTTCGAAATAAGGGAACGTTGTGTAGACCAAATCATTTTTATTTTGAAATAACGAGTGTTATTTCGAAATAAAAGTGCTGTGTACACGTGCCCTATGGCTATGTCCTCACTGCCAAATTAGTCTCAACTGCTTGTTTAGTTCAGACTAATTTGGCCCGTGCCCACACTAGCCTTTGGCTAGTCCAAACTAAGAAATTTCTTAGCTTGGACTAGGCAAAGGTTAGTCCAAACTAATAAGCACCCCTGGTTAGTTCGGACTAGCCAGCTTAAAGCACGGGCAAGACCCAAGATAATGCTTATGTGAACTAGGATACATGGGTAGTTCAAACTGAAAAGCCACAGTTAGTCCAAACTAGCCCCAGGTTACTTCAGACTAACTTTGGACTTCTTTAGTTCAGACTAGCAAGTCTGAACTGAAAAAGGAGATGTAGACATAGCCTATAAAGATTTGTTGTTGATTAAAATGTTTGCAATTCAGTCTTTATTATAGTGGGAAGGGGAGGTTGCAGAAAGTCCAGCAAGAAAACATAGCTCAAGTATTTCAAAAGCCACTATGATATTTAAAAGTCTTATAGAAAACAAATAGGTGGTAATTTTAAAGAAGAATATTATATGTTATATAATATTTTATACTATCCAGAACATTGGCACTTTCCAGTTTCCTTGTCTAACCACTTTATATTTCCAACCCAACTTTTGTCCTTTTATTGCCATTCAGTCAACAATGATCAATGTGTTCACATATATTTAAAGTAACAATTAAATGAAATATAGTCCACTGATCATATTATCTGAAACCGTATAAGACACCTTTTTTTCCATCATGGTTTGGATTTCTTAGGTTTTACAATTTTTGACTTGGACTTTTCATTAGGTATTGAGTTGGCAACTGTTAGTGCACTCAACAATATATCAGTTGCTTTAATATATCAAGCAGGGAGGCCTGTGGCACTTAAATACTAACAAATTTATTTATCACTTGGGCTTTCATGAGAGAAAATCCCATTTCATCAGATACTTTGAATATAATATATCACATTACAGTTTAGCCTCTATTTTGTTAGCTGAGCAACAGAATTTTGAATTTCAGAGGAGCATGTTATATCTCAGGACAATACAGTATATATGAACGCTATCTTTCCTCTCTTAAACTGTTAGGAAAAATATTATTTTGGAAAGTTTATCTGAAATTATGTTGCTGCAAAACTTTGCAGCAACACTAAAGCAAATTGATTTGCCCAGGTCTGGCAGTATTCCAGAGAAGCACTGGAAATATTTTTGATGGTGGAATGGCATCCAGATAGAGTAGATGCTTTATTTGCAATCATGCCAAAGATCTAAAAATAAATATATTGACAGGAAGGGAAACATATCAGTTTAAGATAATAAGGGTATGTCTCAAACATCTTATAATACATTACTATACTGCTGTATCATTCCTGTGAGAAAAGAACAAAGCCACTGCTATCTGATGATTTTTACATTATTTAGTTGAAACACACCTGTTAGGCCAATCCTAGAGGCAGTATGCAGTCATCATCTCTTTGAAATCAACAGGGTTCTGCCTGCACAAAGAGGCTCTTTTGTATTGGAAACTCAGAGATGAACGAATCACTTCAAATACATGGGATTGACTGACTGTTACCTAACTGAACCTCAATGTTTTTCAAGGGCTGATGAAGTTCAGTTAATAAGCTTTATTTTGCTTATCTCTACATTTTCTGACTCACTGAAAATACAGTATCAGCACTTGGGTTGTTTTTCATGTGAACTGGGGAGTATTCGAAGTGAAGTGATGATGATCTTTTTAAATTTCCAACTAGTTTTCCATACCAAAGAGGCTTAAATAAGTTCCAATAACCTTCAGAATCATCACCAATTTCAATATGAATACAATCAATAAAGAATACAATAGCTATGAAAAGCTATTCTGAGATCTAGTGGGGTGATTGAGAAATAACATTTAGGTGTGTCTTAGTTGAAAGGGCTTCTGCTATTTTATTACCCCATTTTAATTGCCTCTCATTATGTAATGTCAGTATATAATCTCAAAAAAAAAAACCTAGTAAGAAGAAGGGAGGGGAAAATCTTGTTTACAGCTCACTTCGATAAACAGACACAGTAATAAGAAGCCTATCTCCTGACAGTTAGGTTGATCAGACAGCAAATATGAAAATCAGGGCAGTAGTTAAGGGGTAATAGGTGCCTATATGAAAAAAAGCCCCAGATAGCTGGATTATCCCTATAAAATTAGGCAGCTGGCCACCTTACTACCAATGTAGCACTGTCCCTCTGTGATTTGTCCATTCAAATTTTGCAACAAGCTATGGCTTATTGACCATTTCCATAGAAGGGCTCTTCTAAAACTTAATACAACTCATTATGAGGAAGTGTATCCTACTATGAAATTTATTTTTACCTTTTTAGTTTCATCTCTCCCTTCATCCCTTAACAGTTCTTTTCATCACTAGTATTCATTTCCTTCATGTATTTTATGTATTACGTCCTTTCTTAACAGTCTTTTTTGTGTAGCATCTCACAGAAAAAATAAATTGTAAAGCAGCTGGCACCGAACTACATCATTTAGAAGACACTACTTGTTGTATAAATATAATGGTGTTTTATGGTGATAGAATTGGGATGTCTCATCTGTTAATAAGTAGGGAGAGGAGTAATTCAAATAACTTTTGTCCCTTGCCATTTACAGTTACCATTTCTTTTTAATCGTGCTATTGTCTTTCTTAGTCCAAACTAAGTAGTTTGAAGTTTGTTCAAACTAAGTGTGGTTTTTTAGCTCAAACTTTTTAGTTTGAACTAAAAAAGCATGGCTAGTTTTAACTAAAAGTTAGTTCGAACTAAAAAAAATGCATTTAGTTTGAACTTATTAAGTGCGAACTAGCATGTCTCCATTGAGCTAATTTGAACTAACAATGCAAATCAGTTCAAACTAAGCAGTTAGTTTGGACTAACCAGCTGAACTAACTAGCTGGAACTAAGCTTTGCTTAGTTTCAACTAAAAAATTTTCAATTTTGAACAAGGGAAAGCCTAGTGTAGATAGAGTTCAGCCTAGCTTGATTAATTCAAACTAATTTGCTAGTATAGACATGGTCTAAGACCTTATCTACTTATGCTGGCAAAATTTTGGTACTCAGAGGTGTGAAAAAACACCTACAAACAACATAAATTTTGCTGACATAAGCCTTTGCGTGGAGAGCAATATGCTGGGAGGAGACACTCTCCTGCTGACAGAGCTACTGCCATTGTACCAATAAGGCTGTGCCACTGTAAATTTTAAATGCAGACTAGCCCTTTGGATAAACAGAATTGGCAAAGATCATTCTGAGTAGTTTACTTTGTCCATAACATTCTACCCTGACAGCCTTCAATACTCTTCTGCTATTTTATCTTCTAGAGCAAGGCTTGAAAAACATTATACTTGCATACTGTGATGCTCCCCTCTGCAATCTGTACTGGTGTGTAACTGTGGCACTCCGATTCTTCACTCCTGAGCTCCAGTTTACCCACCTTTGCTGCTTGAACCACCCACTCCTGAGTCAGCTCATGCTCAGCCTCCTGCATGTAATCAGACCCTGTCCTAGTGAAGGTGTATTTCTAATCAGACACTCATGGGATAGACTTCCAGCAAATATTCCCCTGCCCCAGATGCAACACCTGGAATTGCCATCTTGCATGGTTCAGTGCTG
This sequence comes from Podocnemis expansa, assembly GCA_007922195.1. NCBI lineage: Eukaryota > Metazoa > Chordata > Testudines > Podocnemididae > Podocnemis > Podocnemis expansa. The sequence continues at coordinate 3,502,433 of ML681998.1, read as the reverse complement.
CCCACTGCACCCTGAAAGCTCATTTATACCTGTCCATCAGTTTATCACAGAAATTGACATGCACTAGCTCTGTTACGCTAAGTGAGGTCTTTCTTACATTTTTAATCAAAGTGTGCTATTTTCTATAAAACAAATACATTTATTGACTACAGCACAATTTAACTAACTCTAAGTCAAATTATTAATGACTTAGAGTCAGTTAAATTGCTAATCATGATTGACATAACATATAATCTAAACTAAGATTGATATGCTAGTCTTTGTCAGTTTACCACACATGCTGGTTGCGATGAATCTTGCAAAGAGATGCATCACCTCTCCCTGTGGGTAGGTCTTTCATGTTGCTTAGAAGATGGCTTCATGGCAAGAGCCACTCAATGACAAATCCAACTGTTTCCCCAACACTTCCTGGCATCAGGTGATTTGGCCCTGTCTGGCAATGAGCATGATTCTTTCTGCTTGAGCCCAAGTGCTCACAGGTGCTTAGGTCAGTCCATTGTTCCTGTAAGCATGCCTCCACTGGGTGTGGAAACACAGCTCTGTGTTTGCCTGCATCTATTCAAGCCATGTAAGACACACATTTGGGGAGCTGGCATGGCAGAGTTTAATATCTGTATATACGTATGATATTGCAAGAAACATGCTACCATGACAGTAATGTTCAGTATGTCATGAGCATTCCAAAAGCACTGTACCTGACATACTTTGAATCAGGCAATATGTAAAATAAACAAGGAGTCCTGTGGCACTTAGAGACTAACAAATTTATTTATCTCATGAGCTTTCATGGAAGAAAATCCCACTTCATCAGACACTTTGAAGACTACCATGGCTACCCCTCTGGAACTAGGCAATACATAGTTCCACTTTAAGGGTGAATGCAAGTGATATACTGACCACATCATAAGGGCATACACAGGGTGCTGCACATTACTTATACCCCCTACATTGCCAACTTTATTGTCAAACACCTGGTATGTGGATAGAACTTTTTTCAAGATCAGGTTTCATAGACACCTTTATAACCGTCCGCCAATTTACTTCAAGGAAAGAGAGAGTTATACGCTATGTCTGCACCTAACATCTTAGTTCGGACTTGTTTAGTCCAAACTAAATAGTTCAGAAGTTAGTTCAAACGAAGCACTTTTTTTAGTTCAAACTCACTTTTAGTTTGAACTAGCTGTGATTTTTTTTTAGTTTGAACTAACTTTTTAGTTTGAATTAGAAAAAAGTACTTAATTTGAACTAACTGTTAGTTCAAACTTATTTATTTCAATCTAGTATGTCTACATTGTGCAAGTTTGAACTAAATATGCAAATTAGTTTGAACTAAGCAGTTAGTTTGAACTAACCAGCTGACCTAACTAGTTTGAACTCTGCTAATATTTTTACTTTGAATTAGGGAAAGCCTACTGTAGATAGGATTCAAATTAGTTTGAATTAAGGCTCCTTAATCCAAACTAATTCGCTAGTGTAAGCATAGCTATCCAGACCTCTGCAATATAGATCAGCAACTTTTCCCTTTGACTTGCATAGGTTACAGATACCACTGTCACAATTTTCCAGTCACAGGCACCATTTGACCTAGAAAGTTTTTGGCTTGACCTATAGGTCCTGAAGTGCTTATTCTTCAACTTTTTTCCTACATTGTTTGTCATCGTAGTGAGGGAACTGATATGCTCAAGTCCAGTTCCAAAATCATGGCTCTATTTTTCAGACTGCTTCAATCATAATTTCAGGATGCTGTTCTGATTTTCCATTTTTTATGTTACAAGAATTTCCTTTAAAAAAAAAAACAATTTTTTCAGTAGGGTATTCCCTGATTCACTGAAGACTATTGTAATTTTGGATGTTTTGCAAGTTTCCTAAACCCTTTTTTTTCTCTACTCCCTAGCTGGTGTACAGTTATTTATAGTGCTGTTTTTTCTTCATGTCCAGTTAATGTTTCTAGCCTCCTGGTATTCACGCTATTTTACTTTCTTGTAATATGTATCTACTGAATAGATTTGTTTGCAATGCAAACATTCTGCCTGTTCTTAGTTTATCTTGTGAACTGAGTCACTGCAGATTTTTTACTCATTTGTCTTTCTTTGCAATCACATGACAGACAACTACGCTGGCTTCAAGGTCTCCTGTTACTAGCACCTTTGTGGTTTTGTGTGTATTTTAGCCCACACAAAATCTGTCCCATAAATCATCCACTGCAACTTGTTTAAAATTAAAATGCTCCGCCTTCTTCAGTTCTGCCAGAAAAAAAAAATTCTTTTTTTTTTTTTGTTCTCTCATAAAATTTAATTATTTCAGCAAAAATAAGTGGCTTTTGGAGTCAAGCATTTTGTAACCAGTGGTTAATATGTTGTGCTTGTTGGTAGATATGAGGATATAAATGTCTTAATCAAACTATGGAACGGTGGCCAAACTGGCTCATGAGTTGCATGTAGTTCTTTTACAGATAAAGTGTGGCCAACAGAGCCTTCTATCATCATCTCTCCCCACCAAAACTTGGGTAGGGAGTTCAGAGCTTCTGACATTTGGCAGGGTGGTGGAGCTAGAGGATTCTGCCCAGTGGGGATAGGTTTTGGAAGGGTTGGTTAATTTGGCCACCACTAGACTATGGATAGATGGCAATTTGGACTACATGGCTACAGAAAGAAATGGTAGGAGTAAGAACCTTCTCTTGATTCTATTTTCACAGGCTGAGGATCAAGTCCAGGCACAAAGGAGTAAATAGGTACAATGTGCCTTCTTACTACCTCTTAGGGTGATGGACAGGAAGTAAAGGAGAAAGGAAGGTAACAGGTGAAGCTATGACTCAGCTCTTCAAACACAAATAACCTATGCCACTGAGCTGGAGTAGAAAGTGTTATAATTTGATGCTGGTCATGGGCAGATCTTGGAGCCTCTTCTGGAGAAGGCTGCTCGGGGGTGGCAATCATACCACATGCCGAATGCTCATTAGCCCACTGGGTGTGATGTTGTCTTGACCGCACCCATGGCCCTGCCTCCTGCTGTGAAAATAAAAAGTGTCTTGTTTTCATTGGCTTCTGGAGGGTGGAGGAGGGGGTGGGGCCCTACTTGTGCCCCTCTTACCCAATCCCATCGCCTACCTCCTCTCTTTCCTCCTTACTCCACCCCATCACTCTCTGCCCTGTCCCCTATCCCTCACCCCACCCCTTATCCTTTCTGCCCTGCAACCCCCCCTTATCTCTCCCTATCCCTCACCCCACCACCACCCCTTATCACTTCTGCCCCCCTCACCCCATCCCATCAATCCCTGTCCCCATCCCCTCACTCCCCTTATACTTTCTTCCCCCCTCCCCTACCCCTCACCTCATCTCTTCTCCCTTCTGTTGAGCTGGGCTCTGGGCCTGGCAGGTCCCAGCAAGCCTACCCCCACAAGGTGCCGTTGGGAGCCCCCTGACTGCAGTTCCCCATTGGCAAGGTGGGATTCCCTGCTGGAGAAATAGATCAGTCCACTGCCTGCTTCTGTGAACAATGGCTCAATCCACTCAGTTGGGGACTGGTGCTGGGACCATAGGAACTGGGCTTGGGGAGGGCCAAATATTGCGGGGGGCAGGGAACGAGAACTCAGACTGGCAAAATGGTTGTTTAATGAGAATGATTCATGAAACCAACCACTCGCATGCACACCACAGGAAAAGCGGGGGGGGACAGGCAAAGAGACACAAAGAGAATCAAACCACAATCTGCAGAGAAGAAGCAAAACATGCAGTCTGTCAGCAATGCGATGAAGCAAGCAGTCAGGGCAGCAGCGAGGCTAAAATGAAAGTGAAAGTTTGCTGGACAGGAAATCTACTCACTGCCTGCTGCTTCAGCAGGGAGAGGGAGGCAAAGTGAGCAGCCACTCAGAGAAGGCAAAGCCTCTCTATGCCTCTGATAAACTCTGCCCTGACACTTGTAGAAGTCTGCAGAAAATTATGATCCCTCCTGCCCAGAAGGAAATCTGGGTGAAAGAAATCCTTCAGAAGCACAAAATGTATTTACGTTATTCCTGGAGTGCAGTAGTTTACACAACATCTTCAGCAGTGACTAAAGCATAATTTGAGGGGCCCCAGAACCTTCGTAATCTCTGAGGCCCCTTCCCATATTGTTCAGGCCCCCTTCATGCATGTGTGGGCCCAATTTTCTAGATTCTGGAATCTGAGCCATGGTACTCTGGATCAGATTTGTAGGCCCCAGAGTTCCAGCTTCCTTTAACCTCTGATCCAGCTAGAAATTCTAGCGAAAGGCCCAATAAGTTTCCCCTTTATTTGCAATTAAAAGAACTATTTCTTACCAACTTATTTTAAATCATTTGCTTTAAAAACTTGCCTTTCTCTGTTGTTTCTACAATCTTGTCTTTTTGGATAATACCATATGCTTCCCTGTTCACCTTCAGAAATTACCAAACAAGCAATTTCACTGTTTGTTTGTAGCTCCATAATAGAGGCTCTGTCTGACTGTGTTTTTGAATTACTTTTTTCTAAAGAAACAGAAATCAGTCACTTAATGGCTCTTGAACTCACACCAGGTACCTAATTTCCCTGTCAGTCGCATGCAGGCAGCTCTCATCGACTTCAATGGCAGATGAACAAACACAAATGATGGCGTAATCAGGCACAAATTGTTCAAAGTTATTTGATACATTCAGCTTCCTAAATGTCAAACTGCACAGACATTTTTTTACCACTATAGTCACAGGTTTTTTTTTACTTAAAAATTATCACCATAGTCCCTTTTACATGCACCTCATGGTTTTCAGAAAATTCTTATCTATTTATCCAAGGACAAAAGAGATTGAGGACACTGTTCAGCAATTGCAAACCTTATTCAATAATGCTGCTGTATTTTCCCAAATATAGAATAATCTTGTCTGGTACATTGCATTTACTGTTTACCAGTATACTAGTTTGAGAAACTGCTTCAGTGTTAGGTATAAAGGGCAAAACCACAGATAATGTAAATTAACATAGCTCAATTGATTTCAATGTAGTTATGACAATTGTGTTATTTATAACATTAGAGTGAATAATACATATTTGTCTCTTAATATTTCTTCCCAAGTCAATTCTCTCTGCCACAGGCCATTTTTATTGCTCTTCTATGAGCTCACTCCAGTTTATACTTCCAATCTGTTTGAGCTCTTTGTATTCCTCCTCTGTCTTTACAGGTATTCCCAATTCCCCCACTTTATTATCATCCATGAATTTCATTGGGTATGTCTACACTTGCAATTTAGTTCAAATTAAAGGATTCCTTAATTCTAACTAATGAAAACTTAATTCCAGTTAGTAAAACCTGCCAGTTAGTTTAAACCAAGCCCCTATTTTGATCTTTAATTCGAACTAAGGATGGTGTAGATGAGGATTAACCCTTAGTTTGAATTTAATAAATTTGAATTAGTGGCACTTAGTTTAAATTAACAAAGTGGACTAATTCAACTTAACGTTAAGTCTAATTAGTCCCCTTTGTTAATTTGAACTAATATGTTCAAGTTTAGTTAGAACTAAACTCAAACTTATTAGTTGGAATTAACTTATTAGTATTAACAATACTAATAGTAGTTAACTTATTAGTATCAACAAATTCAAACTAACTTTTCCTAGTGTTGACATAGCCATTAAGATTCTGTTTTCTCCATCCTCTGAATTAGTAATGATTTCATTCAGGCTATGTCTACATCTAAAACCTTAGTTTGGATTTACTCAGTTCGAACTAAGTAGTTCGAACTTATTTTGAACTAAAACTTTTTTTTTAGTTGGAACTAATTTTTAGTTTGAACTAACCACACTTTTTTAGTTCAAACTAACTTTTTAGTTTGAACTAAGAAAACATGCTTAGTTCAAACTAAAAATTAGTCCAAACTAAAAAAAGTGCTTTGTTCAAACTAAGCGCCAGTTCGCAATTATTTAGTTCGAAGTACCTTGTCTCCATTGGGCTAGCTCAAATTAAACTCTGACATTAGGGTTTGAACTAAGCAGTTAAGTTCCAACTAACCACTCAAACTAACCTTTCATTAGCTTGAACTAATTTTTTTTTAGTTTGAACTAGTCAAAGACTAGTGTAGACAGGGTTCAAATTAGTTCAAATTAAGCTTGCTTAGTCCAGACTAATCCTGTAGTGTAGACATAGCCTTAGAGAGTAAGAGAAGAGGAACAGTCACCAACAGTAAAACTACTTTCTGATCCGGAATTAATTAGTCCTTTTTTTACCCCCTCACTGTGCTGTTTGTTCATCTTGTATTTCTTGATACACCCATTTGCCATCATAACAGAGAAGAAAGATAAGACTCAGAGATTTTTAGAGCAAAGAGTTTTTTCAACATACAACACTATCAAATTGTGCTTTGTTTAAAAATAATAGCTATGCGTAAAAGATGTGAATGTAGACACTCGTGTGTGTGTGTGTGTGTGTGTGTGTGTGTGTGTGTGTGTGTGTGTG